>VXBR01000455.1:185890-518737 GCA_013400215.1 Cisticola juncidis
TCAGAGCGGGCCGCGCCTCGGCGCTCGCCTCGGGCGTCATCTCACAATTACCGCCTGGGCCGGCTGGAGGGGAACGCAGCGGGCCAACCACCCTGCCCGAGCACATGGCACAGGACTGCATCCAGGCAGCTCCTGAATAACTCCCGTGAGGGAGACTCCGCAACATGTTCCAATGAGTGATCACCCGCTCGGTAAAGAACTTCTTCCTCATAGTAAGGTGGAACTTCCTGTGCCTCATACAATCGTAGAACCGTAGAATAAGCTGAGTTGGAAGGGACCGATCAGGATCATCGAGGCCAAATTCTGGCCTTGCACAAGACACCCCAAGAATCACACAGTGGCCAACTGCGGCCCGTTGCCTTGTGTTCTAGTGGCAAGCACCACTGAGAAAAGCCTGCCTTCACTTTCTTGGCACTCCCTCCTACCCACTGAGAATTTATACACATCGGTGAAGTGCCCTCTCAGTCCTCTCTTCTTGAGGAGGAATCCCCCCTCAGGGTAGGGATGCACATGGTGGGCATTTCTAGAAGGTGGGAGAACAGGCGGTTGTGGAAGTGGCGGTATCGTCCTGAGGCCATGGAGTGAGGGATGGCTCTCTGGGCTGGTGGCACAGAGGCTTGGGTGCTCTAGTGGGCTGGTAGGGAGACCTAACCTCTAAGGCCTGCCTTAGTTGGTTGGCAGTCCCAGCTGCAGACCATGGTTCTGGTCAGTGACAGGGATCCATTCTCACCATACAGTTAAATCACGGACTTGCCAACAGGCAACCATTTTCTAAAGGAGACTGGCTGCTGAGGAAAACTGAGTTCACAGGGAGGCTGCCATTGAAAGCTCTTGGGATGTCCCTCACCCAGCTTCTTGCCAGAGGTTCTCCTCAGATAGTGCACAAACTTGCCTTTGTTTTCTATGTCTGTGACTGAATGAGGCAAAGGTGAGGATGGCCTAACTTTTGGTTTTTAAAACCTTTTTCCTCCAAATCAGTTTTTAATGTGAGCAAAGTTGGCCACAAACTCCAGATTTGAGACGAGCTGCAAGTTTGACAACCCAGTCCCAGCCCAATTCCTGTTTAGACTGGTAATTAAATTGTTGGCCAGGCTACTCAATACATGTTGGAGAACATTAGTTAAAGGTTTTCTGCTATACTTTCTTTGAATCTAAAATTAAGTCTGACATGAGACCCTAATGAAAAGGCCAGCAAAATACTTGCCTTTATGTTCTATCAAGTTTATAACACCTGTTTTCACCTCTGGACCATAATCTGGTATAATCTGATAATTCTGCAGAATGATCTTGTACTGGAACTTAAATATTTGAAATAACAAAAAAGGAAACTGCTGTCTGGCTAATTAGGCCAGAATGTTTTGGCCTGTGGGGCTGCTGTGAAAATTTTCACCAAGCATCACCTTGTCCTAAGATAATAACAACAGTGGTTGAAAGCATGAAGTGCCTGTGAGAAATGCCCAAAGAGAAAAAATCCCCAGGAAGAGGATTTTTCATTCTGTGTCGCAGTATATGCCCAGGAGTCCTCTTTCCTCAAAAGTTTTCTCTGTCTTTTGCCCATGCCTATAAGTTTATATTTTTCATAAGTGTAGGGAAACAGTATTTATGTTACTTGACACTTTTATACACTTCTTTTTTTGTTGTTGTTCTAGAAAGCAAACAGTATATTGTTTCTTCATTTTCTGTTCAGGATTTATCATCTTGAACAAGATACCTGAAGTTAGACAGACATAGATTAATTCAACTGTAAAAGTCATCCTCTGTATGCTATTTTGTATAAATACATTTGTTGTAGTGGCTTTCTTTAAAATACTTAATGAACTTCTACACAATTTTACTTAAAGATTTTTTGAAAGTAAAGTAGCTTGACAATTAAAAGGATTTTGTAGGAACAGATATAGATAATTCTTACCTTTGTACATTTAAACTAGACTGTGCAGCCTTTCTCTTTTCATGATTCTCACAGGTCTCTGGTTCTCCATAAAGGGAGACAGAAAAACAAGAGTCTGTTTGGTGATGTCTCTGGGAGGTGCTGTTACTGTTCCAAAAGGCCATTGGGACTGGAAGATTTCCTGCAGGTTCTAATATGTCACCATAATGCCCCAGTCACTTGAAGTGACATCCACAATACAGCCATCAACAGTCTTCGGCTTTCATCAAGAAAGTAAACAAAACCCCTCAGGGATCTCAGCAGAATGTTCTCTTGAATCTACCTTCCTGATGCTCCGGCAAAACCCCTGATCTTTTGAGTATGATATAAGATGTGATGATGCTCAAGCCTAAGGTTACCAAGAGAAAAGGTATCTTTATGAAATATTACCTACAATTAAAAAAAAAATAAAAATGTTATATAGTCTTAGCACACAAAAAGAGTAACAATTCATACGTTAAGAATGCACAGCAGATATATATATTTATATATATTAAGTATATATATATTTAACATCATTAATTACAGTATGACAGATTATAGACTTCATGTGAAATTTGTGTTTAAAATATAGGATTGTAAAAAGAAAACTGTCTATCTAAACTATTCACTGCCATTTCTGTTTTGTAAACTTAAACTCAATAAAATTATTTTTGAAAAGTGTGGCTAAAACATTTGACAATGGAAAATTATGCTTAATCCTGAAATGATGAGTTATCCCATTGTCCCAGCCAAAATGGAGTTTAAAGCAGATGTGTTAACAGATCTTGCACTAGCAAAGGTAGCAGCTAGTATAAATATTAAGGCAAGTCCAATACAGAGCCAAAGTAAAAAGCACAGCAGCAGAGAACACAATAGTTTATAGCTGACTGTAGCATGTTTTTTCCTTTCCTGCCTGTGGATGAAGGATACGTTCCGAGAAGGCAGTAAGTACAACTGCATGTTTAGACTGGAGAAAACAAAGATCCTGTGCAGGGTGGGAATTCTTTTTCTGCCTATTGGAATAAGAAATTCTTCATTGAATGTGTTGAAATCCTCACACTGAAAGGGTTCAGTGGGCAAGTGTGCAGCACCACAGCCCTGTGGCTGTTCTGCTGGAGAGCAGTACAGCAACTGCCCAGTGATCTGAGCAGAAGGATCCTTTCCTCCTTGCAGGACACTTTATTTATCTTTTTATCCCAGCTAGCCTTGGAGAATGGTGCATGCATGCCTTAAGATTTATTCCTATAGAGACTTTTTATACATACAGCAGAAGACTATTTATGTGCTGGTTTCACCTGGTTCTGTGTTTACCTGTTTCTGTTTCTGTTCATTTGCATCATGTTATCTGTCCCGTTTTGTGGAGGACCTTGAGCTAACACGAATATTTACATCCTTTTATTAAGCCATACAATGTTCTTCAAGGCAGATGGCACTGTTTCTGTTTTGCATAGTGATAAGAGCTGGTACCTGAAATGTAGGGTAGTTAGGATGATGTCACTTTTGGAACCAGAAAGAAATACAAGATTTTTAATTTCCCTGGTTCAATTTACCACCTGGCTACAGCTTTTCAGTCACAATAAAACTATGGATGGTTTTATCATTATGGATTTAGTTTTTTAGGTTTTCATGCTATTTAAGGCATCCTATGTCATGCCTTATTAGAAGTAGTTGATTTCATACAGATTTTTGGTTTGGCACACTGCCATCTAGCTGCACACTTCCCTCAGCAGTTCTGTAGTCAGTGTGGTGGTAGGACTGAGGTGAAACATCTGATGGCTAAGATTTACTTGGATTCATCTGGAATATGCTTCAATAGTCAAGTTTCTAATTGGAAGAAGGGATAAAACTAGAAAAAAGATACTATTACTGTTACATTTCATATGGTGACAGTTAGGTTATATGTATAATTTTGAAGCAAATGCTGGCATGAACACTATTTTCAGTCTGAAAATATCTGATAGTAAAGTTCACAACTTTAGTGCAAAAGTCAGGATTACCCAGGCACATTTTAATAGTTAGAAATTTGGGAAAGAAGCGAGGGAAAAATGTAAATATGTAGGCTGCAGATTTTTTTTTTGGAGGAAACGAAAGCTGATTATTAGAGTAATTCTCTGCTTAGCAAATAAAATCCACGTGTTAAGGTGAAAATGTGAAAATAAGGTATATGAAGAGAACTCCTATTATTTTGAGTTGAGGTGGATGTGATGACATTCAGAGAGTCACAGCCAGGCTGCAAAAGCATTAAATATTTCACCAACACAGAAACTATGTGCTTTAAACTTTACTTTAAGTGAAGCTTTTAAACTCTGACACTTACTGGTCTGTTATCTTATCCTTGTATGTCTCAAGTAAAGCCAGAAGAAGAAAGAGAACATGCAAGCTATGTCTAAAGATGTATGAAGAATGGTAGGCATTAAATGGGGAGCAAGACTTCTGCTAAAACAACTAATCTTTGAAAACAAACAAGAACTCCCTTTTTGGCTCACTAAATCTTATTTTCTCAAGATGTATCTAACTTCCCATTCGAAGTTTGTCTCACTTGTAGCCCCAGACAATCACTGTTTCCTGAATTGCATAGTCTTGGGTCTCTACTTTCTCACCCCACAAAAGTAATCAATAACTACCTGTTCATTATATAGCAGGTGTGAGAACCAAACATTTAGAAATGCATTACTGTGCATTTTAGCACTGTAGTTAAGTTCCAAGAGCTCTGCATTCTGTGATATTTGTCAGTGGGACTTTGAGAGAGGTCTTCAAAATAGTGCTCATGTAATGCAACAAAAGTTCATCACTCCCATGAGAGTCAATACCTCCACTTCTGTGAGGAAGCTAACTCCAGTTCACAGAGGGTTGCAGAATTGTTTTTGTTTTCCTAAAATGCATGTAAAATGTCAAACCTTTGAATATGTGTGTGTGTGGAGAGGCATGATGTATTTCTGTGTTCTGTATGTGCTGTATTAATCTGCATTCTGCTCTGGGTAAAAGACAAGAGTACATGTGTATGAATAGAGTAATTTTTTAATTTAACAGCACCTACAGAAATTCTGTCCAATTCCTTCCTCGTTCTCCCACTGTGTCTGTGTGGCAAACACCCTCGGGTTCCTGTGGTTTTGAGGTGTATTTGAATGATATTTTATAATGAGTGATTACATTGTTTTGTAGTTGTTTGAAGGAGGTCAGGATAATATTTTTGTACTTATTTTTCTTTTTTGTGGTGGTTGTAATAGCTTTAGTCATTCTGGGATCAGCTGCCATGCAAAAGGAAGAAAGATACATAAGAAATAATCACCTAATTGTGACAAATTGTTAGAAGGCTTTAGATCTGGTGTAATACCCTGCTTTCCTATAAATTCCCCTCCAGATGGAGGGAGTGGCATGTATTTTTATTTATTTCTCTGTGTATTTCTCATGTGAGGTGTAAGCACAGAAAAAGCAAATTTCTTTGCAGAGAGGGAACTTGAGATTTTTTGTTGATGAGTAAGACCAAAAGATTTCAAACATCTCTGTCCTCTTGACAGTAGAGCTTTTTCTATCATTGACTGGAACTTTGGAATAAATCAGATGGGAAATGCCTTATGGGACTCAATTTTTCAAGAAGTTTTTGAAAACTATTTGCATACTGCCCTGTGCAAAGTTAATTCCCAAAACTTTATAGTTAATCAGAACAATTGTTGAAGTGTCCTTGTTTCTGTGGCTCGTGTGCTTCATCCGCACTTTGTGCCGTGGTGATAAAATGTCAGGATACATTACCTACCTCTGTTGAGTCTCTGAAGTTTATCCAGTCCCATCTGTAGTAGTGTAAAATGACACAAAGGGAGGGAAGGAGAAAAATATCTATCTGTGACCTTCAAGCCTCCACCAGTGCCTGCCAGAGATACATGGATGTACAAGAAATGCTATTTCTTCTGCATGGCTGGCGACTGTGCAAAGCCCATACTCTATGTGGAGTAAGAGAAGTGGTCAAGAACTTGGATAGATCAACCATCAGAAAGAAAAGTGAGATCTCTAAACCTGCCAAGGAGCTGAAGAGAGAAGGAGCCTTAAGCAGGGGGGCATGAAGCAAAAGGAGGAAGAATGATTGCAGCACAGATATTTACAGGAAGATGAGAGTGAGTTGGATGAGCCCTTGTATTTGGAAAAAAGAGAATGGGGACACTCAGAGCAAACTGGACTTTTAGAACAGGAGAATGACAGGGAGATCTTTACAGAGACGAGGAGGGAAGGTGGCCCACAATACACTTGCAAGAGAAAGAGGCAATAGGCCTTGGTGCATGAAATAAATTCTGTCAGCTGAAATACATAACTCTCAAGTTGCTGTGTTCTTTTTTGTAGAAACTCTACCCCAACAGTGTAAATACTCTATGAATTCCTATGTATTTGTGCTGAACTTTTTTGAAAGATGTAGAGATATATTTCTGGATTGAATGTCAGAATCAGGGCCTTACATAACATCAACATGTTTATAACATGCATTGCATTGCATTGCTCTTCTTTGGCAAGGTTGGTTAGCTGACTTTAGGGCAGGCACATTTGTTTTGGGATATGTTTGTCTTTGAAGTAAACTACTCATTTGAGAGAGTTTTATATTTATAAATCCCATCTCAACAGAGTGCCAGCGCAGACCCATGGCACTAACATCTTTACTAAACGGGGAGTAGGATGTGGCTTCATTCAACTTCATCTGTCACCATTGAAGACAAAGAGGTGCCTGCTCAAAGGCAGTTGCTGGCTTCTGGCTTCAAGCTGGGAGAACCCTTTTCTCTGTCTGCTGAGATCTCCCAGGGAACCTTAGAGCCTCTTCAAGGCTGTTACAGTTTTCCGTGCTGGATAGTTCAGATATTCCTCCAATTGCTGTCATGAGAACAGAAATTTCCAAATGCCTAGTTGCTGCAGGACTTTTGTTTCAAAAGGCTGCCTGAAAGAAATCCAAATTTATATGGACCTGGACTACAGAAGCCAGTGTACTTATTTCTGTTAACAACTTGTGCCTCTGAGAGTTCGCCTACATTTTTTTAGCAATTAATGGAGACAATATGATATGAGGAGAAAATGTTTATACCACCCACATTTTATCTCCAGGCATCCTTCTGAAGCTGATTAAGTAATAGACTCCTCCAGAAAGTGGTTCAAAGCACCTACATTAATGATTTCATGTATTTGTGGATGGTTAAATCACTGTGCAAAAGTATCCTGGCATTGATTATAATCAGTCTAACTGCTGCAATAGATCATAACCTTGAGAAGTTACATACAGGAAACACTGGCAAACAAGGACTATTATGAAAAACTCAGGTTTAGGATGTCCTGAGTATGTACATTTTTTGATCTGTTTTTGGCTCAATATATAAGCCTCTGAGACTGGTGAAACAGAAGATGGCAAGTAAATCAGTAGTTATCATTCTGATCTAATGCCAGTTGGAATCTGGCAGGAGCAGCAGTGGTATAGAAAGGAGCAGTTGGTTAAGTTTAATTTTTCTCTGAAATATTTCTGTGAACTATGGTAAAGACAAATGGAATTGAAAATTTAAAAAGAGAAAGAAAATGACAAAAGAAGGGAGCAATGCATGATATTGAAAAGTAATTACTTTTCACTTTGACCCCTTGGAATGGATTTTGAATGCAACAAGTCAAGAGCAATGTACTTGTATATTTTCACTTTCATTTCCATTATAAGTTTTCCTTTTTAGGAAACACATCTTCATCTGTAAAACAAACACACACTTAATGCACTTAATAATATGAATGATAATGATAACAACAACAACAGCTACCAGTACTAGTACTCCTCATCCAGGATTTTAGTAAATCTTATTACAGAAAAAGTAGCAAATGTCAGGTCTGTTGGCTAATAATCTTAGGGATTATTTCTTTGGACATGGGCACTTAACATAAGAGAAGAGTGTGTTAAGTTTGTGAAGTGATTTGGAAGGAGAGGAAGACTGCAGAAGGGATGATGTGTTGCTTGTGGCCATGCAGTAGAACTCAAATGTCCTGTTATTTTGCCTCAGACTTTTATTTCCTCAACAGCTTACAGCTTGATCTATTTGTAACAGAGAGCAAAGTTTTCCCCTTCTATGCAGTGTCAGAGGTCAAGGATAAATTGTCCAATTATGTATTACAGTATGTACCTATATTATCATTGTATTAAACTTCATTTAGGGCAGAAATGCCTTATTTACAGTGAATTTACAGGTGAATACAGGTGTCAAATCAGACACCACTCTTTAGTAATGCTCATTTGTGCTCAGAAAGCTTCAAAACGTGATATTTCTATATATATGCACTTTTGAAATCTAACTGTTAATTTTGACACAAGCAGTTTTTGCTTTCTAACTTTGAACAACTTAATTACAAATTGAGATCATCTTAAAAAGAGTTTCAAAAGTTACACTAAGTAAAGATATTTAGAAATCCTAAATTCAGATTTACTGCACTGATTGAGATAGGTTATTTACTTTGGAGCTTTAATGTTTAGAATATCCTCCTGTGTTACAGTTGTCCAGCAGTGTATCAGCAAAGTTTTCCCACAGCATTTTTAAAGAGAAGTTTCTATGCAGGAAGAACTCTTAATTTATATTTTTTGAGAATATGTATCTAAGGGACAGCATTAAATTTAACATTAATATAATTTTACCATAAAATTATTTTGATGTGTAAAAGTTTGGAGGTGGTAAAAGTTTGGTGGTGAGACTGAGTTATTTAATCTCTTACAACTGCTTTGAGTTGACAAATGCAAAGAAAATGTTATAACAGGTACATAGATGTTTCTCAAAAACAGCTTACTGTTTACTGCGGTCTGTCTAAATTAAAGAGGCTTTTGTGGTAGTGCCATAACATTTGGCATGCAAAGCTATTTTTTCTATCTCAGTATTTTGTCAGAGTAAAGCCTAGTAAGTTTAGAATTGTATTTAAGTGAACTGAGATTGTTCAGAGAAATCTCTGTAAAAGCATACCCATAATACATGAAAAGTATGTTTGTTACTGTTTTCCAATAAAGACGGGATTGCAAAAGAGGTATTTGAAAAAAAAACCAAACAAAACCAAGCAACACAAGCAATTAGATTTCAGCAACACATTGAAAGGATGAACTAGTTTTTGGGAAAGTCACAGGTATATATCATAAATCTATTTCTTGTACATTGTCTGACTTCATATGGACAAAATATGTGCACAGATTTGCTTGGTGCAGTGGAGTCTAAAGCTGTGGTTGAACTGAGCAAGATGAAGCAGTAGCTGAAGTCATTAATTTGGCTTTTGAAAAAGAAGTGACAGATGAAAAGGCATATGAGGCCAAGGCCTAATTAACAGATTCCAACCATATCCACAAGCTTATCCATGAAGCAGTTGAATGGTGTCCCATAAATTTGTGTATTCGTATCAATTAATTTTTTAAAACTGCTTATTACGGAAGGTGTGGATTTTATTTATTGTTTTGCCAAAAAGCATACACACCCAAGAGATAGCTCCTTCTGCTTGAGTTAAAAAGTAATTTGGCTCTTATCAAAACCTGAGTTTATCTGTACAGAATCTGTGCTCTTGATGTTGCCTTTTCACACTGCTCCTTCCGTCAGTGAGACAAGAGCAAGCCAAAAGCATGAGCTCCCTCTCCTGGTTGCTGCTGGGGCTCTGAGCCCTCCGCCTCCAGGCTGTAGAACTGAGGCTGTTCCGGGCTGTAGAACTGAGAAGACACGACTTGCACCTTATTTCAACCAAGTACACTTAGAGGCAAAAATATAATCAAGTGTCTATTCAAATAGATTAGATATAATATTAAAAAAAATGCATTTTAAATGCTCAGGCACTCTGAAGTAACAGTAATTTTATGGTGAAAGAGCATCAGATAGACCAGAAAAGAAAATACTAGACAGAAACAAGTTTTTACTTCCTGTAATATCAGGTACTAAAAGAGAGGAGCGAGGAGTGGAGGAGTGAGGGAGCAGATTAACTAATCCTAGTTCTTTTGTAAAACTCAGCTGTAACCTAATATTCCCTCTCTCACTTCTTTTTAGCCACCTCCAAATTCTGGGTGTAGTTTATCTCAAGAACCGTTGTTTGTTTTTTTTTTTTTTAGATCTCAACCGAATAAGCCATAAAACACCTAATCTAAAGTTGGTCCTTGAGCTGGAGATTAAACGAGGTAACCTCTTTAAATCCTTCCAGCATACATTGCTCTGTGTTTCTGTTCTATACATGAGAGAAAGATTAAACTTTTGAAAAAGAGTTTGTATAATATAGCCTTTAACCCCATGTTCATCCTGAATGGCCTTTTAGATTCCCAAGGTAGAAAATAGTATTCTCCTTGTCTAAGACAGATGCCTGGGTGCCCTTACTGCACTTTGACCATTTACATACCAGCAGGCCTTTGCTATAGGAGGGATGGGATATAGGTGCAGAGGACAAGGCTGCAGATTGGGCACCTCCCTGGGCATTAAGGAAAATGTCTGCATGTCCCCTGTACTAACTCCTATCTACTAATAAAGCTGTGCAAAACCACACACAGCTAATTTCAAAAACAATCTTGCACATCATCTCTTAGAGAAGTCAGGTGGTGGTTTCTGACAAGCCTTTACATTGAGCAAAGGCATCACAGTCTGGATGACAGGGAATGGTTTTAACACCCTTCATTAGGACCAACAGTTATCACTGAGCTGCTTGACACAACTGTTCAGTGCATGGGAGAGAGAGCAGACGAATGTGAACTCTACCTTACTACCCCAAAATAGTGAACAGAAGAACACAATTTGTTTGAAAGAGAAGTTTCCAGTGTTAGAGGAAAGCAGGGCGATATGGAATACACCAAGAGTGAGAAGATGGTATAGAGTAGAAGACATTATCTAGGCATTCTTGATATTTCCCTCCAGGACAGCTTACCTCATTCTATTAACAATGGAATTAGTTTGAAAGTCTGGTCTTTGAAAGCTAAACTTAAACTTTGTGAATGTTTTCTTCCCTTCTCTCTCTCCAGTGTCTAGTATGACTTTCTCATTTCTTTAGGCCATGGTTGGATATGGAGTGAGATCATTTGACACAACAGATTCCCATCATTCTGCCATGGACATGTCAGGTTGCAGGCGTGTTTGGGCCTATGCTGTCATTTCATTAAGGGTAACTGTTAAAGAAAGGACATGTCTTTTCTACTAATTTTCTGGAAAACTTCCTTACTAACATAATGCCAGAATTATTATGAGATGTATTTCAAGATGGGGTTTTTGGGGAGTTACTAAAGCCCAGTCTACAAGGGGCAATTCTGAAGGAACTCTCTGAACTTTTTAAGAAACAGGGTGACTAAATCTGTCCCATAATAGCAATGATCAACCCAGCTGTAGGTAAGCAGATGTGAGAAAGAAGGTTAAAAAACCCCCTGATAGTTCTATGATAATAGTTCTGATGAGAACACTGTATCCTCAGATAGCCTGATCACAATATCCTTGATTTACTAGACATTTTTTCAGAAAATAGAAAAAATTCACAATCAGAAGCTACAGAGGTAACTTGGAGAAACCTTATGAGACTGTTTTTGCAAGTTGCTCCTCTATTTACCCTGAGGAACTGGCATTGCAAATGTAATTTGTAAAACTGGCTTTGAAGTCAGTGGATGTTTTACAGGTTGCTTTGTTCAGGGATACTTGCTGAAAACGCTGAACCTAAAATGTAGTCCATGGGATTAATGGTAGTACTGGCCCCTAATGGAGCCTACCAGAAGAGTGAAGAAAGGTGTGCAGCTGATATTGCCACTTCCAGATGCTGTTGTAACACCTGTCGCAATAGTTCTTCGATTGATTTTGTAGTATAATCTAAATGCAATAAAAATAATTTTAGTTATAGTAGCACATCTGTAACATTTTTATCCTTTTGATACTTCAATTGGTATGATAGCAGTAGATCGTACACAGAAACCAGACAATACTCCCTCAGGTTTGTGAACTACCTGCATCTTCAGTATTTCAGTATTCACCCAGAGGTTGCCAGGGCAAGAGAATATAGGTATAATTACTCTGCATATTTTATATATATATATATATATGGATTTAACAAACTGGAGATTTTTAGAACTCACTGCTGTTATGGGATTATGTTAGAAGCTTCCCATATAAACAGGAGTTCTTAACTGTGCACAATTCACTTACATTCAAACCCTTAAGGCACCATTTACTGCTCCAAGCTTTATGCAGGCAAAGAACGAAGGAAAAAAAATGCTTTGAAAACATCTTCACCTTAGGTACTCCTCTGCCGTGATACCTGGCTTTGAGACACACAATGGAAAATACTGGAATTTGAAGGGTGAGGTTCCCAGGTTTGGTGTTTCTGTTACCAAAGGGAAAAAAAAAATCTAATAATTGAGGTGGGATATTGTTATGAAAGGTACAGCTCACACTGAGACAAATATAAATTCAGGGAATAATTTTCTTCCATAGTTGTCTTAACTCTGTAACTGTAGGTGCCAATCTTCCAGTCCATCCTCTATTATGCTAATTTTAATTTTAGTCAGTGGAAATTTTGACTCACAAAGGCCATATTATGACACAAAATAGGGATGTTTACATGCCTCTCTATTTCTATATTGAAATACCTGAGCTGGCTTTGAGCAGATAAATCTTTCACGAGAAATGCAAAGCTGAGCTAGCTCATGCCACAGAATCGCAGAACTATTTAGATTGCAAAACACCCTTAAAATCATTGAGTTTAACCATTAACCTAATACTGCCAAGTCCCACTAAACCATGTCCCTAAGCAACACATCTACAAGTTGTACAAATTGCCAAGTGGCTGCATTAAAGAGTTCTGCAGAGTAGAGATGCATTTGAAAAACCAAAGATGTTGCTTTCTGAAACAATAAAAGGAGCAAAGCTTTAGCCAATAGGTTTATTCGGCTTTTTTATTTTCTAGCACGTTTTTGATGTACTGGAGAACACAATACTCTGTTGACATGGATGCCTGGGTTTTCAAGATGTGTTGTAAAAATATGAATATGATCACCCTACTCTCAGTTCTATCTGTGTTTTAGCATATCTGATCCTATTACAAAATGCAAAAGAAAAAATATTCCATATGTTCCCTGAAAAAATCCTGTGAGAAGTATGCACTGTTCATTAGAATACAGTATACATTCTATGAAATCTAGGGTTTTTTCTAGCTTTATTAGGTATATCTGCTTTGCAATCATAAATTCTTTTGAAACAATTTTTTCTGCACATTGTATTTGTCTGCTGTAATAATAATATGGAATAATGTTTGCAGAAATGTACTGAATCTCAGCCAGTAGCTTGTGCCTTTGCAATCATCAAGTTCCAAATTGTGAATAATAGGTTTTAGGGAGGAAGGTAGGTGAACCAACACCACTGGCTGTCCTTAGTAACTTATTTCAGAAGAGACAAAGAGACCACATTTGGAGGTTGAAAGAGTGCACTGCACCCTTCAGCCAAGGAGAACCTGCCAGCATCTCAGAGATACCTTACTCAAATTATTTAAATAGAAATACAAATAAAATGTTTTTTAAATTGTAAGTAGCATGGATAGAGTTACTTACAGGCAAAGTTACTTTATTATTATTTCCAGATGTAAATTTTAAATGCAGGAAGGGCAGTTAGCATTTGAGTTCATTAAAAGTGATGTAGTTCAGGACTCATGCAGCCTTGTACTCTCTTTTGGATGAGAAAGGGAAGGCAGGAATGAGAATTTAGTACAGTTGAAGGCTCTAGGCATGGATGGAGTCATAATGTGGAGCTTGGGCAGGATGTGTTACTTGAAAAGCAGCATCTGGACACATACGCACGCAGTAAAAGTAATCAACAGTTCTGTTCTATGGCCAAAAAGAAATTGGGAAAAAAAAAGTTCTTTCAAGCTAATTTTTTTTGCTTGCTGCATCAAAACTAATGTACAGAGAGCCATTTTCAAAGGAGGCAAAGGGAGATGCTTCCCATTTCCACTGAAATTCAGAGCCTCTGTATGTAAGCAATTCTGAGGAAAATTACTGTGAATAAACTCAAATTCACAGTAATTCTGTGATTTTATTTAAAATTATTATTTTTCCTCTGATTGTTTGCCGCTATTATCTGCTGAGCTTTACCAGCTTGCTGTGCTGACATTAAGAATGAGTGTGGTCCCTAGAGGGTCATTCTCATGTAAACCAGAGGGCCACAACGCTCATGCTCTATAGTTATGGGCTTCTTCATGGTTTGTGAAGGCTTGGAAGCACTGATTAAGTAACCCTGAAGCCTAAAATGACACAGAAAGCAAGTCAGAACAGGGCAGAATACAAGCTGAGGCACCACCAGGCAGGCCCTGGTAAGCAGCCTGCAGCAAATCCTTCCACAGCCATGTGTGAGCAGCAGTGCTTACAGCTGTTCCAAAGGTAGCACAGCCCTTGCCAGTATCTTTTAGCTGCTTTTTTTTCTAAAGAGCCAACGAATTTAGTGAGAGGGATTTATTTTCAGTCTTGCACAATGCATTTCTAATGGAGCTTCAGCTGCAAAGCATCTTCTACTGGTGATACTGATGAGTATAAACTTGGGAAAAATCTATTTTGACTTTGAAATTTCAGGCCTAGTTTGGAGGGGTGATATTTACAAAAGGGAGCATGAACATATTTTATATTGTAAACTGAATAAAATGATACAAAATCAATGAGGTCTTTTTGAAATAAAAACACTCAAAGACCTGAGTTTTACAGGGAGTATTTTAGAGCTGCATAGTGAGAGATGTTTTATGCTGTGAATTCCTTCAGGACGCTGGCTGTTTAGATCTTTATCACTGAGGAATATATGCTATAATCCTAATTCTGTGACTGTAGACTCACAATTGCTGTAGTTGTCAAGGAGGTGCCACATGTGGAACTGAGTAACTCAAATTATAGGATTGTTATAAAAAGATCTCGATTGAAGTGTTCCAGCTTTTAAAGCTTGTCCCTTGTTTCAGCACATAAATTTCTATGAAGGCAGATTTTTTCTGTAAATGGTTGCAGCCAAATGTGCAGCATGTGTACATATATATACATTACTTAACCAAAATAAAATTTTCATGAGTAGAATTTATTTTGGATTTTTTTTTATCCTGATAATGTTACTGGTTTGAAAATATTTAACCAAAATGCACAAACAGCACTTTACATGAAACCCTCAGAAAGTACAATAATGCACCACAGGAAAAGAGAACAAAAATAATCAATTAATAATGCATAACATTTCAGTTGCTATAGCCACATCTGCTATGAAATTAATAGAACAACCAACTACACAAAAAACATAACAAAAATGTTATGCCCGCACTGCCTCTCCTGAAATCATTCTTGGATGACCTTCAGCGTAGGATTTTCATAAAACAAGCCAGACATCATGACATATCTGACTCCATCCTTTTGTTGTTTGTTTTATGCAACTGTCTACAGAAATCTTTCATTTCTTAATAAAAACATGATTTTACTGTTGACATTAATCCCACTGAAGTTGGTGGAAAGGTCCATACTGAATTCAGTAAGAACTCACAGGTCCTTTAGTCACACAAATATCCATGTGTTTTCTCGAAATAAAACTATGTTTTAGGACGCAATTGTGACATTTTCTGATGCAAAAGTTAGCCTCATAAAATATATGGCTATCAAGCTTCACCTTATGAAAATCTGTCCTGCAGTGCAAAGGGATAGGGAAACTTAAAGGCACTAAATACTCTTCTGGTTTAAAGATGACCATGCATAACTCATTTGTGGCTTTGCTTCATTCAACACCCTGCCCTTTCATGCATAAAGTCATCCAAGAGTCACAACTAAAAGGGGCATATTCCAGGGGGCCACAATTCCTTTGACACCACTTTAAAATTATATGGTAAATATAAATTGCAACTGAGACGATCTGGTCAACCTGATGCAAAAATATCTAGACTGCCACATTCTAGTAAGTACCTTCAGATGGCAATAGACATTTCTGGAATTAAATCTTTCTGAGCTAAGCTATTTTGCATTACCACCACTTAGTTCCCTAAGCTGAAGGTTGCTGAAACTGCATTAAATGAGGTGTCTAGTTTCTGAAGAAAAAGCCAAAAAAGCTATTTTCCACCATTATCACCATTATATGTTGTGCTGCTCAGTACCTCCATAGGGTGACCCTGATTGTCCTTAAAGTTGCCACCAGGCCCATGCAGAAGTGCCCCTCTGGGTGGACAGGAGTTTGTCCCATCCGAGTTCTGCTGGCTTGCAGGACTTCAGAATTCCTGCCTCATACAAAGTCACCCTTCCATTTACACTCAGTGGCTGCACCCTGATCTCTTGACTTCTAGAGCAATGCCCGTGCTACTGTCCTGCTACTCACAATATTCTGCCAGGAGGTGAGAAAGAAGAATTCCAGGATCTCTGGAGTCACTGCCGGTCACTTACCCTGGGAGTGCAGCAGCTCCATCTTCAGTGCATGACAAAGGCAGAGCCCTTTGTTTAAACTGAGCTTGCTGGGCTGCTAGGGATGCAAGAGATTGCATCCAAGGGGAGCCATAAAGCTTGACTCTGTAGCTTACCAAGGCAGGAAGACCAGGTCTCCTTGCTCAGGAGAGTACACACAGATTAATGTTAGCAACAGATCTAGGCTTGGAATAACTGCTTTGTCTGATGGGAGCAGCAAATTGTCAGATTATAAGAGAGCTGCATATCCTGTTTTTGGAAAAGAGCAGGTACTCTATAAGCAGAAATGTTTAGTAAGAGAAATAAGAATACTTCTGTACAGTATGCTTTCAACTATTCAGTTAATTCAGATTATGTTAGGATTTAAGAGAAAAAGTAGTCTCTCCTTTTAGAGAATTACATTATATTATATTACATGAAAATTAACTTAATTGTTTCATATAGCTTAAAATGATTTTCCATCCTGGGCAGACTTTCAAGATTTTGATGGTTCTGTTCATCCATTATTGAGGCACTATGCTGAAATTTCAGAATGGTTGTGAACTTAACTATTTGACAAGAGTTGTTCTTTTTGATTGTTTGTAAATATATAATTCCATTTTAAAGGGTATTATTTCAGCTCTTGCTGCCTTACATTTTAAGATGATACCTTTGAAACGAAAACTGAACTAACAGAAAATTACTTAGAAAATAGTCTAAATAACTATTTTCAATATTTTTGAAATGTTTTCCTTTTTTAATAAGAAATTCAGTGCCTTTGCTCATTTCCCTCAGACAATTTCAGTTTAAATCATTTTGTATCTTGTGGTAAAAGCAGCTTTCTTAAATTTTCCATTGAGCAGCATTCCTAATCCTGGAGGAGTAGGAGCTCATTATTATTTCTTCTGACGTGATGATGGATAGGCAGTCTACTTTTGTACTTTTAAAATGTTATCTGATGGTTGGAAACATAAACATAATACAGTATCTTGAAACCCACAATTGCCTTTGTTATTTAATAGAAGAATGAAACAAAAATATAGTTTGTTTTCTTTTTCCAGTATTGAGACCATGCAGTCACATTATAAAGATTACATAGTATTTACATTGGTAACATCACATAAGTATCTGTATCAATATTAATTTCGAAAGTAATTGATTTTTGGGTCTCTTTTAAACATCAGAGATCTGTTAGTGCCAGTCTTACAATAAGAACATTAAAAAATCCACTAGGTGAAAAAAAAAGACTTATAATGAGATGAAACATGCTCAGTTTTTCGGTTTGCAGAGAATGCTTCAAGCATTTTATGTTTTACAAACATTGTTAAAATCCCATCTGGTGTTTGTGAAGCATTTTACTGTCTCCTGCTGGGCCAGGCAGACATTGGTTTTCTTGTCTGTATGTTTCCAAAACATCAGGAAAAAAATTGAATGGACCTGGACCAAGCACAGCATAATGATGGAATACTATATTTCCATTCTTTTGCATTTGGAAACAGAGAAAAATGTCCTTGATTCCAGAAAAGATACATCAGTTCCCATAATACAACTTCATGTGAAAAATGCAAAGGAGTAAATTTCTCTAAGTAGTCCAACTTTCAACATCTTGATCATGATATATTTTTGTGAGCAATAAATATATAATTTCTGTTTCAATTATGTATTTAATTTTCAAGGGAATTAATTTAGAAAACATAAAACCCAGATGAAAATGTGTTCCATTTTTAGTAATGCATTCTTTCTTTATGCAGCTGATTTTACTAATGAATTTTGTGTGAAAAATAAATAAATATGAAAGCAGAAATGCAAAGCCCTTCTACTCTTGTGTTTCCTAAAGCCACCATCATGCATACTGATGTCCCATTTTCTCTAAAGTCAATGGGAATGGATTCATTTCTGGTCTTACACTGCCTCTAAAACTGGTATAGCTTTTAATTTTTTCAATTTGGTTACTGAAGCAGTAAGAGAAGATAAAAGGGAATTAGTTCAGAAGGGAGAAAGGTCAGTGGGTCTGCAGTAGCTGTTATTTGTAGAAGGGAGATAATTATCTAAAATGACATGGCAGTGATAGCATAGCTGCTGTTTGCAACTGCATTTTAATGGCCTGAGAAATATAAGTATTTCCAAACACATTTGTTGCACTGAAGGTCCTAGAAAGCCTTTCCCACATTCACTGATAATTCATAGAAAATGTAGATACATTGCCAAAACAAATAACAAAATCTTAGATGAACAGAAGTACAAAAATAGACTGATTGCTTTTTAAGATGCAGCAGTCATAACATTGGAATACCAGATGGAATTTTCCATAGACACTTTTGTGGCTTTTACCTGATAAATGGTTGGCATTTTATCAGAAACTCTTTCTCTGTGTGCTTTTGATTGTATATTTGCTATTTTTTTAAAAGACAGATTTTGAGGGGAGTGTAATTCTTGCTGCATTTGTTCATTCTTCATTTCTCCTCTCAGAATTTGCACACACTGGGCTCATCTTCCCAGGAAATGTGGGGAGCAGGTCTACATGCAGATACACATTTCATATAAACTTGATGTGTGAACAGCCCAAGGCACTGACAGTGTGTGCTGATAGTCAGTAGGCACGTCCCCCCTTAGATGCAGTCTTGACACTTGTGAAACACATTGTCCCTCTCAATCCAAGCCCTCTGGTCTCCCTCTTTGCTGGTATCATATCTGTTCTTACAGCCAAGGACTATGTGCAAGTGAAAGAGATCTTCTGATGTGTATCTAAAACTAATGGAAATTAGATTGTTCTCTGCTTCTCATTTTCTCTGGCCAGTGTAAAAATCCTCTACCTTTGCTATTTATTTTTTTTTCAATTTGTTACAGCAATTGTAAATGTCAAGATAATCAGAATTCTGGATAAAAGGCATTTATTTCTATTTGAGGCATTTTGCTGAGTCTATATAGACGCAGTGATAGCAGCTTTTTGCTTGGCCACAAATCTGCACTGTTAACTCTCTGGGAAACAGGATGGAGGTATGGGCAAGCTCAGCCAAGCTAGTTGCTGTTTCCTCCATAAGGCAGATATGCAATATGGGCACTTGTTCCACAAAGACCTGAATCTGCGATAAAATGGAACTGAAGGAAGACTTGAAGAAAGGCAAAAATCTCAGAGAGAGAAAGAATTGCTAAAGTCTAAACCAGCAAGGAGTCAGTTGTCTCTCCCAGCCCCTTTACTCTCTTTTGGGGGGATATGGTGGTCAGTAGCGAGCTGGTGACCAGCTGTGGAGGTGGGTGTGGGAGGAGTGAGGGGAGGAGTGATGGTAGAAAGGAGGCCAACTGCAGCTCCCCAGCAGGTGGGAATGATTATGGAAAGAATGACGACCTGTACTGTACAAGTTATTGATGGTGCTTCCCAGAGGAGCCGAGTTAATAAAGCTTCAGCCAATATAAACCACATCCCTTGCATCTTGTCTTTCTTCCTGCATGTCCGGAACAAAGCAATGAAAGACTATTGCCTTCTCTTCCCCCCGTGCCTTCCCCAACACAATCAAGTTTTCTTCCACTCTGTTCTACACAGCTGTGTCATGAAAGGATTTAACTGTTCTGTTAAAATTACAAAAATATGAAGGTTGAGTGATCCTAATTCTACTTTTTAAAAAGGCAGTATGTGCTCAAAGTGAGAAAAGGAGTAGAAAGAAAACAAGCAGAAATATTACCTGCTTCATGTAACAGTGTAACAGTTTTGCCTTGAGCATCTATTCTTAGATCTGTGCCGAGCTGCATTTCTCGAGACTGGGTAGAAATGACAGTGTTTGCATGGTATGATCTGTGAGTGGAGATGACCCCCAGCCTCCAGGTGATGGTCTTTGGAAGTCATCGTGCTTTTTAGTAGTATGGAAATGTAGAAAAGGAGTTGTTCTGAACAAGAATAACTATAAAATGGAACTCATTGAAGGACTGAATACAAATCCAAATTCCAGCTAACAGTGTTTCCTGATTTAGAGCTATTTTTTTAGTGTCTTTCTTGTAAAAGTTTATATACTGTCCATTTTATAGACAAAGTTACTTTCAAGGTATTTTCCACAACACAGAGCACATGACAATCCTGATCCTTCATCATATATTTCCATTTGCTTTTACAGCTCCAGTCTTAATTTTCCTCATTTCCACCACCGATCCTAAATGGCTTTTTTTACTATGACTTGGGTTCCAAGACCCATCGGTATGGAAGAACATTTGAACTAGTGAGGACTGAATGACTGGCTTCAACACCATGTTTATATTTAATAGCTTTGGCTTGCTGTTCTTTTGAAATTTGATTTGTCATCTTCCAAGTCCATCACAGCAGCTGCACATGGTAGAATATTGTTTTATTTAGACATCAAACCCTGATGCTGTTTCTCTGGATATGTTTTTTTGCACAATTATTTCTACAGCCCATCTAGAAGTATCAAAGTTCTTCCTGAGTATTTAGAAATAAAAATATCTATAACTTCTCCTTTTTACCTTTTACTTGGTCCAGGGTCTAGGAAAAAGGTCTTTAGTTTATAGATTGGCTGAATTAACACATGTGTACCTGCATATGAGTTTGAATGTATCTATACTTATACTGAGAACTCAAAGTGAAAGGTACATTGACTATACACCTATTTCTGAAGGTGGTGACACTTCTGCTCATTCTTCTGTAAGTCTCACAATCAAGATTAGTATTTCCTAGACAAGGAAGCTGTATCATTCACGGGGAGTGATCAGCCAGAATTGGGTTTACTGTCCTGAAACCAGGTGTGCTGATAAAGAAAGCTTGGGAGTCACTTATCCGGGTCAAACTATGGTTAAATGACATTTGAATGGAAGATAATATTTATAAGTAGGTTTATTGGTTTATTAGTAAAGAATTTCTTTTTAAGCTCAGGAGGCAAGGAGTTGAAAATTGAGAATTGAAGATAATAGGCATGGGTTGCACAATGGTTTACTTGCAGGTCAGGAGTTTTGTGTGCAGTGCTTTGTTGCTATTTGGGCATCTGTTGTTACTGTAAAATCTTTACATCTTCCTGTAACAGTACTTCTCAGTCTTTTAAAAGCTGAGCTCATTTCCAAAGCAAAATCAATTGAACCCATTGCTTTTTCATGAGCTTTTTACTTCAAACACCTTAGCATATGTATATTCTGGGTTTTCCTTATTATATGCTCTTTTTTACTGTTTATACTCAGAATCACCAGCTTAAGGATTCCTTCTAAGGCACTTTTCCCTTTTTACTGGAATTAGCAGTGAAATAGTGAGCAGTAGTGGCATTACTCTTGCATTTAGTGGATTTAGTGAATGTCTAGGAGTAAGACCTGCAGGAACACCCTTCTGAGCCAATTGTTCCCCTTTTTTGCAGGCACATAACCGCAAGAGTTGGAGCTTTGATTTTAAGTAATGGCTTCTTAGCCTCTGTTAGGAAAGCTGCCCACCAAAGTTGGTCTATTTCCCAAGGAATGGTCTACATCTTGAGAAATGTTGTTCTGTAATTACTGACTTTGGTAGTAATTATAGAATTTTGGTAGGCAAGTGGAAAACTCTTTTCACACATAAGGAGTAGAGTTTATACAAAGACAAAACATTTTGCAGGCTGTGGAAGTTTTGCAGTCTTGATGATGATCTTGGATAAAGTTAAAAGGAGACTATTGGCTTCTATTGATTGAATTCCAACACTTATTTAGACCTAACTGTACATAGCTCTAAACATCTTGATCTCTATTTTCCAGAAAGGGTGCAAAATTTCCTTAAATTCCCTCTTGTTACCCTGGGTTTTACCTGATTTGCAAATGTAGGAGTCTATCCCTATGTTGAGAAATATCCCCATGAGGGAGGGGATCACATGTTATATGAAATATGATTGTATAAATGAAGCTTTAGATATCAAAAGTTTTGAATTTGTTGTCACACATTTTTTTCCCAGCTACTGATCCTCAGTATGTAGGAAGTTTGGCTAGTGGATCCAATGGCTGGAGATAACTAAGAAGGCTGGATGTGGATCCTAGCCACCCTGCCTCAATCTCCAAATTTTCTTAGGAAATAATAATAATAAAAAAAAGATAGCATGGATGTGTACCAATGAAGGATCTGTAGCTGTCTGTTTACAGCAAGATCTGCCCCAGCATTAATAACCACAGTAGAGACCAACATTCATTTCAGCAATTGTTTTTAAGCTACTGGGTCAATGATAGTCTTGACAATGTGAATGGCAAGCATTAAAATTGCTTTCACAAAAGTGGTTAGCACATTGTACCACTAATTATATGATTACAGGGGAGCTATTTATCAATTTACTTTTACAGGAACTGTTTATTTTGGACTTAGCCTTTGAGTTTTGCTGTAGTTTGAATCAGAGTCTTTCACAGAAGGAAGCTGTTAGTAGTGGCTAGTTTATAGAGTTTGGGGCCCAACAAAAATACCTCAGAATCATCCAAGGCCAGATGAGGTTTTATGAAAGTCTCCTAATTCCACACATGAAACTTGCGTTTAATTTCAGTTAAAAAGCGAGCAGGCTTTTTCTTTCTAGACTTCCATCTTTCTTAATATTTGGGTTTCAGGTCATGCTTGTGTAGGGCGACAAATGGTGACGCACAGAAAAGGATGTGTCCTTTGCTATATCTACCTTAGTTCCCTTCTCATATAGCCACCTCTTCTTTGGTTTTTAGCAGCCATGAGAAATAGACAGTCCACTTCGCGCCTGCTTTCTAGCACATCATGGCTTTGAATGTAAAGACTTTGATAGGGATAGAGCAATAAACCAAACTACCTTTTGCTAGAACTACAAATGAGGGCTATAATATTTCCAGATCTCCTGGTAGACCAGCCAGTGATGGCAGGGGGAATTTTGCATCATAGGTGAAATATGAATGTTGCACCAAAACTGAGCGCACACAGAGCTCAAGTGATTTGAGAATGTAGAGCAATGAGGTATTAGAGGGAACAGCATGTTCTAAACCCATAGCCAAAATGGCATTAACCAGCACTGGCTGGCCTTTTTGCAAGTTAATTCAGGATTATATGGAATGGACTGTTCTCAAACCTGGGATCTTATGCCCTGTGCTCCCTTTGGAGAAGTCTGTATATGCAGAATAAATGCAGGGCAGCATGCCCTGAACTTGTAGATATAAGTTGCATTGGTTTAACTGAAATTTTAAAATAGATTTCAGTTAGGCATTCTGTGAGGATGTTTCCCTTAGTTTAAGTATTAGATAGGTTCCTGATTTACTGACCTGAAATAGCAAGGTTTTCAGAGCTTTTTATATAAGAAGTCTTGCAGAGTACTGCAGACACTACCTAGCTGAGCCAAGAGAAGAGCATAGAATTTATTCACAGGCTGTTATTTAAAGAGACTCTTTGAGCACACTTATACTTTCATAAGAGTTAATAATTGGTTCAGTCTAGAGACTAAGGGCTAGCCTTTCTAAAGGTTGCTTGAAAATTAGGCACTTTTAAATCAGGCACTCTAGACTGTATCCCACATCCTGTGCTAAGTGCTAGGGTTAGCTGTGCTAAGCATGGTGAGAGAGGATAAACCAAAAAATATCTGCAAGAGAACTTTACAGGCAGCATTCTGCAGAGGGCCAGAAAGAAACATTAGGAATCTCGATTTTCTGCTGAAGGAACAAGTCTGATTTACAGCTTCAAAGGGTTTATATTTGTAACCATGTCTAGAACCCTTTTCATGAAAGACCCTTAATTTCAGCATATTTTATTACACACTTATTGATAGTGTGACAGCCATCTGCTTCTCTTAATTGGCTGACAGCTTAAGGACTAATAATCTGAGGACTTGAAAGAGTTGAGATCACAGCCATTGTCTTGAGGGGCAAATCTACTTGCAGGCAAGCAGACTCTGAAGTGAACATTGCAGTTTTGGTCTCTTTGTGATCCCATCAGGAACTTGGCCATAACACACAGAGGCTTTGAGTTCAGGCTGTGCTCATCAGTTTCATTCTGCCAGGGGGACATGGAGGCGATGGTGTAGATCTGCAGTTTGTTCCACTTTGGGTTGTTTATGTGTGGGGGGGGTGCATTTACTAAGAATCAAGAGTTCCATATCACCAAGGGCAGGAAATAATAATTTCTTACTTCACACAAAATACCTTTAAACTACACCCTGCCTGTACTATTGAAGCCGTGACACCATCCAGAAAAGCATTTGAGATATTTGATCCAAAAAAGACAAGAAGAAACCTGTTTGTGTGCTTCCTATTTACATACATCACAGTGATGATTCTGGATTTTTGTCCTTATTCTAACCTCAGGAGCAAATACCGGAATCTAGAATATTCCATCTGGTTGGCAAATGGTCTGTATTCCTACCACTCAGAAACATAGTCTGTGCTGTAAACTGCTGTATCACAACTGATCTTTGTATGCATGATAGCCTCTGTATTAGCCAACAGCTCCAGGGGCACGATCTGAATGCTCCCTAATTATGTCCTTTTGTTGTTTGCATTTCTACCTTCCTGGGTCAGTGGTGTCAAATCTTCTTTAAAAAGGAGTGCATCCACCTCTGGTTGTTAAAAAAAAACAAACACGTATCTCACAACTCCTGCCTCTAGAAAGCTCAGTTCCATGAATATGTGTTAAATGTCTCTCTGAATGTCAGCTGCATTTAGTTACTTAGAGGTTTCAAGCTAGTGGAACATGTTTTTTCTGGATCCTGACTATAAATAGGCTGGAAATATCAGAAAAAGCACGGAATCAATCAGATATATGTGTACTGGGTAAATTTAGGCAACTTCAAGGTTAGGCAACAATTGATGAGTCTTATTTGGATTCAAATTATAGCCTTAGGGTCTCAATTCCAACTTCAGCCTTGCTTTAAGTATGCATCCTTCCTGGATACAACACAAAGGCTTTGGAAAACCCTAGTGTCTCTGTTCAAGTGTGCTTTTGCATGGAAGTCCTGAGGAAAAGATGATATTCTTTAGTGTTCCTCAGGCTCTATACTATGGTATGTGTTGTCTCTTTTTCACTTTTGAGTAAAAAAAAGCCTGATAAGTTCATGGTAGTTTTACAGATCTCAAATGTAACTAGTTTTCTCCTTTCCCTACACTTAGGGCTTAGCTACTCCAAAGAAGGTGTTTGGAGGTCTTTGGTTTCTCCAATATGATTTTGTTCAGGTCTCATTATTCCTTTTGTGAAGTAAGGTATAAGTTAGAAGAGGGTGTAATATGTATTTCTGTGCATGTAAAGTTTATTTGTCAGAGCTAATTAATCTCAAATACCAAAAAATCCTCACTTCTTAGCATTTACTAACCTTAGATTTGTGGATTGCATGAAAGGAAAAGAAAGGGTAGTTGTTACAAAAATACACAGGGACCTTCTTTTGAATAATATTGACCTAGAACCTGTGTACACATATTTCTTTTGTTAGAAGAAATGTTCTAAAAGGTGAATAGAAATTTCTCAGGGGAAACTTCAAGTAACAATTATATTGCTACTATTCAGAATTATAGGTATATATATTAAAATAGAAAATGTGTTAAATTCAGAACTTAAAAAGAATATTCTTGCTTCTAAAACCTCCATTAAATCTCTCCCATCTTTCAAAGCTGAGAACCTGTAGTTTATTTCTCAGGAGCATTAAAACATTAGACAGCTGTCAATAACCTTTCAGGTTGCTCTTAAATTCTAAACACTGAAATTGTGAAAGTAGCTGATTTGGATTTAAGAGTTCACAGCTGTTTTATAAGACACAGAAAATAAAAAGGTAGCCGTTGCCTGTTGGCAATTATTTAATGAAAAGTTTCAGCCTGTAAAATACAAGTAGTATGGGAACAGATATGTGAGTCTTAGAAAAGACTGCAAAAAGATAGGTACTTTTTTTAAGTCACCCATTCTGTTACAGGAGTGTGTCTGATCGTTATGTTGGTTATCCATTAACTTTTAACCCAAAATTAAAATTCATTTTAATGTGAATAAAGTCCTCTGTCAAGAAGACTTGCCTGTTGTGTAGCCATAAAAACCTGTGCCAGGGAAGTCATCTCTGACATGGCTTTCCAGCAGCTCACAGCACTGATCTAGACAGAGAGAAATCCTGTGACTGGAAATCCTTTTGCTGGAAGGACTGCCTAGCTTGCAACACGGATGGCAGAGAAGCTGCTGGTGATAGCCATGCTGCTCCTCACAGTCTGGGTGGTGGCAGTGAGAGCAGCTGAGGGAACTGGATTCCCAGGCCCACAGCAGCATCATAGTGCTGCTTTTCTTCATTTAGAGGGAGGAAGAGTTAATGTTAGTCTAACATGCAAGATTTGTCTTTCTGTGTAGAGGGTGAAGCATGAACTCAGTGGGAGGTCCATGAAACAGAGCGTGCCTCTACCCCATTAGCATTCTGGTCATACTTTAGAACAACATAAGCAGATTTACAGCCTTTAAAAATATTGTTTAGCTCTCATCTGCCCCACAGCTGAATTCTCTGTAGAGAAGGGGTGTTGTGTCCTGCTAAGGCTGGGGTATTTAAGTTTCTCTAGCTGTGTATTTTGTAGTAATTATTCTTCCCTTCCCCCTCCACCCCCTGTGCTTCCTCCTCAGCTTTTAGAAATCAATGAGAAAAATGAAAGCCCATTAATTCAGTTCAAGATTTATCTTACTTCTACCAAGTCATTCCACATGCTCATCTTTACAATTTCCATTTTTTAAAAATTAAATACTGTTTATACTAGCTTGAAAACTTGTGAGTCTTCTTGCTCAAGCAAGGCCATAGGAAACTTCACTGACCTCCGTGGCTTCCTCTGCAAGGAAGGAGAGAGTGATACCTGTTACTGCCATCCTCACAAGATGGAAACAGGCTGTGTTGTCTTCAGATCAGCCCAGCCATCTGCTCAGGTGAATTCTGTATCTGGCAAAGCCAGGGTCCCTGAGCAGGACAGGGCATGCTTTAAAGAAACCCACATAATGGAAGCCAACTCAATCCAAATGACCCCTACTGCAGGTTCTTTTAAAACTGTTAATTATTTCTCTTCTGCAGTGATGACATTTCTGTATTTTTTACTTTTTAGTTTCTGAACTTTGCAGGAAATGTATCATATTGACTGAAGGAAATGATTGATTGACTGAAGGAACTGAAATATTTTTTTGCTGTTTTGATTAGAAGGCATGGAATAATGTGTTTCATAGTAATACTTTATTTTCTTTAATTCTTTCTGCAGGCAACTTGAACTAAGTTTTCAAATTCCTTAGATAGGCTTTTTTTTTTCTTTCAGGCAAAACTATTCATGCAATTGGGTTTGCACTAAGCAGAAAATAAAATACTCAGAATTGTTTTGGGCTTATGCCCTCTAGAACCACAATTATGTCCCTGAACAAGAAATTGATTTTGAAATAAGCCACAGGTTTTAATAATTCTCAGCTTCCCTTCAGATTCCCATTCTGTGTAGGTAGGGAGTGCTGTAAATAATGACATCTCTCAGATCAAGGCAGAAGTGCCTTAAATATGTATCAGAAATGGTTCTGGCTGCAAGGGCTGGCTCTACACTCTCACAAAGCTTTGGAGAGTTTAGATCTTGGAACCTGATTTTGGTCAGGATTGTTCTTTGATATTCACAGATGAAAGGGAGGCTATAAATGTGAAGAGCAAATTCTTCTGCCTTGGTTACACCAGTGTTACTGAATTAGTGCCAATGTGGTCACATGCTGTAGCAGGGTGGAAAATTTGGCCCAGAGTGTTTACTGTAAGTAGCAACAAGGCAAAGAAACCTAATGAAGAGCAGAAACATAAAACTGTAAATGGCCAGGCAACAGGTCTCATGCTAACTTTATTTGCCAAACTGGTGGTTTACTCCAACATTAACATTTTACACAACCAAGCCAAATTCACTGTGTAAAACATTTTATTGCCTCTCCTGTCCTTTGCCTTTTCTAAGAGATTGAAGAGCACACTAAACTGCTAAAATACCCCAAATTGTTTAGCTATCTGCATTCAGTATCCCTACAGGCTTATTTACTACATAAAGAGCAAAGAAAACTAAATATTTTAAGAGGATAGAGAAGTTTTAATTGAAAAATATCCAGGGGCTTTATTGTAGACTTATGAGTCTGCACTACAGATTTCTAATAGCAAACAATAGAAATGAAAAATAAGAGAGTTTAATGCATTAGTTATGGGTTGGTAATGTACAAATATGTGGTGCTTATTGTCTGCCTAGCATGGCATGGCATCAACCTTGGGTCCCCACTAAAACAAAAAAAGCGGAAAGTCAAACAACAGTCATGTCGAATTAAACCTCTTTTAGTTTAATTTTTCAAAGTGATTCATTTAGCTGGTTGGCAGAGGGTCAAACTGATAGCTAACAATAGTTCATTTGTTTAATGTTGCTTTCAGTACCCTGTAGCCACTCGACTGCATCAGAACTTATCTTCTCTAATTCTCTTTGAGCTGTGAAGATAGGCCAGGAAACTGGAGTAGGTCAGGTGTGCAGGAAGGCACAGCTCACATGGTGGGGCAGTTTGTGCTTCATGAACCGTAGGATTGGGAATGGATTTCCAAGGATAGGTAAAGCTTACTTTTAATCTGAAAAGTGAATAAAACTGATATACTTATGTTTCATATTTGCTGAGTCTCAACAGTCCAAAAATGAAAGAACTCAGTTTATAAAGTAAAAAAGTGTCGTTTAAACTGCCAAAGCTGCAAACTGTGAGAGCAAACAATGAGAATGAGATCTTTCTTGACTACATTTTCTCAGCAGTTATAAAAATGTGGATAAGTTATTCTTTTGGTGCTTTCTATTTAATTGTATTTTCTGAATAGGATTGAAAAACATGAGTCTGATTAGAACAAACAAGCAGCTCTTTAGTTTTGCACAAATGTAACTAAATGTAGTAATAAGCATTTTAGGTTTGTGGGACTTATGGAAATAAAGTTAAGCAAAGGTTTTATGTCAATAAAGTCAGTTGATACAAATCTAATAATCAGAGAGGAAGTAGGTAAGTTGAGTAAGATGATAATATTTATAGTAAGTGTGAGTGTTCATAGCAAAGTTTTTTCTGTTCTGGGTAATAGAATTTTTTGTGACTGCTGAATGGTGTTTGATCAAGGAGCTTTGGCATAGGTTGTTCACCTAATGAAAATGAGAGTAGCGTAAGACAGTTCTCTGGCATTTTAGAATTGTATATCATGCAATATAACTACATACAGAAACAATATAGAGAGTGGGAAAATACGAGCAGTCTTCGCATGTAAGACATCTGTTTAAATCCCATGAATAATTTATGATTGTTTATTTGTTTGTTTTGTTATAAAAACTGGATGAGTTTGATCTTCTATTTCAGTTTTTACATTTTCCATCTATATTTTCCATCTATTCATGCTTACACAAGGTGATCTGTAAAAAAAGAAAACATCTTTAAACGTAAGAACCATCAGATCTGGTGAGGATTATCTATGCTTGCTAGGGACAAGTTTTCCCAAAAGCCAAGTAATCCTTTCAGTGCTGTTCCTATAAGTGTGCTCTATCCATGTCGAAAACTCTTGTGCCTTTGGTTCATGTCTAGTTTTATGAGGATCTTTTACCACAGGAGGTTATTTTAGAAAAATTTTCAAATGCTGTTTTTTCTTCAAGAAATATAGTTACCTTTATTCAACTTATATTTATGAAAACAAATCCTTCTGACAGAATAAAAGCTTTTTGTTTGTTTGTTTGTTTTTTTGTTTTTTTTTTTGTTTTGTTTTCCTAAAATGTGTATTTCTATTGCTAGGTAGAAGGATTCTGTAAAAAAAAAAAAAAAAAAAAAAAGCTGGAGAAAGAACACTGATCCATCATCCCTGGTTCTCTGGGTCTACCTTTGTGTAACTCTTGTGTTAAAACCTGTAATTTTCCCTCTCTGAAATGCATTTTATTATTCATTGGTTACTGTATCTTTAGTGTTTTGAAGAAGGCTTGTGTTCTCTGATATCATGGTGAGTCAAGCCCTTGAGAATTTTTGCTAAATAGAATACTGCAGTCAGTCAAATCAAGAGAGGATTGCAATCAAAAGAAGGATGTACATTGTAGAAACAATACAGTGTCCATTAAAAAGTACTTTCCTTATTTCTGCTGGGTTTTACAGTGATGTGAAATATAATGCAGTAAGCCAGTTCTAAATCTGAGTCTGTATTACTCACACTACAGTGTATTATTCACACTACAGTGCATCTATCATGAGCACTCCACTCCAGTGACAGTGCCAGGAAGGCTGCTGGTGTGGAGAGCATGCCCATTATGATAAGGGTCAAGAACCACTCTGCTGTAATAGAGCCCTGCACTGCAGAGGACTTTAAAACAGAAAAACACTTCAGAAATGTAAAATCAATAGAGCTTTGGTTAGGGCTAACATAAAGGCAATGTAAAAAGTAAACCAAGCATAATTGTATTGTTATTTATACTGATGTGGATGTTATGTAGATAGAAATATAATTAACATTTCCTCCCAAAATTCAAAACTAAATGCCTATGTACAGAAAAAGCAAACCCACAGGAAGGGAGGTGCCAGGATTATTTGTGCCAATGTAAAAATGTCCTGCTATGTGAGGTGCTGGCTGTGTTGGCATAGGATTTACAGGACATTTTATACTGTTGAAGTGTATATTTTGAAAATGTAACCAGAGGCTAAAATCCCGTCATGAAATTGAATTTTGCCTTTGACATCAAGAGGGCCATGGTTTCACTCAGGTAGGTACTTTTGTCAAAGTATGAAAAAGTGCATGCTTGAGGAGAGTATTAGTCAATAACTGAGAGGCAACTAATAAAGTTTTATAGATAATCTTCTTAGAAGTTCTTTTAGTTCTGGAATAAACAGGAGCCAGTATCAAGGTTATGCTTAAAAATTGCGGCCTGAAGTATGTTTCACCTTCCACCATCAGAAAGTGTAGAACGTTTGGTTGGCTTTTGTTCTGGAATCACTTCACTTAAATAAAAGGCAGGGAGATATCACAAGACGAGATCACAAGGAATTTTAGTTCAAAACTTCAGAGTTTTGGATTCCACAGACTCCACACATCAGCATGCAAAGGTGACAAAATGAATTATTTACTAAAAGGAGGCGGCTTCTAGACTGGATTATAGTTTGTGTTCTGTATTCACTGCAATGTGATACCTCCTGGATACTGCTGGGGTCAAAACATTTAGAAAACTGAATGTAAGTCAATAATTTCCCCAACTGTCTGAGGGTTTTTTTCTTCATACACATAGTTTTAAATAAAAGTGCAAGAAATCATGGTTTTTATCACTCTTACTTGCAGAAAAATAGAATGTTTCCTCAAATAACCTGATTAATTGCTTATACTAGAGAAAGACATTTCAGTGGGAATATGTCCTTATGAGAGACTTTCATTTTACATTTCATTTAGTGGTATTTTAGAAAATACCATTCTGAAGACAGTTACATCTCTGTGCTTTTACTGCACACATATTTCTGCACCAACAATTTCTGATACAACTGGAGAGCATTTGAAAGAGTTAATAAACTTATAAGTAGTTGGGGAAGTTTGCATTTAAGGAAAGCATTATAAAAAATAACTTTGGACTGGGCAATTGGAAAACTAGTTAGGAGGATGCCGAGATTTGGATCTTTAGGTGGATTTAGTATTTCAAAAGTCCAGAGTTTGGTAAGTTGTAGGTACAGAACATGCCTTCGGAGAATAGCAAGAGCTTTACAAGTGACCACCTGCCATCTGAAGCACACAAATCTCTAAACAAACCTCAGTCATGAAAAAACACACTAGCTCAAGCTCACTGAAAGTAATCAGCTGCCTTGCATTTAACCACCAGATGGGCATAGATGACCACAGAGAAGCAGCGGACAAAGTATACGTTAAAAAGATGATTACAGCAATTCTTCACTCTGTTCATGCACTAAACAGAAAGATAGAGACACCTAGGGATGAAGAAAAGCTAAAAACCTTAAATAATTAGCTGAATGGTAAAGAGGTTAAAGAAACCATAGCTATTGACACAAAACAGAAGAGTAATTTGCTCTGCTTTTCAGTAAGTTGATGATTGCTGGCAACAAGAGAAAAATGAAGTATAAACGGGATTGAAATAATGGAAATAACTATAACAGAAGTAAAAAAAACATTACAGGTAATTTTAATAAAGGGGCAACAAAAACAGCAGTGGCTGTCCTTTTAGAGAATTTGCACCAAAACACAGATCTAGTAGTAACTGTTATATATCAAGTTTACTGAATTGGTGATAGTGTTAGGTGCAAAGACAAGAACTTTGCCTGTGTGTAATAAGAGGAAGCTGCTGTGTGCAGCTGCAGATTTGTCAGTCTGGCTCAGTAATGTATATAGTTTTAAAACAGGTTTTGAAGGCAAAGATCATTAAAGCTACAGATAAAAGGGTAGTGGAATATTGGGGTTCCCCCCAATAACTCCAAGGGTCCAGCCAGCGGAGAAATGGCTTAATAAAATAGCGAGACGGCTTCTCAGGATATGCTTTGTAAAATAAACGTTTTAATAACAGCAAAAATAACAAACGTTACAAAAGGAAAAGAGATAAGCCACGCACAGTGTACCAAGCACAGTTACACTGGCTAAGGCATTCCCAAAAAGCCTCGTGCACCTCTGTGCAGGCTCTTTAATAGTCTATGGTCTAGGTGGGCTATTTGACTCTTTGCCCAATGAGATGGACACTGGGCTTTGAGAGGCACTTCCAAAGCGCTATCACTGTGTCTGTGCTGGTACTGAGCCAATTGCAATGAGCAGGCTGTAGAAAATTCTAGTTTAACTTCCTTATATAGAAACACTTGCTCAGGTACAGAAATGCACTGCTACAGTGGAATATTGGTTTACCAAAGCAGGATGTGTCAAACTAACTTAATCTGTTCTATTCTGTTTTCCTTTTCTTTTAAATAGAATGACTTCATTTTCTAGACAGGAAATAAAGGGGGCATATTCTGACTGTCCTTTTACAATGCACTCATTTTGCTGCTGAAAAGAGAACTGCTTACTTGCTTGGAGAAATTGGAATTTAAGAACACAACTCTGAAGTGACCATTGTAGGTGATTTAGGACAATATTGAAAAGGAGCTGTCTGTTTAAGAAAATTCTTTTCCCTGATAGTCACAAAAGAAAAGGGGGATGGAGTATCCTGATAGTATAGTATAGGGAAGTTTAGGTAATCAGGATAGCTGATGAAAATAACTGCATTGCCTTGAGAACCTGTGGACCTACACAGGAAATTCAGCAGTAAGAGCTGCAAAGCATTTCAGAAAGGTACTGTAGAGAAAATATAAAATGCTATTGTAAGCTGAGAAGTCATCAGCTGGAAATGGAGATTATCAGAAGCCTGATTTTTTAAACCAAAATACTAGATGGTTGAGGCTTTCTGAGACCTCGCGTCTCCACGCCCGGCCAGCTCCTGAGCACCGTGACGAGAAGGGAACCGGTCCGTACGCCGGGCGAACGGTACTCGGTCCTTGTGGGTTCTTTGTGTCAGAGATCCGTGGCAGCGATGGTAAAAGTGATGAAGCAGAGACAGGATAGGAGGTAGCTCGAGGTAGATGGTTTATTGTGGACGAGCACGCTGCTGACGCGCTCGTTTCTGCCTCCGAACTCCCCGAGGGGCGTTTCGGTCCAGCTATATACAGATATGGCTAGGGGAGGGTTAAAGAATCATGCAGCCAATAGGGGAAGTTTCAAGAGCCGTTACAAGAACGCGGTGCTTAACATGTACCAACCAAGGTGGAGGGGAAAATACAAAATTCGCGGGCTTGCTATGATGGACAGGGGACGGACAGTTGCGTAATCTACACGCGGAGGGAAAAGGAACAAAGGGGCACAAGATAAACTTAATAAAACATAATTTTCCACACTGCCACAGTTGAGAAACTCTATTCACCATTTTCAGTATAACTTTTGAGTGTTATTATGCCTTCCTTTGCTTCCTTTGCTTTGATTTGTTACCAAAAATCTCCTCCCCACACAGATATTTGTAGGATATGATCCAGTCACTTTCCTAATTAACTTAATGAATAGAGCTTCTGTCACTGTCTCACTGCATAAAAACCCTATTCCTAGACCATTTTCTATTCTTGTAGTTCTTTTCTGAGACCCTGCAACCAAGATTACTTTAAAAGTGCAGACAGCAGAGTGTTTCAGCAATGATCTAATTAATACTGTATTACTCAGAAATTACCACTCCTGACACTGTTATACATCCCTCTGTCCAAGGACTGTGTTCTCTGTCTTCTGTGTTTCCACGCTGGAAACAGACCTTAGTCAATAATCATGACTTTGAAAAATTTTCCAATGATGGATAGATGATTTTCCAGGTTTATGATAAGAACCTGGTTCTTTTCAATTGGACTTACTGTCTTCATTCTACTTTCTTCATCTCTCTCCTTGTATTTAGTCATGTTAAACAACTTGTTTATTTATGAAGCAATAAAGATCAGCCTGTAGAGATGATTTGACCCTACTCTTATATGTTAGTCCTGTAGTAAGTGGAAGGTTATTTGCAATAAGATGTGAAAATAAAACAGCAGCTTAGACACAGAGATTTTCCTTGGCTTTGTTAGAAATTGACCTACTGGTGACAAAGTAAGGACCCAAAATTGTTGATATCTTTATGCACCAATTAGTTATATATATGTGTGTGTGTGTATATATATTTCAGTACCTTTTGTATGTGTATGTACATGTATGTGGAGGATATACATGACTATGTCTTCATACATTTTATGCATACATAATTAAAAACCAGTGTTGATGTGTGTAAGTCTTCTTAGGCACCCCCATTATAAAGTATCAAGATTAAGACCTTTTGATCTTGTCCATTAGCAAATTCCTAGTATTAAAAATTATAAACATCAACAATAAAATTAATTAATAGGTCCCTAAAAAAATAAGTCCAGTAAGTTAATTCTGCATGGATTTTAAAAATAGGGTAAATTATTATGAACCGATATTAAGGCTAGAATATCAAGAATTATCCCACACAGAAACAGAAATCTTGCCTTCAAAATTAAATCCTATATACTTCTACCATTTTAAAATCTGTTTTACTGTATGGCAGTGCAACTAGAAGTCATATGAAAGCTGCTGCTACCTGTTCTACACTTCTTTATAAACCATAGCTCTAGGCTGGCTCTATATGGGCAGGCACATTTGGACCAGTGCCCAAAACGAATCACAAATGAAAGGCTCTGGAGACAGATGAAATGGAGAATGAGAGGAAGCCAAAATACGATCAACATCATAGTAAGGCAAGAATTGGCTTGAAATACCTTTCACCACACTGCCCAAAATACCCCTGGAGAGTAGACACCTTTGCTGTTTGCTGCTCCAAAAGGGAGTGGAAGTTACCTGGGCCAGGTAGCATTGGTAGAGCTATTGACCTTTTACAGGTGTCCTTGCTGGCAGAGGAAATAAGGTGGTTTTCAGATATTTCTTAGTGCCCCAATTCCTCCTGAGAATATAGAGATGGTGAAGAGTAAGGCTGACACTGTCCTTCCACTCCCTGCAACTCATGCCAAGTACAGTAATCTGCATGATCTGCACCTAAGCCAAACATCTTTCCTAGGCCGGTAAAATCAACTCAAACAAAAGATACAATAGGCTATACCAGAAAAAAAGGGAAAATAACCATTAAAAAGGCTGATGGAGAACAAAAGATTGTCACATGGAAGGGAGAACGAAGGGCTCATGTTTCAAAGTGGACACACAAAGGAGGCACAGCTAACCAACTCCCTGTAAGCCAAATGCCACTGTATGGTCTGTGTCTGCAGTTCAACATCTATACATTTCTCCTAAATATGACACATTCTACCACCATGAATGACCATGACAAGTTTAGGCTAATAAAATATGGTACTCTTTGGGACACCAAATTGGAGCCATAAGTCATGATGTGGGTTAGGTCCTTCATTTTTAGAAATGTAATGCATGATTGAGTAACTTGCTATCTCTTATGCCAAGCAACAGATTCTTGGAAAAAGAATCCAACATTTCCATGTTATTAAATGGGAAACAGTCACAACAAAGACTTAACTTCAGAAAAACAGTTTTACTGACATTATGCACTGTGAGACGTATACCATAGTCAGACAATTGAAAAAGTTTTGAGCTGGTGTCCAAAAACTACTTTGGAAATAATTTTATATGTTAAAGGTAAAAATACTAAGCAGTTCATTACTGTCAAAGTCATTCAAAGTCATTCAATGACACATGTCATTGACTCCAATTCAGATCTGCTGAGTAATGTATTTATGACCAAATACATGTGAAGCATCCATTTCTGAGCATCCCTGTAAGATATCTGCAGCAGGAACACTTCATGGAACTTTCCACTGCTTGCTGCTTTCCGACTCTCTCAGTGATTTCTTTTATGTCGTTATGCCTCAGTGGCTGTTAGGTGAGGGAACTGGATACAATGCTGGTGCTCTAATTAGACTATGGTGATCAGTCAGTGGAAATTGTTTTGCTTTTCTTGCACGGCTTCATTTACCTTCCTGTTTGAACTTCTAAATCTTTTCTGTCAGCCTCTGCATTCCATCTTCCCATGCACTTTAAGAGTTGAGTTTGGGACAGGGATTACTATCTCCAAAACTGCCTGGATACCCAAAGGTTTTTTTTCTTTTTTCCCTTTAAAAAGTACCACATTTTGCTAAGAAAATATTGTGAGAGATTCTTTGTAGTTTGCTAAATCCTGCTGTTCTTACTGAGGATAATATGTACTAATGGTAATAAAATCTAACACACTCTAAGATCCCTTGGCCCCAAATAATTTCCTCTACCATAACCCTTAGGAGTGAATGAGTTTTCGAATTAGTTGCCATTATGTGATCAAGATTCTTCCAGATTGAACTGCTTTGCTGCTCAAAAGAGCTTGAATCCAGCCTTTGAATTATACTTGTAATTTTGCATATACAGCTCTTCTTCTGCCAACTCTTGATATTCTTGATTTTTTTCCTCCATCTTTCTTATTGAAGCAAAATCCAATTGAACATTTCAGAATAAGCCCTGGTATTACCAAACTTCATATTTACATGCACATGAATCACACTCAGATATAATGAAGCTGCTGGACATGACAACATAGCCCACACACCTGAACAGCAGGAACAAAACATGGAGCTGTTGCACATCCTTTCTGTCAACTGATTTTATGCAACACTTTCCAAGGAACACTTACATATTCAATGCCTTTAAATACATAAATATGAGGAACCATTGAGCTCTTCTGTCTTTTACTGACTTTTATGCTGAGTATAGAGAGAATTAAGCCCTTTGGTGAAATCCATTTCTACATTGTAAGTACAAGCTATAAAACTATAAATAATTTTAAAACAAGGAGCGTGGAGCTGATGTGGCATATTTGTAAATCATATGTCTCAAAGAAAAAAACCTACCAAGCTGTGTTTCATAATATAAACCTAGAAATATTGCAAATAGATTTTTAAAATAATTTTAGAATAAGATACCAGCATTAAAAATCTGTGTGAAGAAAACTTTTATTATTATTTCTGGAACTAAAAAAGAGTGCTACTTTTTTACTGCAAATATTTCAGTATATATATTTCAGTTTATCTATCTTACTGTAAATATATTCTCATATATTGAAGTCAATTTTAGCTCCTTGCTTTCTGCCATTGAATTCAGCCTTTATTAATGGGCCCAGAAAGAAACATTTTTTTCTGCTAAATTATTTGAATATTGAAGAATAGAATTTTTATAGACAACTTCTGTAAATTTTTATACAAGAAACCTCATACTGACTTACACTTCAAAATACTGAAAACAAAACAAATGCTAGACTGCTTACTTGATTAGAAATAGAACTTAAGATTTTTTTACTTGAATCTACAGGGGAAAGGAAAATTATCAAGTGAGGAAAACATTAGGGAAGTTACTAAAGAAAAAACACAAAAAATTACCCAGTGGTAATGTGGCTCTTATAAATGATTTCTTCCTCTCTGATGATTTCCCTCATGATTGTAATAAATTTAAGTCTTGTATAGTGCTGACTATCAGCACTAACAGCTAATCAGGAAAGGAAGCAGAGTCCCTGATGGTCATCCTACATAATTTCACTGCAAAAGGCTTTTTCAGTTGTTAATGTTTCTAATCAAAGTTTGTCAAGTGATGCTGCAGGATACAATTGGGAAGAGCTCCCTGCAAATCTTGCAAAGCCAAGCCATATTGTATTTTCTCATACACAGCTCTCTTCAAAATGATGCCTAAAAAAAAAAAAAATCAGCGAGAAGACTGCTAGGGTTCAACCATAACTGTGTAGCAGATGAAGATTAATTTCACTTATCACTGTCTGAAATATTTTCAAGCCTTTTTTTCATCTCTATCACTCTTCTTATTCTTCTAGAGTAAGGTTTTTGGAGGAGAGACTGTTTCTGTTTTGTTCTACAGATATGATCCATGGCCAGGGCTCCTATTTGTGAAGTGGAAGATTTTTATGCACTCTACTCCCTGAGAAGATACGCCACATATGCTCACATATGCTAAATATCTTACTTTTCTTTGCCAGTGATGCTTCAGGTGGCACCCTGACATCGTATTTTTTCCTCCAAAGATAAGTAAGTGAGATTTAGAGAGGCATATGAGCAGACTGCACTTCAAGCATGTAAAGTATGTCACTGCTAGGAACCAGTCCAATATTTGTTTCAGCGCATAGTTATGTGTTGAACTAAGCTGTGATATCAGGCATCTGCTTAAAAGTCAGCATGATTTCAGAACTTCACTGACATGGGGTGTTTCTATGCTTAAAATCCATTAAAATCCTAGGATATGAAAATATCAATTCTGGCCCTTTACCCACAAGACATTATGCAACAAGTATATTTTGCATATACTGGAAAAGATGGAGAAAGAGGACACTGGACTCATGATAACAAAGGAAAATATATTTGTTAGGAAAATTGAGACTGACCACTGTGTGTGGAAAGAAAATGCAAGCTGTTAGCTTCCTCTTACCAAAACTGCATCTGAGTGCAGGGAAGAAATGTCTGAACTTCAGGGATCTTGAAAAGAATGTGATTCTTTGAGTATTTCTCAATGTAGGTCACCTGAGAACATAGCAAGGCAAAAAACTGTCCCACTTCACGTACAGTTGAAGATTTTTGTGTGTTGCCATTATGAAATTCTGTGGGCTTATGCTCTTGCCCTATGTGTGTCACACAATTAAAAAGGCTGGAACACTTTCTACACTTCATAAAATCTTTTAAATGTTTTCATCATTCTTTTCTTAGAACACAGTTCTGATTCCTAAAGTAGAGTAAGGAAAAACAAATATGAAGTAATCCATCAAACAGATATAAGTGAGTTGTACTTCTAGTTTCTTTCAGCAGGTTGGAGAAAAAATACTTACTCTAATAATAATGAAATCCTAAAGTCTGCATGACAAGACCGATTAGTCTTCCTAATCATAAACCTCAACAGTAAAATTATGACCTCAGGGAGTTAGCAAATGTCCTCATGTGGGGCACAATCCCAAATATCATTCATATGTCGTCAGATCTGATTAGCTTAGATGAATGGTAAGCTCATTTTATATTTAAATTACAGCACTAATAAAAAATGTATGAAGGCGAGAGATTGAGAAGAGGTGGCTGCAGACAAATGAAAGACGAAAAAATTCCATATGCTATTTTGCAGAATGTATTTGGAGTGTGCAAAACAGGTCTGAATCCTCACACACATTATCTGTCTTTAGAACCAAACATACAAACACTTGCCATTGGTAAAAAGGAGGACCTAAAAAGTATATAAACATTGAATGCTGCCTTTGATTTAGAGAATGAATTGGTACTTTTTGCAATCCTGATGAAGATCTTGCTGAGCATTAACAGTGGTGTGAAAAGAGTAAGTAATGGAAGCAATGTGTTTGTGCAGATTTCATTGAATATAGAGATTTTAAATGATCATTAAGTGAACTAACACGGGACAGTTCCTGAGAAGGTACAGTACAGCATAAAGATGTATGAAAGGGGGAACCATCTGGAACAATCAGAGATGAGGTCTTGTTTCTTCTTGTATGAGGATTCTTTTCCCTATTTTTTTCATCCTCAGAGGAAATAGTTTTAAAAGATAGTCAGATTGTCAAGGAGGAGAGGAATGGAACAGTACTGAAAAAATTGGATGGAAGCTTTAATAAATCAAGGTCTAGACACTGGTGACATGTTTAATGGAAGTTCTGTATTACCTATTTATAAAAAGTTATATTTGATAATTATATCTAATTGTGGATCCAGTAGCAGGTGACACAGTGCAATTTCCCAGTAACGTCAAGAGATGATTGTTTTTTCAGGAAAAAAAATTAGAATGTTAGAATTCTTAAGATGAGAAAAGACCTATAAGGTCATCTAGCATCACCACCATGTTCACCATTAAGCAATGTCCTCAAATGCCTGAGAACTTCCAGAAATGGTGACTCAATCACTTCCTTGGAAAGTCTGTTCCAATGCTTGAAAACCTTTTCCATGAAGAAATTTTTCCTGATATCTAATGCAAACTTCCGTTGTGCAGCCTGAGGCCATTTCCTCTCATCCTGTCACTTCTTACCGGGAGTAGAGAGTGACTCCCACCTCACACAAGCTGCTTTAGAGCAGTTGTAGAGGGCAGTAAGGTCTTCCCTTAGCCTCCTTTTCTTCACACTAAACAACCCCAGTTTCCTCACCTACTCCTCATCAGAGTTGTGCTTCAGACCCTTTGCCAGCTCCATTGCCCTTGTCTGGACCCACTCCAGCTCCTCAATTTCTTTCCTGCAGTGAGAGGCCCAAAACTGAACATGACTCAAACTGCAACATCACCAGTGCTGAGTACAAGGAGGGGATCACTTGTCTAGTTCTACTGGCCACACTATTTCTGATACAGACCATTAATTTCATACAATATCATTGATATTGCTTATGTTTGAATGTTACCAGTCAAATTCTGCTAGTTTTACTTGGAAAAAATGACTGATTTTTTTCTCCTGGTTGGATTTAATCTGTTCTGTTTCCACAGTATTTGAAAAGGTTGCAAAATAACCAATAGAAAAATTGTGTATAGTAATTTTGCAGTCTTTTCTTAAATGTTTATATTTCTCTTTCATCCTATTATTCATCATCAGTATTTATTATTCATAAAAGTAGTACTTTGGAGTTCATCCGAATGTACATTTACATAAGGCCAGGAAAGACCTAAGTACAAAGACAAAAGACCTAAGACAAAAACCTCAGTATACTTAACTCCAAAGAGAGGGTGTGAAAGAACTTGGAAAATGCCAAGTAAAAAATGTGAGATTTCCTCAGAGAAGGGAAAAGGTGAGACAGATATCCATTCCTAGGGCATAACTGTGTGGATCTGACTATGTACAGTAGATATTCAGTCACTAAGAAAGTAACTCCAACACTCTAAATCAAATTCCGTATAATTATCTCTATGCAGCCAGAGATTAGCCTATGGCTGCAAATTTAATTTCTTCTGCATTTTCTTGGAAATTATGACTAGACTTCTGAATACCCTTCAGAGAGTACTCAAAAGTATGTTCTGCAGTACTTAAAGCAAATGTTGAATATAGGAAACCACATTCTGTCAATGGCACTTTCTTTTGGTGGTAAGGCTTGTGAGGGATAAAAGGATGTAATACCATGAACCAGGTCAATTAGCCTATTAGGTGTTTTTTAAAAAAGTCAAATTATTTCTGTAAAAAAAAAAAAAAATATATATATATATAATTTCTAGTTTTATGGTTGGCAATCCATGGATAGCAGCTAAAGATTATTTTAATTATAATTCACATTTAAGGGCCCGCTTTTGCAGGAATTATGTCAAGAAAAATGTTGGCAAGTTCACAACTGCAAGAAGATTGGGCAATAAGGGAATTAAAAGGATTTGTAAAAAAACCCTGTGACTAAGTGCCTATTTCACTGCCTGTTGTATCCTGTTATATCTAGAGAATGGAAAAAGGAAATTCCATATTGACTAGATTGAGCTGTACTTGCCGTCTCAGTAATGAAACCATCATGCGAGTCCTTCAAATGAAATCTCAGTTAAACTGTACAAGTGTTTCTCTTTACTTTCACACTGTAAAAATCCAGAACAGCAAGTGTCCAGGAAAAGACATTCATTGGAAAGAAGCTACCAAAGTCTGTGCTTTTGACTGTCATCTGCAGCTTATTTCACACACCCCGCCCCCCCAGACCAAGAAGTCAAAAATGGAAACTGCATGGGTGGTTTATTACTCAGCATTGGGCTCCAAGTGAGTCCTCTTGATGTAATTGTTTTCTTGATAGAAAACAGATTGATAATTTGTTGGGAAGTCCATAATTATTTGAACTCATTAGATTTCAGAAAATTTGAAAATGTTTCAGATGGTGAATATATCTCACAAGTTCCTGTATTTAACTTTTGAGCCTGGGTCCCCTCTTCCTGGCAACTGATATAGTAATTTACACCTTTTCATCTGTAAGGGGGTATATTAGGTAAAGGAACAGATTCTGATTTGCACAGGCCCTCTGTTACAATGAATTGGAAGTATTTTTACCAGGATATGAGACCTGAATACTTAAATTTTCAATGAAGCTCTTTTCCATGATCATTACCGTCTAACATAGTTTTTCAGTAAATGTTCAATGTGGTGATGTTAATGGCAGCAATTTCATTTGAAAGAAGGTAATGTCTTTGTTTCACTCTCCTTTTAGAGAGATCTATGTGCTCAGTCTCTGTGTCACTACAGTTCCTGTGAAGAGTTTTGTAACTGAAGGCAGCCATTCTATTCACACAAAGAATGTTGGACAGGTTAATACTATTGTGCAATATTGTGCAATATTAATGCATTGTGCTATAACCAGCACCAGTTCCTGAACATAGCTCTGCAAGAAAAAAATTGTTTTGGTGCCTTGCTAAATAGCAATTTTTACTCTCAGAATTTGTGTGTGTGAAGAAAAAGAAAAAGAGATTCTGGATGTAGTAAGAGAAAAACACACAAAAGTGAGCAAACAAGACTAAAAAAAAAGCCCTTTAGGATTCTTTTTCACCACTTTTCATCAGAAATTTGATTGTAAGTGTGTTTTGTTTTACTAGAATATTAGCTTTATACTGGAGTTTAGTAACTCACGTTGGAAGTCAGGAGTCAATGACTGACTCTATGCTGGGGACAAGGAAAGATAGAGAGGATTGATTTATGTACGTTACACTTACATAGTCTTTCCTGGAGTTCTCTTGGTTCTGCATAGCTGCTTATCCCTCAATATTAGCAGTAATGACCATTCCAGCCTTCACAAAATATTGTCCAAGTATCTGTTCCTGAGTAGGTCATTAATTTTTCAGGGACTTGCCAGCTATGCTACACAGTAGGTGGGAAAAAATCTGGTTGTGCTTGGGTGTGATGCCAACAATAACTAGCTATTCGCAGCTATGATTTCTCACCAAGTAATTATAACTTTTGCTGTACTAGGGGAAAGAATATATTAGTAAGAATGAATTTTTAAAACACATTTATTCATTACCAAATTGTTCTTAAGTTTTCTTTGGGAGAAGGACCTAATAGTCCTTCTTATTGGGTGGAAATTTCCATTAGCTTTCTTGGGAACTCCAGACATGCTAAAAATACAGTGTCTATATACCTCTGTAGCAAGGATTATCCTCTTTTCCTATGAGGATGCATTCTCTATATAACGTGGACATCTCACAGCTGTATCATGGTGTTTATGATCTTTTTGGCACTGTTCCCTTCCCAATTGCACTTTGGGAATTTCAAAGGGGGCTGTTCCCATATGCAGTAAACTTCCTCCTAAAAATGTCACTGCTTCTTCACATCATAATGAGGTACTGTTAAAATAATACTGTTTGTCTCAATCATTGCTACCTTTTTCTGGTCAAAGATCATGAGGATTCAGTGATAATCAGGTTAGTATCCTATTTCATTTCCCTATGTAACTACAGTTTCAACTACTGCCAGACTGTAAAATTAATTTGCAGTACTTGTAAATCCAGAGCTTCTCAGTAATAGAAGTGAATTTTGCATTTTTTGGATCTGTATTTTTCTACAGATCCTTTCTAAAGTCATTACCTGTCCATTGTTGCAGGCACTTCTTCACTTCCACATTTTATATGGACAATGTTTATTCTTTTAAATTATAAGGATTTTGCTACGTAGTCTTTGGTCAAGATTTGCTTTGAAGTGCCTAAAGGGAAGGCCTGAAGTCTCCATTTTGCTCCAGTTCAGTCACTGGGAAATGTGGACAGCCATGCTTGAATTTGGGCAACTCAAGCCATTGTCCAAATACAGAATTGGGAGTTCAAATTCCTATTTCTGAAAACTTTGATGAAATTAATGACAGATTTTAATTTATGCAGAGAGACATAACCACTCTATGTGCTTACTCTTTCAGATAATGAAAAATGTGCAAAAACATTAAAATAGATACAGGAGGAGATTATGTTTTGAGGTCTGCATTTTGCCCTGAGTTTTTACTAATGCTAGTGATTAGGAATGAAAGATGCTAGTGCCTCAAGTAAGAGAGGAGACAAAGATTACCAGCTGCAGAATTTGTGGGGTGAGTATTATCTTCCAGAGTGTTTATGGCAGAAGGTACTTTGGGCCAAAAGGTTACTCACACTCCTAGAAGAAAACTTGGGACTGCTGGAAGAGCAATCAAAAGTGAAGTCCAACATCAGGGATGAGACATAGTGGAGCAGGAGAATATGGCACAAGTAATTGCAGAGTTTGGTGGAAAGGAAGATCCAAAGAAACATCCAACAAAATGTAGTAAAAGAAAAATAGGGTATCAGGAGAGATATAGCGTAACAATACAGGTGCTACAGAAAAGAAAACATGAAAGGCAGAACAGAAAGACAGAAGAGATGAAGAGAGTCTTGATGCAAAAAAATGAGATTTGAGTATGAAAGATGGCTGTGGATTAGAACTCAATGGAGAAAGTAGACAATACACATCTGATTTGAAAGAGGAGATGAGATGAGATGAGATGAGATGAGATGAGATGAGATGAGATGAGATGAGATATGAGATTCAAACAAGTGAACCCTCTTTAAGGCACCATGGAAAATGGATTGTGTGATTGGTGTTCCCCACTAAGAAGAGTCAATGGATTTGTCTCCTGAACAAGCCCAGAGGACAAAAAGCCAAATTGGTTTTTAGACTCTGGGATGCATAGAAGTAGAGACAAATTGACCAGAAGTCTTTATTGTGATGAAAAACACAGCATTGCTATATTTGCACTAAGCCCGACAGGTAGCATTTTAAGAGAAGCAAACCAGGGAACCTCAGTAGCAGTATCTTTTCCAGTGAGAGAGAAAAAAACAATGATAATATAAAGACCTGGGCTACTGAGATGGTTTGTGGGTTCCAGTTTTAAGCTGGTAAATCATAAGGAAAGTTTTAAACAAATAGATGCAGAGACACATAATGTCCTGTGGCAGTGCATGTTTTTTAAATGTGTTGTTCTGTAATAAATTCTGTTTGATGTAAAGTTTAATTCCTTTGTGTTAAGTTCAGTTCCATGTACCCTTCCCCCCACCTAATTGGTATTCCTTTGTTTGGTCTTCTTCACATGTATGCACCTGCTGTTATGCGGCAGCCCGTTACCTGTCCATCATCCTTCCCGCCTTTTGCAGATCCCTTCGCGCCTTTTTCAGACCTTTTCCCGCCTTTGGTTTCCCCTCTCAACTCCTTGTAACTGGTCCAAAGTGCCATCCTTCACCCCTATCATCCCCAGAGACTGTACCCCACTGCCTGGAAGCAGCCAACCCCACCCCTTTTTCCTCCCCTTTTGCCTCCCTTAAAACATCGTGTAAACTGCGTGTCTGGGTCGGATCCGGGGCTCAGAACTGGGCGAATAAACCCACTCTGCTGTACCTAGATTGGACCCCTCTTTCTTTTTCCTCTGCCTTGCCGCAACAACATCTCCTCAAAGCCCCTTTTAGGGCAAAAGAGCCCGCAGGAGTCAGCCCTGCTCACGAAGCTGCGGGGCGACCCTCATCTGCGCTTGTCCCGGTGCCTGGGCTAGCTGAGGGCTAGAGCAGGAGGCTCAAAGAGGCACTGCGACAATCTCCAAAGAAAACTCATGTTTTATTTCACAGCAACAGTGTAATTAGGTAAAGCATGGAAAAAATACAACTACAGGGTAGAAAGTTTAGGAATAAAAAGAAATTATTAATGACTAGAGTCACAGTCAAATGGATGCTGCAGCTAAAATCATGTCATTTAGCCAGAGAATTGAATGAAATCAGAAAGAAGTAAATGAAACAGGTAAAGACTGAAAAAATAAGGTAAAGAACATAAAAAATAAAAGTGAAGGAATGTGAACAATGTATACATTACGTGAATGTAAGTATTATAGAGAAAAAAAAAAAGGTGTAATAGAAGAGGCAGAAAGACTGAGAAATACCTGCTGAAGGATTTGTAGTACTCAGAGAAGAAAGCAAATGCACCGGGAAGGCATGACACATGTTTAGATGTAGAATGCTGAAAAATAATGACATAAAGGAGCACATATAGAAGACATTAGATATTCAGTCTGGGGAAGAAATTAAGAAAATTCTTTTATTAACAGATCTTGAACATCATTTTATATGTTGAAACTGTTCCCTTTAACATTAACATAGAAATAATTTTGCTAGGCATTGTGTTGGAGGACATTGGTTTCCCTGACACAAACTGGAGAGCAAATGTTATTGGTAATTGTAAGACCATCAGTAGTGCTGAGAAGAGAACAATGCAACACATTTGGGGCCAGATTTTATTTAGTTGTAGAAAGTGGTACAAAAGTCTGGAGGATGATCATGAGGTTTCCTGGTGCTATAAAGTGAAGAGTTATTGTGAATATTCGGCATGCTCAGACTATCATATGAGAAGGATTGAAATACTTTGAGAATTACAATGATAGATAGAAATGAGTGGATGTTACAAGGGAAACGTGCAAGTGTTTTTTAAACGATTCATTAGCTGAAGACAACAGACATGTCAAAAGATGTGAAAGTGCTGAGAAGAATCAGGAACACTGGCTGACCACAGGACCACCCTGAAATGCAGGAGTTGGAGAAGACACATGTGACCATAGGTCATGCTATTTCTGAGAGATGAAGCAAGGAAATCCTTGGCTGAGCAACTGCCTTCACCCATGCCCATGGAAGTGAGCTGCCTCAAAACAGAAGAAAGTTGTTTTATTGATTCGAGAGGAGTCAAGATTCTGCTTAGAAGAAAATTTAAAATAAATTCCAAAGAGGAAGAAGACTGAAAGAAAAGGTCATGGTAAATACACTGTGTGTTCAAATCAAACTGGGAAGGAGAAAGAAGCATTTTAGTGACAAAACTGCAAGATTGTGGAGCAGCCCTGCTAGTGCAACAAGCAAGATGCTAACAGTTTTGAGAGGACTTAAGGAACGGAACATGTCTGCCATGTAGGGGACTACCATGTAGTGACCCAGACATTCCTGTCCCCCAGCAGTCAGCCAGCACCCCAAGTCTGACTGTGACCATGTTGCCAGCAGCCCTGTAGCCAGCCCAGGCCCTGCAGAGTCTGGTGAGGCTGTCAGGGTGGAGTCCAGCCCTGCTGCCTTCCCTCACCATTTCCAGTGATGGTCAGGGAGACGGCAGTGCTGTCCCTGCCACCACCACCAACCTGCTTGGGGGCTGCAGACCTGCACCCCACTGCAGACCCCTGCCTGGGCTGTGTGTGTGTGGTGGATGCAGCTCCTGACTCCCCTGAGTGGGCATTCCACTACTCCATGGCAATTCCATCCTCTGGGACATTCCTAGAACAAGGCAAACCTGTGATGGTCATGTAACCCAAGGAGTGTTACAGAGTCTGTGAAAATATTGATCCAGGTCTTAAAATCCTAATAAAAGTAACAATTACAAAGTAATTAGTCCCTGTGAGTTATAATGCCAACATTTTCTGTAATGCCCTGGTTGTAATTTCTTCACTGTCTTCATGGCTATTCTAAAGAGATCAATATCAATGAACATATTTTCTGGTTGGAGAAACAGAAGCCAGGAACTCAAAGGCCACCCAGCAATGTGAGGACAGAGACTGAAGCAGAACTGAGCTCTTTCTGAGGAGCTGATCTGGGGGTCTGTACAGCATTTGCCTAGAGAGACCTTGGGAGAGAGACCCCATTTATTAGGGTAGCCGGTTTCACAGAGGATGAAAACCAGGCCTGAAGACTGTGGTAATGCTTCGTCCAGAACCTAACATGTAAAATGATGTGTCAGTGACATCAGATTTAAGTTTAAAAGATGATAATTTTTGATGGCAATGCCTAGATTGGAAGAGCAGTAATACTTGTGTTAGTTATAGTATTGAAAATACCTTTTTGAAAGTTTAGAAAAATCAGTCATTGCGCTAATGGCCAAATTGGTCTGGATGGTTTCAGAAAAGGAATCTTTTCCCCATATTTGGCTGAAACTCCTTAGAATGCTTATTTCTTTTGCATTTTCTTGAAAGCAACATTTTTCCTGTTCTTTGCACTCAGTAAATAAACTCTTTTCCAGTGCTGTACGGGAGGACTGCAAAACCCTCCATCAGAACGTGTGATGGGAACCAGGCATCTATACTGGTCCACAACACAGCAGATCATCTGTGCCTTGCATGTAGTTAAAAGTAAGATATATCCATTAATGTTCTTGTTGATGCTTCCCTGGCAGTATTATATCTTTTAAAAAATCTGATCACAACTTGCTGTACAAGGATTCAATTGATTCAGTTTTCCATTATTAAATGAACTGAATATCAGTTCCTTTGGTTATTTAAATAAGTGCAGCTTTCGGAATGGCCTGTGCCAGCTGAAAATACGCCTTCATCTCTCCTAGCAAAACCTAACCTCAGCTCACTCTGGTATTCAATGCTTTATCTAGAATAGGCTTGCCTAAATCCTTCTGCCTGCTTATATAGTACAAAGTGGTTTTAAAATTGCTGCAGTCTCAGCACAGCTTTTCCTGTTGCGATAGAATCCCCTACTTGCTGAAAGATCATGGCCTTATGGAAGCATCTTGTGCATTTTCTTGTCATGTTTTCACCCCTGAAATAAATAAAGCCATTTGCCATATGTGAGCAGTAGAGCAGGCTAGCATTGAGGTATATTTGCTGAGGTTCTTCACGCAGTGGAAAATAAAATGACCTACTTCAAATTCCAGATTTCCTGGGATTAAGGAATTTAAATCAGTTTTTATATTTTTTTTCCCACCCTTTTCTCTACCATCTCCAAATATAGACCAGTTAGAGTGGAAAATCTAACTCTTAGTGCAAATGTATTGAGTACACAAAATTGGTATGTGCCTATATATTGGTAGGTTAACCACTTTTCATGCCCTACTGGGACTTCTAGACACATGTACTCAGACAGCTATTTATGTGCTGGGATTTTTCACATAATTAAGGGGTATGCAAGCTCATACTGCTAGTTTAAAAATATAAATCCATTTATATAGACATGTGCAGCCAATACAAAATTCTGTACATGTGACAGCACTGAAATCGTGAGTTAACCAAATGAGATGAACAAAGCTAAGTCTATGGGTGTATAAACTCAGCAGGATTCTAGACAAAAAACACCAGAGACTTTAAAATAAAAATGGGAGTGTTTATGTTGGATGATATTGAAATTTTAAGCAATACCAACAGTGTCAGTTCCTTCATTCTACATTGCCCATGAACATGCCAAATTCTCTATGATATCTAGCCATGTGCCATTTTAAAACAAAATTACCCTCCCATAATTACTCATTTTTACTATTAATATGTTTTCTCAAGCATACACTTGCACTTATATGTAGAAAGATATCACTGACCTGTTTCACTAATAATTTAACATATATAAATCCAAATTCATTTGTGATCGTCTCCTTTGTTAAAATAGTTTGCTACTCAAATATCTGAATGCTGTAGCTTTTAAGAAGCTATATGAAATTTATACATCATGGCACCACACTCACTGTTCTGAGTGATACATGGCACCACACACACTGATCTGAGTGATACATGAGGGTGTACATACACCCTTTGGGTGTATGTACAGAGTTTTGTGATGGTTTAAAGTGGCCTTGTAGTCCTTATTCTACCCATTAAAACTGAGAGGCATTTGGGATGAATGATAATACTACAGGAGCAAATTTACTCAGTTGTCATTTACCCTCAGGTGCTATTTTGCTGGCATGCACGATGATTTGGATTATCGCTACCTTGTAGCGTGTAAATACTGGAACTCTAATTGGCACAGAAAATAGTTTTTCTTGCAGGATTAATGCCAGAATAATACTAAACGTGGAGGAAAGAGTAGGCTATCTGTTGTAAACCTACGCCCTTTATCTGGAAATTTCTTTATTTCACATATTGAAAGTGTTTGTGACGTTTTTTGAGAAGTGTGTGGTGGAAGAAGATATTCTGAATGAGGAAGAAAGACAGGGCACAGAGAACCCTGAAGTCCAGAAAGTCTAGTATAAAGCCCATTGCCTGTCAAAATAACTGCTATTTGCAGCTGAGAATGCTCATCAGGTTCCAAATATTTGGCGGCGGTTCTCTTTCCATAAACATTGGAGTCACATCACACATGTCTACAGGGCTCAGCCACACCTCTTCTGCCTTTGCCTGCCTGCCTCTGGTGGTGCAGCCAACACTACAGTCCAGAATACTCTCCTTATCATTCTTAGTTCCCTCTTTTAAACCTTTAAAGTTTGTTTTGGGGCTTCAACAGGCCATCTTTCCCCTACCTCTCTCCAGTTTGGAGTTGCTGACCTCTTTGTACATTGGAAAAGAAGGTTTTTTAAATGCTTCATGTGACTCTGATCTTAAACTACATGTTGATAGAAATAGCTGGTGATGTTTTAACTTTCAAGAACAGTTTGAAGCTTTAAGAGCTATCTCCACCCTGTTGACCTATTTAGCCTAAACAGATTGCCAAAACTTCGGAAATGCCAAAGGCTGTGCTAGTGAGTTCCATTTGGGTCTGCCACCCAAATAAAAGGATGGAGAAATCCAGATGCAATGCCATTCAAGAAGGCCAAAAGTGCTGTAAGACTCCATGAAAAATATTTATTTTTCATTTTTAATCCAAACCAGAATAAACAGCACCACATCTTTTTTGCCTTAAACTCAAGCACAAGAGAAATTTGGACCACCACTGAAGGTGGAAATTCTACATACCTGACCTTATTGTCATGTTTTTGAGCAGAAACACAATGGTTTTAGTGAAGTGTTTTGCTTAAAACAGAGGACTGTCTAGGACTTGGGAAATTTTGGTTGTGTGCATTTAAATATGCATAATAAAATATTTTAACAGCTTTTTGCCTGTGTGTTTACAGTAGTGTTGTACTGGTAGTGTTATTTGTGAAAAGCAAATCCTGGGAGGTACCTGCTTGAACCGTCAACAGCAAGAAAGTTTTCTCACTTCTGTGCATTTTAGGTGCATATCTATCTATCTGTCCTATACTATGCATTCTGTGCATAGTATAGGACAGATAGATAGATAGATAGATAGATGGATGGATAGATAGGTAGATGGGTAGATAGGTAGTCACAAAACTCAGCTTGCCACCAGTGCTAGCTGACAGGCTTTGCCAAAATGGACTGTTCTCATCCTTTCCCCAAAAGCTGTTGGAAGAATCCTAGGAAGGGCTTCTTTATGTTATAAATATCCTGATCAGAAATGTTGTTACCAAACTTTTCTAGAGCATAATGTAGATGGTGCCCCTTGGTTGCCTGTTGGAGGTTTTTCTTGTTCTGATTGGTACTGGGTTTGGTTGGGAGAGAGTTAATTTTGGGGAGTTGTGTTTTGGATTTCTGCTGAAAATGGTGTAGATAACACTGGGGTATTTTGGTTACTGTTGAGTGATTACATGGGGTCAAGGCCTTTTCTGCTTCTCAGACTGTCCCACCAGTGAGTACGCTGGGAATGTACAAGCAGCTGGGAAGGGACACAGCCAGGACAGCCAACCCCGTGGCTGATGGAAGGGATACTCCAGATCATATGGCATTACCCTCAGCAATAAAAACTGGGGGGTTGAAGTTTCATGAGGGCTGCCATTACTAAGGTACTGGCTGAGCATCATTGGGTTGGTGATGTGCAATTATTTTTCTTTTGTGTCATTTTTTTTTAGTTGTCAGTTTTCCCCTCCAATTTTTCAAATAATAAAACTGTCTTTATCACCACACATATTTTCTCACCTTTACCCTTCTGATTCTCCCTCCATCTTGCTGTGAGGGCATGATAGAGTGACTGCATGGTACTTAGCTGCTTATCATGGTTAAACCATGACAAGACCTGAACTGCCATATGAGCCCATTAACTTCTCCTGAATCCCTGAAAATCATAGTTCAGAATGTAGTTTGGGTAATTGTCGTGAATGTGCATCTACAGTGCTTAATTTGCCTTGTTTCTGCTCTGCTGCATTCCTAACCAGTATTATTCTAATAGTAGTGGAGAAAAAAAAAAAAAAGAAAGGATGAGATTCATCTGACTAAATATAAACATCTACAATAAAAATCCTCACTTCTGGCTGTCTCTGTACTCAATGGAGACAAACAAACATTTATAAAGTATGATTCATCTCATTCTGAGGTAGGTGTCTGTGCTGGTTTTGGGTGGGGTAGCGTTAATTTTCCACACAGTGGCTGGTGTGGGGCTGTGTTTTGGATTTATGCTGAACACAGGGGTGATAATATAGAGAAGTTTTTGCTATTGCTGAGCAGGGCTTACACAGAACCAAGGCCTTTTCTTTCTCCTTTTGTACTGCTGCACAGGTGAGGAGACTGGGGGTGCATGGAAGGATGGGAAGAGACACAGCCAGGACAGGTGATGCCAGTAAACCAAAGGGATATTCCAAACCATATGACATCATGTTCAGTGCATAAAGTGGGGATAAGAAGAAGGAGATCTTTGGGGTGATGGTGTGGGGCTAGCTGCTGATTGGGGTTAAACCATGACAGTGTCTAAACTAGTTTGCATGAATCATGTCCTAAAAATGCCCGATTGTCAACATAATAGGAGCCTCTGATGACAAGTTCAGGTGTAGGTTTCTTCATTTCACAAATCCTTATCCAAAGGGAGATGAAATGAATCTCACATAAGGAGATGCTAAGAAGAGAGAAACTACCACATGAGGCCAGACCATCTAGCTTAGTACCACCAGAGCCTGATGCCTGAGACAAGACCTTAAAGAATAATGCAAGACCAAGGCAAGTATTATCTTTCTTTGTTATCCTCTCCCAGCTTCTGGTAGTCAGTAGATTACAGTCTCCATGTGCCAAAGGTTTCCCTCTGAATAATTGTTTATTATGATGTTTTCTATGCATTTGTTTAGACCAGTGAAGTAATGTATCCCATTGGCCCTCCCCATCAAACGGTCCTCTGAGGCTTCAGGATTCTTGTCCACGATTAAAAGTGTCCTACTACTCCTAATCTGCCTGCATATGCAAACTGTTTCAGTCAAATCCCTCTGTACTTTCTCTATTTCTATTATTGTATTCAACACATATGTGCAGCATGCATCGTATTGATGTATTTTATTCTTAGTTTCTTTCCTGATATTTCCTAATGTCTTAGCTGACTTTTTGACCACTACTATGTATTACATTATTTTTGTAGGGAATTATTCACCACTACTCCAAAACTGGGTTCCTTATTAGTGGCAATTAATAAAGAAATTAACCATAAGGTATTTTTTGCCTGTGTGCATTGCTTTTCACTTGTCAAGTAATCTCCAAATTCTATTTTGTCCTTTATCCCTAGAAGATTCTTCTGCAATTCTTTGCATTTATCTTGATTATGGCTACTCTGGTCTATTTTACATGGTCTGCAAATATTACTGCCTTCTAGTTCATCCAGTTCCTGTATAAATATGTTAAACAGGACAGATTCCAGAACAGTTTAACATAGGCCAACAGAGATATATTTCTATGAAAAGTGACCTCTTATCCTCAATCTTTGTCTGTGTATTTTAAACAGTTATTTATCCTACAACAGCTGAAGTTTTTTTAGAGACTCTTTAATAGAGGACCTCACCATAGTCTGTTAAGTTTTATGGTGAGTATTGGATAGTTAGGGATTGAAAGGGGTTTTACTGCAGAGGGATAAAACAAATTGTAAAATATACATTGTATTATCAGAGAACTGAGGCTTTAGGTAGTGGAGCAAAAGCACAGAAGATCATCTTATAATAAATGACAGAGGAATTGTGTGAAAAGGGGAAAGAATGGGAAAAAAAGGATAATTGATTTCATTATACAATAAATTAGCTAAAATAAGTTACAATGCTACTACTGGGAATAGCAAGGTTCAAAGGAGGAATCTTTCCTCTCCCTGTCTCAAGCCTGCTGCTTTAGAGTCTGCCTGCCTGCTTCTAATGTGCAGCCGTAGCACACCATGCAAAGTATAAATATGGATTCCTTTAGAGGTTTGATGACATTTTGTTGGAAGACATAAACATGTTTCTTGCAGATTTGTGATCTGCAAGAATTCAGTGTGTGCCAGTACATCGGGGACTGTGCCACAGATCACAGTTCAAAATTGCCAGTTCACTCTATTTATTTACCTGGGTTAATAGAAACAAAAGAATATTGAATTGCAATTAAGCTGAACTTGGAAAAGGATTTATGAAACCTTGTCAACTGTGTTATCCAACACAATACCATTTGTGGGAGTACAAAGATTGTTCATTTAGAATATGTTGAAACCGTAAGTGAAATCACCTTTCAAATATTTTTTCTCCTTGAACGGATAACATCTGACGGAGGGGAAAGCAATGCCTAACCCACTATTAAACATTACCAGGTTACCATTATAGTTAATTAGTAAGGCATTACCCATAAGCCTCTGAAGACAATCACTTTCTGGCTGTCACCCAGGCCTGCTGCAGTATAGGCTCACTGGCTCAGAAAGTTAATTTTCTGCAAGAAGCTTGTTGTTAAAGAAGCCTGGTGGAGGTGAAGCACACGTTGTTACTTTGTCTTTAAGAGACCGGTTTGATGGCAGCACTTCTGATGCTCATTTCAATGTCAGGGAAATTTTTGCATCAATTTTAAAAGCATGAATCTATATACTTATAGTTTTTTCTCTTTGGCAGATACCTAACTTTAACTAGAAACTTATTTTATACTTATGCCATAATTGAGAACTCATCAACACAATATGAAAATCAGGTCACAATTTGAAAAACTGCAAGGTTTTTTCTCCCTGTGAAGAGAAGGACTTCTTTGGAGATCTGGATGATGGGACAGTGTGTATCCTCAAATTCTCTTATGGCATAAAACCTGGAGGAGTGGCTGATACACCAGGCTTATTGGAGTTCTCTACAAGGATGGCCTGACAGTAATGCTGAACATGTTTTTGTGGGACATGTGGTTTGCTTTTTGGATTGTGCCAATATGGCCCACTTCCTGAACAGGAAAGTGCCAGCATGACTGTGGCTACAGCCCACTGAGCTGCAGAAATGAATAGAATGCTGTGATTTAATCCATAATGACATATCCTGGTTAGTAAAAAGGAGGTTCAGATGCCATCAAGGTGCTCCCTCCCAGGTAGCTGAATGGTATGTGATGGCCCACACAGTAAGCATGTCACTGGGCTATCAGATCTTGATCACACACAACTTTAGAACAGCCCAGCAAATATCAACACTGGCTACAGGAGACAGTAAAGGAACATAAAAAGGGATTGCTAAGGTTCTGTTCCTTATAGGATTTCTGACTTGTGGTGACAAGCTATTTTTGATGAACATTGTGGTATTTAGGTCCCCACATTTTCAAGGTGAATTTTCAGTGACCTCTGAAAAGGAAAAGCTCTTGCCTTTCCATTTCTTTCATACTCTTATTTTAATGTTATTCTAGCTGGTGATGCTAGAAGATCAGGAAAAACCCCAAATGTCATTACTCAGCAATCTTGTTGCTCAGCTGGGCTGCATTCTCCTTAAACTGCATTCACTACTATGCTCATTGAAACACAAGTGTGTGAAGGAGTTTCTCCGTGACAACTTCGGCGACAAAGTATCTCTATAAGCAAAGTTCTAAGAGGTAACACGTGGTTTATTGTGAGGGCCTGCTTGTAGCTGCTACGCACTGCTAAAGCAGGCCAGGAGAGCAGGAACAGAGAGAGCGAGGTTCTGAATATCATACATTACATCTTTCTAAGTTGAATAGTCTGTGTTAGACCAACCAATCTAATACAAGATAACATTTTCATACAGCCAATAGAAATGTCCCATCACCTAAAGCAACCAGGAGAGTCTTGTTTCATCATGGGAGCTGGCCCTCAGCTTAGCAGAGGTGTATTGTTTCATCATGGGAGCTGGCCCTCAGCTTAGCAGAGGTGTATTGTTTCATCATGGGAGCTGGCCCTCAGCTTAGCAGAGGTGTATTGTTTCATCATGGGAGCTGGCCCTCAGCTTAGCAGAGGTGTATTGTTTCATCATGGGAGCTGGCCCTCAGCTTAGCAGAGGTGTATTGTTTCATCATGGGAGCTGGCCCTCAGCTTAGCAGAGGTGTATTGTTTCATCATGGGAGCTGGCCCTCAGCTTAGCAGAGGTGTATTGTTTCATCATGGGAGCTGGCCCTCAGCTTAGCAGAGGTGTATTGTTTCATCATGGGAGCTGGCCCTCAGCTTAGCAGAGGTGTATTGTTTCATCATGGGAGCTGGCCCTCAGCTTAGCAGAGGTGTATTGTTTCATCATGGGAGCTGGCCCTCAGCTTAGCAGAGGTGTATTGTTTCATCATGGGAGCTGGCCCTCAGCTTAGCAGAGGTGTATTGTTTCATCATGGGAGCTGGCCCTCAGCTTAGCAGAGGTGTATTGTTTCATCATGGGAGCTGGCCCTCAGCTTAGCAGAGGTGTATTGTTTCATCATGGGAGCTGGCCCTCAGCTTAGCAGAGGTGTATTGTTTCATCATGGGAGCTGGCCCTCAGCTTAGCAGATCGTTGTTCACAAGCTGATGGCTCTGTACCCCACACCCTAGATCTCAAAGCATGCTTTCATTTCTATCTCGCCTGCGGAACCCACACTCCCAGAAACTAAACGACCATATTTGCAAGGTCTTTCTTCTTCATCCTGCCCAACAAGTGTGCAAATTGCATAGCCCAGAACACATGTTGCATTATAGGATCTCTGTCAGGGAGATATTGGATAAGAAGACCTCATGTAGCAGGCATGATGGCTTAGCATGTTCAATTTGTGGAGCACAATTTATTAAACAGAGAGTATGTAAGTGGGGTAATTCACCAAGGCTTCATGGCTTTGTACTGCTGACAAAGGACTTCCCTTTAAATTTTCTTGTTGAGCTGCTAGTTGTCATTTGGCACTCCAAATTGCTACATGGGTCAGGGGTGGTAAGGGACAGAAATGGAGTATTTGAGAAAAAACTACCTCAGTAAACTAAGTAGCCTTGGACAGGATGTGCACAAGCTTGCCTGGGGTTCAGAACTTAGCCACCTCCTCACCCAGTGCTCACCAAGACACTTAATCTGGAAAGCAGGATCTACTCTAAATATATGAACAAAGGCATTCCTCACAAGTTTTTTTTGTGGGTTCCATCCTCATTATAAAGCTAGAGCGTGAAGACACCCTTCCCATCCTCCTCTAATGTAATGGTGTGAGCCTTCAGCTTCGAGGTGTAGGAAATCTGGATTCAGACCCTCTTCATCTTAAAGGCATGAAGATTTACATCTCCCACCTAAAGGCCTTAAACCCTGGCTATGAGGAAGCAAAGGGAAATGAACTTAGTTCATTTTGTCAAAGTAAATGCAAAAAAGAGAGCTAAGGCCAGAGAAAAAGGAGACCTGGGCAATTTCCTGGAGGAGGGAGTCCTGGACTTTTGATCTGTACTTTCAGATAACTATTCCTGTTTCTTATACCAAGAAGTCACTGCATAGAAGAACTGAATTGAAAAAAAACCCACATAAACCCTTTTCAGGAGCCTAAGTGTTTTTGAATCTGACCATAGGTTCTTTCATTGCTAACTTTTATGGTGCTCTATCTCTTTGATGCCCCTGCAGTGAATTCCCTTCGTTTGAGTGTAGCAAGCACGGTGGCCTGTTTCTGTGGCTGTCTTTGTGAGAACAGTGATGTGACTGTAAGCTGTGTGTGTACATGCAGAATATGTGGTGCGTGCTTTAGCCTCACTTCCCAGAGCAGAGGTATTACTCTTACTTTGGCTCACTTAGTAATTTCACTAATGGCTGGGAGAAGAATAATGGAAACCTGGAGATTTGGCTCATGAGATACAGCTGCTATGCCGTGAGTAAAGCCCCCTTTGGAGATATAATTTGGGGCCAATTTCCTTATTTTGTAGTCAGGCAAAATTCCCATTGACGTCAATGGGAATTTTCCTTCCATAAAAAATGGGGGCTCAGGTTTGGCCCTGATTGTTTTGCCAGCATAGACCCCTTCAGATAATGCCATTATTCTAAACACTCATTGGTGGGCACAATAATGCATTAATGCATGTGAGATATCCTCAGGTTGCATACAGAGGTAAAATAAGGAAAAACAAGTCACCAGCTGCCTTTTTTTCAGTCTTTCCAATCCAACGCATCTTGTATGAATTGTTGAACCTGCTCATATGCACAAAGATAGAAGGTATTTTGAATTTAATCTTTCAAAATGCATTTTAAATCAGACATATGGTAATAGCTTGTAAGTAGAAATATTAATAAAAATGCATCACATTCAGGGATATTCATAAATGTTGAACTGCTTACTCCAACCCAAGCTTAGGAAAAGTAAATGTTATCTATTTTCACGTAGTTTTTTAGCCAAAGCCTTTTAAGCATATAACTTTACAGCTTTCATAAAAAGGGCATAAAAATGAAAAATGTGTTTTGCAATGAATCTGCCACTGATATGAATGTTCAGTTAAATGGACCATGCAAGAAAAGAGGAAAGATTTGCTACTGGGGTATTGCCAGTGATATTCTTTGACACTTCTATGGTCTCATGTGTTCCCTATCAAGCAGTACAGAGCACTGGAAAATCCCAAACCAATTAGCTTGAAACTAGAGCAGTCTATATACATTTGATATGCAGTCCGAGGACTCTGACTTGAAATGATTGGCACTGAACTATGGCCTTTCTATCAACTTACCTTAAACCATTTTTGCCCTTTTGTTGACACAGATATTCAACAACTCTATTTATACCCTGGAAAATTGCATGTTTCTGCTTAGACAACAGATTCAAACTGTGTTTTTACTAGTGGCAGCCATTTGGAATTCTTTCCTACCACACTGTATCCCATTTCACTTTAAATCTTTTCTTCTGGACACACACAAGCTTCATACTTCTGTAAAATCTAGTTACCAAATCTGGTAATTTATCATTGACATTACCCAGCGAAATATGTAACTGGTTCTAGTCCAGCTCTTAAATTTGTTGTATTTTGTTCTCATCACATAAATTTCAGTTTTCCTGGTGCAGTTTGGTACAGTTCCCAGCATAAGACACAGGCTGCCATACATGTTGTACTGCATGTGCAGAGACAAGAGTGTCAGCTGTGCTGTTCTGTCCTTCCTCTTCACCCCCAGCCTCCCTCCTGTCCTTCTGTGCAGCTGGTTTGAGGACAGATGTCTATGAAATAAGGACTGTTAGTTGATCCATCTGAGCCACTGTTTAAACCCTTAGAGCTGGTGGATGGCTCGTTGTGGTGCAGGTTCCCAAGAGGAATCAGGAAGTTCCAGGGAAGAGCAGATAGATTCTCCTGGGGACAGAAAGCTTGCCTGCAGTCTGACCTGGGAACCAATGTTGATTTCCCATGGTTTCTCTACCTGCAATCTTTTGATTTTGGTGCAACCCCGCAAACGCCAGATAGCAAGAGAGCTGCTGGTTTGGGGAGACACCTCTTCTGCTGTCCAACCACTCATTCTGACTGAAGAAAGAAAGGGAAACCCTAAGAAAAGGGTATGTAAATATTTCCATCCTCTTTTCTGTCACACATTTATACACACAGAAAGATGTATTTAGAGCACAGTAGAAGCTCTTAATGAAGTGTGAAAAACAGAATGCCCCAGAGAGTAGTTTTCCTTGTGAAGCTAAGAAGTGGAAGTGCATCATGAATATATTTGCATTTTTGCTACCCAATGGCATACCTTCCATAAAGCTGAAGTCTTCCTTTTCCAGTGCTACAAATCTGGAATCACTCATAATGATTAAATTCCCTTACAGAAAAATAAGAAAGAAAGAAAGAAAGAAAGAAAGAAAAAGAATTATTTATTGCCAAGGAATGCACAAACTACTGGAAGAAGAATTTTATTACTGTTTAACACGATATAACAGAGAGGTAATGCCAGTCTTCAGGATAAAAAAAATAGTCCCATGAGGAATTGAGCTTCTTACTTGCTGACTTATGTAATTTCATTCTCCTCTATATAGACACTGCTTAGTTTTAAGACTAAAAGTAGTATCAGGTTTGCTTTTCATATTCTAGAAATCCCATTTCCATCAGTTCAAGATTAATCTACTATGACTGAATATGTGTTCTTGGGCATAAGGAAAGATACTTAGGTGATTTTTCAAACAACTGACATGTAAAGGACCTGCCACTACCAAACACATCCAATTCAGATACATCTTGGTCTTTGCTGGTAAAGAATGCTGTTCAAGATTTTGCTCTCTTCATGGCAACCCACTTAAGTTTCCCCTTTGGCTGCACTGAGCACTGCGTCCTGAGCAGGCACATGGACTCCCTGCCCTGCACATGGACAGTTGACCCCTACAGTAGAGAAAATGGGACAGATGTCAATCTCAGGGACAAGTGCCATGACAGATTGTGATTGCTAGAAATATTTTCTTCTCAGAACAGGACAACTTTGTCTATACTCCTCCTGGGAAAAGCCTCTGCCCTGTGCTAACCCCTTCACATTATTTGGGAGAATATTAATTGTCTCATGTCAAAACTGGGAACTATTCTAACACTTACATTTAACAGATCATCCTGGGAAATTGTTCTGACTGTAATTGTTTTACTAGCATAAAGTAGTCCAAAATATCTCACATCCACCCTATTAAACTTTTGGAGCAGTAAGGAGTACACTTGAACTGGTTTGCACACCAACCATAAGTCTTAGTGTGATACCAGGTTCTCATTGGTCTTTCTGACTTAAACTGAAGTCTCACTCAATATTGCCAGTTAGTGGTAATTTAGGAACAGAGCAAAAATGGTGAAGACAAGTAAGAACTACATTAAGAAATAAACTCAAGCCTTTGAAAATGTTGAATAAATGCATCTATGTAGCTTTTAAAATAAATGATGAACGTCTCTCAAGACTGCTGAAATAATATTATCCCTCCATTTTTTCCCATAATTTTATTCCTTTGTCTAACCAGGACTAATTCAGTACAGCTGAAATTTGGGAGCTGAATTGAAATGCAACTGGGACTAATCCCAGTAAAGTTACTTGCCTCATGCCAGCTATTGACTTCAGTACAATGAGTAACTTAAATTGCATCATGAGTGTCTGAAACACCTTCTATTCAATAGACCTCTTGGAAAAGTGAAGGCTTCTTGTTGCGATAAATCCTTTTTTTTCTTTCTTTCTTTTTTACAGTGTGTGAGAACTTAAAAAGAATTTAATCATCAAACTCTAAACTAAATTTAACAGTAGTGTTCAGAACAAAGCAAGAGGAGTGGAAAACAAGCAAGTCTTTCTAATTAATTTTCAGTCCCAGTGGGAAAATGAAAAAATGTCATTAAAACCTAAAAGAAAAATAATTATATTTTGTATATCACTAGATGGACACCTTCAGAAGTGCAAGTTTAGCATTCTCACATTTGTTGAAACAAAGAGAAAAATCAAAATTTATACTTGTAACTGTATGATTTTTTCTTAATTATTTCAGACCTTTCATCTGTTGTATAATGAACTTTTTTACAGAGAAAAACAAACAATCCAATAATAAAATTTGTGTAATTTCATGGTTTTAACTTCCTTTCTTGTGAAGTGGTCAAAAAGAGCATGTTTATTCTATTTTCATTACAGAACTTTTTGGCAAAAAGTTAATTTTGGAATAACTTCCTTGACATTTCACTTACCAGTGTAAAGAAAAATGAAGAGGGACAAAGAAGAATTTCCACCTGGAAACTTTCTTTGATGCTGCCATTATTCTGTGACAACCAGCAGCTATTCAAAATCTTCCTCAGTTACAAGAGAGAATGATATTTCCATGTTAATAATATGTTACATTATGTTATTTTTTACAGTATGGTTTGTCTACATGCAAATTTGAGGAAGCAGTTCACAGTCATCCTGTTTGTTTGATGAATCATCTAAAACTGCTCCTAATCTGCATGAGATATAGGCTTTAGAAACTGAAAAGAACTTCAGGAACCCACCAGTTCTGAAGAAGATCTTTGTAGTATCAAGATCAAAGCAAAAGTGTTCCTGGAATTCCTTCTCAGCAGAAGATAGTGTTTCAGGAAATCATCACTGGGTCAAAAACATGTATGGTACATTGATGGGCAACATCCCTGAACAGTGTGTCTGTATCACATTAAATTCCACATTAGCCCAGTATAATGTGTGTGATGTATAGGCTTGACTAGGCCTCTGCACAGTTAAAATAGATTTTAGATCAGGGTTTTCCTTATGTGTCAGGAGAGTTGTTGAAAAAAAGTACCCCATAATATCAGGAAATGGGAAAAAAATGGAAATGTGGTTGCATATAAGGATAGAAACCCCTAGTCAACACTGTACTCTGAAACTGAAAGACTGTGGAGCAGTTATTAAATCCATTAAAGCTATCAGGAGCAGTTCTGACCACGAGAATTAATGCAATTCACATACAGACTTGGGTTCTCTGAACAAGTTTGCATAAAACAAGAGCAAACCTGAAACCTTGTAAAAAAAACCAAAACCAAACTTGAAGTGAACCAAGCCTCTTCCTGAGGGTTGGAAAAATTTTGATTAATTGTTTAATTTTCACATTCCTCATCTTTTCCATTTTCTGCTGGGAGAAGAAAGGGACAAGAGAGCATTTTGTGGTATTTTTACTGGCCTGACTGAAGCTGAAGAGGTATTAGAGGTAATCTCATGAGAAAGTTTGACCTTGCAAGATTTCCAGTTGATTTCCAAAGCCAGAAGATTCAGATACATTTGGATAGACTTTGAACAAACATCCAAACTTCAGCATGCCTGTCTGAAATGAAGATCCAAATGTTTTTATATACCTTCTTTCCCCTCCTCGATGAGCACGCATTTATATTGTGTACACATTTGGATGTGTTATTTGTGGTACTTGGGAAAATACATGTACATTCAAGTTCTTGTCAGAGGGATTTTGGGGTTGAAGCGGTAATTCATTACTCAAAATAAAAGCTGATATGAAACATAAGTGCTAAGTACTCCAGAAAGTAAATTATGAAAAAATATCTGCAATCTTCAGTCTCATTAGGAAGTGAGAAAGAGATGGAATGGAAAAAATTAACTTGTCAGCATAGCCATATATAATTTTCAAAGAGCTCAATGTGAGCACAAGATGTTGCACTGACCACTGAAATAAATCAAAAAGCTGTGAATTGTTCCAGAGATTTATTGATTTAATTACCAATCATAACACAATGTGTTTGTTCTAAAGTAATCCTACAAAAAGGAAAAACATGTATTTATGCAGCTCTTGAACTGAGAAGCAGATCTTTTGAAATGAGTGAGTTACAGACAGTGTGTAAATCTCTCATTTACTATGCAAAACTTTAAAATGCTTTCTACAGAGAAGCGCAGCATCAACAGAGCATGCTAAATGTTAGACATTCCAATTGAGATCTTTTGACCTCAGAGTAGCTGAAGATTTCTGTATGATCTTAGTCATTACTGAAACCTGAAACAGGAAAGGAGCACGCTGACCAGGAAGATGACGTAGCATTGGAAAATCATTAGCACTTTTCAGTTTTACATGCAGACTGCACCTAAAAATAACTACCCTGAAACACTTGTGCCAAGAGAGCAGGAGCCTGGAGAAAATGACCTGATACTTCTATCAAAATATTTTCCAGCATTTCAGTATTTGAATATCCTGATTCATTACAGTTAAGCACAACCAAAAGTCTGCTGAGGCAGCTCACAGGCTGCACGTTAGTGTGAAAGTGCTGCCCTGGGACAGGGCTGCATAGATATGGAAGCCAGGATACCAGAAAAGTATGGGAAACAGGAGCAAACAAACTGACATATAATTGTGGATAGGGAGCAAAAAGAGCAATTATACACAACATAATGCAAGAGAAGTCACAATGATTAAATTCACTGTCTTATGATGGATCCCTTTGTGGAGGTCAGATTTTCCTTCTCAGGACATTCTGCTGAAAACCTTTGTTGTACTGAAGAACCTTCTTGGGGTTGTCCAAAAACCCACATGTGATAGATCCTTTGTGCCTTAACAGCACAATACAGTTTGTATATTTATTTGAACAATACTTGTAATCCAGAAATTTGAAAGGTTTTGATTTTCAGGGACTTGGTTCTTCCAAAATGGGACCAGAGTAAGCTTGTGTGTGTTCAAAGTGAGCAATCAGAGTGCAAGGCCTTGTGAAATGGAAAGTGAAGTAAGTGAATTCAACTTTGTGCTTTAGACTAAAAAGTATCTCCTCCTATTAGGAATTGAGAACAACACAAGGATTCCATCTATTTCACTTTTGGCCCATTTTCCGCATTCAGGGAGATGAAATTAAACATAAATTAATATTATTTCTTTGGGACAAAATTTTATTTTCCAGGCTGTCCACTGGCAAAATTAACCTCTAAACTAAATCTCTGGGATTTAATTTGGACCTGATTTTTGTCGGTCATTAAGGAGTAAAATTTAGTTACATCTAAAATAGTGTAACCTACATCTCCCTCAGAGCTGGAATAAACAGAAATTTTAACGATCTATAAAGTTTTATGAGTGACTGAACTTTAGTCAACAGTATTTCAGTGGGATTTCTAGAAACATCAAAAGAATAAAAAGCGCAAATGTAACACCATTCCACTTTGGTGGCTAACTAATTAATAAAGTTAAAACCTCTTCCAAACTGTGTCATTTAACTCCATAGCTTAACTCTTGTTACACTAAAGTTCATTGCCAAGAATTCATAGTAACAGAGGCAGCAAATGAAAAATGGCCAGAAAGAGCACAGTTTTTTTAGGCAACACTAAACAAGGTACAAGATTTTGGCTTCTGTGAAAGAATGGAAGGGGGCCAAAACTACTTGACTGTAACAGCCTCCTGATATTATGCAATTATGTAACAATGAGTCTAGTCATTAATACCCATTTTAGCTGTCTCAAAGTCCTGAGTGATAACTTCTCTCAAAGTGCATCAAGTCAACAGCCCAAAGAGGTTCCCAAGACCTGAGCAAGCAGAATAATAATGACAGCTGAGAATAAACACCTTTGTTCAGTGAAATTAATTGTTGCAATGCTAGAGTCTGTGACCAGGTCAATACCTTAAAGGCAGGTCTTGATGTAGCAGCTGAGCAACCGTGATGAGAAAGCTCATATGGGCATGAAGATGTTCTTTCCTAGCTCATATCTAGGCCAAGGGAGGAAGAATTTATGAGTGAAAATCTGAGCTGGAACTGGCCAGCAGGGCCCTGGTGTAGGCAGGAATACTGCTGTAAGATACTGCCATTATCTAGGGTTTGTGTTCACAAACTGGTAGGAAAGGAGATGAGAAGACAAAAAGAATATGTGTAAGATAGACAAAATGTTTGAAGCAGCAGAGCCTAACACAGCACTGACCCAGAAATGAGCTTCCCTTGCTGGGAATAGGTGCAGTTATAGGAAACCCTTGCACCCTTGTAGTTTAATGTAGGCAGACCAATGTAGGCAGAGCTAACCATCCACACTCTCTACTGCAGCCATTTGAGGCCTGAGGCCTCAAAAATATATCTGCAGAGCTGGAGGGAGAAGAATGTCTAATTTCTACAAAGTTCCTAATTTGTTACTGATTTCCATAGGTTAGGCATCTAAATATTAGGTTAGGCACTTAATATCTTTCATCCTTACAAAAATAATGACTTGGATTCCTTATTAACAATTCCAAAGAGAAATTCCTCACAGTCACTGCTAGCACTACTAAAAGTAGCAAGGGCTCCCATGTAGGTCAGAGACAGGTACTAAAAGCTACAATTCTTTTCAACGTCAGTCGTGGTGGATGACCTCAGTGCGAGTAAGATGAAAGTATAAGAGAAGTACAAATTGAACAGGATTTAGCAGGTATGCTGAAACCTTGCATTTGCTAGACCAGTGCAGGATGGGAGTTACAGAGTTTATTTCTGTCTTGATTTGGAAAGACAGGTATCTCTCAGGGAAAACTGAGTTTCCCTTGGAATGGAGAATGCAAAAGCCCCTCCCTCCAAATTATGACAACTTTGCAATTAGGAGTTTTCAGGCAAAAAATATGAGAATAGGAGTAACAGTTCTTTACTAGGAATATTAAAAATGCAAATGCAGTAATACAAAAAACAAACAAACAAACAAACAAAAAACACACCAAAAAACCAAAATCAAGCAAGCAAACAAACAAAAGTCCTAGAAAACCCTGACTGAGTCAGGAATACGACCTGACCCCTGTTGGATGCAGTCCAGATAAGTCCTCCTGGAGTGACAGATGTGGTTCTGTTGGAGCAGAGCTGATCCTGTAGTGGTGGTGAGATGAACCCAGTCTTCCTCTGAGAATCCAGTGGAAAAGAGGCTCCCTGCTGTTCTGAATCTCGGATTTTACCCAGGTAGGAATGCTTGGCTCCTCCCACTGTGTGGAGCATCTCACTATGGAATGATTTAATTTTATCAGTCATGCAATGAGCCTTAGTGGCTCATTAACAGCATGGAAGAGATAAGGAACATTGCTCCCCTGGTTTTAACAGCTAGCCCATTAATAGAAGGCATCTGCCCCCCTCCTCCTGGAGTTACAAGAGATAAAGGAAGAAACCCATCTCCCCAGCTGGTTTCCACAGATGAAATAGAATACACTTTTTTTGGTTACATAACCCAAGACAATTTCTCTGTCCCCAGATGGAGAAGCCTGCAAGGGAGGTGAATTAAGTATTTTCTACAAGTATATAGAATAGTACTGTTTCTTTTGCATAGGGGATGGGCAGATGAAAGCATAGAGGTGACTAAGGAATAAGCAGAAGCAGTGATCAAGGCTGTCATCTTTGTCAGATCACAGGCAGAAGCTGACAGTTTGATAGGCCAGTATATTTGACAGATGGGGTGAGGCTAAATGTGAAGGATCTTAAAGGCAAAGGTAAGATGCTTGTGTTCAAAAATGCAAAACCACTGCAACGACACAAGGAGAGTAGTGATGCAGCCAAAGCAATGAGCTAGGAATAGCATTCAAATCCTGCTATTTTAGATGGAAGTGAAGGCAGCAGTAGTGCTGGAACAAGGCTGGAGACCAGATTATTACAGATGAAAGGCAAAAAGGTGTGATGCTGCTATGAGCCGTAGCTGGCTGCTGCAAGAAAGAATAACTCTGTGAGTTATTACGTAACATAAGGCAAATTGACTTGGCTCATACAGTGACTGATAGAGGGTGGAGAATCTAAAATTTTATCTGATCATGGATTGGAGAAATTATGAGTATTAAGAGCAGTGAAAAAATTGGGAAAATTTGACCATAGATTTAGTTTTAAACATTAATAATTGTCAGAGTTGTGGAAGTGAACTGTTACAATGAGGATTACATAGAGAAAGAGAGAGATTTGCAGAGGTAAATTTTTAGGAGACAAGCATCTACAAATGGGATAGAGCTCAGATCTTTAGAGAAATCTTTCTGCCTCTCTGGCTTTTCTTGTCTAGGCAGCTGGAAAAGTCATGGGCATCACCAAGTATTTGCTTACTAAAAGCACAATTTGCTAAATTTAGTTAAGATTTTCTCACTTCTACTACAGGTTGTGCATTGGTTACATGGCCAATTGACTCCACTCCAGACATTCCAGGTATCGATGAGGGGCTATTGGCAATAATGGTCGTAGTAGAGTTTGTGGGTTTATGAAAAAGAACAATACTTTCAGTGCAATGATATGACCCGCCCCAAAATGTGACAATTTACTGGATACAAAATGGGCCTGGTCTTCTATAGATTTTGTATAAAATCAATGGACAGGAAAATATTTGATGGACATGTCATTTCTTCAAAACCCCCAGCTTTGCAGCCAGGTTGGATTAAGTCCCATCAGCATGCCATGGTTCAGTTTTGCTGCCCTCCTCCTCAATCATTTTTATTGATGGACATAGCATTCTCTTTGCCAGTCTCAAGAGAAATGGAGCAGTAGGAGCTTCTCTGCTCTCTTTTGGTCACTCATTTAATTACAGCGTGGTAGACTTGGTGTCTAATGTGAGATATCAAGATAAGATGGCCTTCAAATTTTCTCCAGGACCCATCTTATGACAGGTTTTAACTCCACCAAAGAGTATCAACAACATTCTCACAGATTTTTTCTGAGAAACCTCAACAGAAACTATTTGAAGAGATAGTAGTAATTATTTCTTCCTACAAAAAAATTTCCTGAAAATGTCTAAACATCAGAGTGATGGTCGGAGTGCTAAGTCTGATAAACAGAACATCTTACCAACCTTTTTGGCTTAAGAGAAAAAGCAAAGAGGCAAGTTTTTGTACACGTGAAATAATTATTAAGAGTTTTTAATAAGAAGAGACCAAACTTGTTCAGCTTCTTTTACAGTAAACGTGTCTGGTGAGTTGAGGGAGAGAAAGGAAAATCATGCATACTTTTTATGCAGTCTGGTTGGATAGCTGGCAAGTGCACCTGTAGGGCATATGTAAATGTATAAACCCACACGTGTTCACTTTAAAGGACACCGTCAGCTTGCTTCAGAGTTTTTGTTTGCTCTTTAATCTGCATTAATACCCTCTTAGAAGCTTAAACCCCATTATTTATTTCCCTATTGATTTTCTTCTCTTTGCCCTCCTCAAACCCTTTCTCTGTGTGTTTGTTTTGTTTTGAGTGGAGATAAAATTAACACAGCTGGTCTTTTTAAACAACCCAAACAACTCCAATTTGTACCACACTTTATCAGGGCAGTGAGAGCAAGGACAAGAGCATCAGCAGACAGAATGCTGGGTGGGCACACCAGGGGAGTACTGCTTTGTGGTGCTGTACTTAGGCTGGCCTTTGGGAGGGCAACAAGGCAATGCAGTTCCTGTTTTGGTCACTTGGACCTGTGAGGGAGGACAGACATACTAAAGAGGTTCAGTTACTCTAAAAATGTGAATAGCCACTTGCTGCTCCTACTTGAACAAAATGAATTAAAAAGCAGCAGTGGCTTTTATCTTTGTGCAGTCACGTTAACACTGATCCAATTGTGTAAAGAGATGTGGTATCAGTGCTGCTAAGTTTGAGCACTTCTGGTTTCAATTCTTGCTGCTGTTATGAGCATAGGTGTGTTTGCAGTGATGCAGAGCTCCATTAAGAGCTCTGGGGCAGAGGCTACCTCAGGGCGCTGCAGGCAGCAGGCACACCATAAGAGGCAGTCAGTAAAAGTCCTCTGCTCCTCGCCCTCTCCATACATGGGGCAAAAAGGGTGCAAAGAAGAGCTTGCCAGAAAAGCAGTGATGGCCATGAGTCATTTGGAGTACTGGGCTTTCCAGGTAGATTGAAATGGGGAGAAAGAAAAGAGCAGAGAAGCAGGTAAAGGAGAGTTTCCTAGTCAATTCACTCTGCAATAGGGCTGTGCTGTGACCTACAGCTACCTTTGGAGATTTATCTGTGGTCATTCTCACTTGAAGGTTGCCTGTAGGATCTGCAGCAAAACAGATTAGTTTAGCTGCTGACTCTCATTTTAAGGTATTTGATCAAATGAGCAGACTGGCAGGAATGCAGCTGATGTTCAAGGATCAAATAATGTTCCTGTCTTCATCTTTGCAGCTTTGTCAAAATCCAGTAACTCTCCTTTAAAGCTCAATGTGGATGAAAGGGTTTTGTGGTTTCACTAAATTTTCACTCTAAAGGGAGCAGCATTGCCTTTGACAGCTTGCTTAACACTGAATAGAGGCAAGCAGGACTGGCACTGGCCCTGTGCTGGTGTGTGTCTGATGCTGTGTTTGGACCATTTTGCAAATGAATCCTTGCAAGCAGAAAGTGCATGAAGGTCTTATGAAACAAAGTACTTGGCTAAAACATACAAAATGAGCTGTGCAAGAGATCCAAATCTGGTGTTTCATCAGTTTTTGAGATTTCAGAGGACTGTTGTCCTTTGGAACATGACTCTCCAAAGGTTCCCATAAAAGACCAGATTCAGATCTCGGCAATAGCTACAAAAGCAGAGTGAAATAACAGGATGAAAAGAGAAATTCACACCCAGTCTATTACTGGATTAAGTGTTTTATGTTTCCACTTGGATTTCAGCTTGCCCTATGATCAAAAACACCCAAAATTCCACTGATTACATCAGCCCTTAAACCGTCCATTGATAACGTGGGTTTTCCCGTTCCTTTCATCTGCTGCTGAAGGATAATACACAAAGGCAAAGAAAACACTAAAAATGCCGAGGTGAAAAGCCATCCTCACAAGGAGGTCAGACTGTTTCATCCTCTGCTGAGTAGCTCCAGGCAGGGCTGTCTTACCTGGACCGGTGGGATGCCAGTTCGGGGCTTCCTTCTGCCATCTTCTGCCCCTTGGCAGTACTGCGAGCCGGGAACAAACGCTCAGCCTCATGCACAGCTCTTTGGTCTCTGGCAGCAGGACCCGGGCTTTTGCTCAAGGTTAGATGATCTGATCACAGTCATACATCAGGAGGTAGTCAGAAATAACCTGTTAACAATAGTAATTATGCTTTATGGGAGTGATGTTCTAAAGTGCTTCTAGGCAACCCTGTCTGAACACATGCATTAAGAAAATAGCTCACATATGGATGAATGGGGTTTTTTTTTCGTGAGGTTTTTTTCACCTTGACCTTGTGGTGCTAGCTGCTCCCACTCTCGTAGAGGAAGAAGCCTCATCCTTCCCAATGAGATAAGATGCCCAAGGCATTCTTGCAAGACAAACCAGAGGGCATTCAAAGAAGAAAGCAAGAAACCACCTACTTTCACAGTAGTAGATGGCTGCACACTCCTGCAGATGCTCAGATGTTTTGCTACCTCATAAAAAAATTAGTTTCCTTTGCCCCATTTTCTTTTAAACTTTCAGACTGAAGAATCACATTCAGTAAGGGGTAAGGCTACTACATAGACACCTCCCAAGACTGCCCTACCTCAGTACACGTTAGTCCCTGTGGTAGCTGGGTGTGTTATGAATATTTGAAAGTATTTTGCATAAATAAACAGGCCATTGTTTAGTTTCTGCTGTATCTATCCACCATATTGCCATCTATCTCACAGCATCCAGGTTTTGTGTTGGCATTGTGCTGCATGTCTTTTCTTATCAGTTATTAAGTAATATTTTCACCTTTCGAGAAAACCTCAGCTACAAGCTATATTTACACATATATTCTGTGAGGTATTTGCTGCTGGCATTTAGACAAAGATAACAGTGACAGCTACCAATTTATGTTCCTGCTATTTAGGTCTAAGGTACAGCCCTACCTGAGAAGGCGGAGTTCAGTTATTTTCTGTTTTTTTCCAAATAAACCAGTTTATATTTTCTCATATGTTTTTCTTCATCTCAGTTTGGTCCTGGGTGTGTCTCTTTCTTGCCTTTTTACAAATATTTTCTCAGAAGTATAAGGTTAAAACCCCATTCACCTCTGACTTGGAGTTACAGACGTGGAAGTCCCTTCCCTGCCAATTTCTATGAACAACTGCTTCTAAAAGCTCAGATGACAGCTTTCCTGGCAAAATCCTGCTTCTCATTTCCCTTCTTTTGTTACATTTTTGTCCTTCACAAAATAATTAATGCTTTCTCTTCTGCTTTCTCTTACCTTCCACCAATCTTTGTTTAATTTTTGACTTTGTAAATTTGTTTTGGAATAGAAGGATCTTTCTCTTAGCTCTTTCTAACAACCTTGTGTACTACATTTTATGAATGGTTGTGACTTTTACAGACTACAGTTTATTTGGGTGTGTGATTTTGCAGTGCTAAGATTTTCAATAAAATTCTTCTTACCACAGATGTTTAGCTAAGTAAAAAGCTGACCTTTTTTTCCAGTTCTACTTGGGGTTACTTTCATGTGTTGTTAAGCACATCTAATTAACAATGGCACATTAACTTTGTCCTAAGAGTGGAGACAATAAAAGCTGAGTAAACCTTGATTAAAATCCCAAAATACAGAGAGGTTTTGGTTTCGTGGGTGGGGTTTTTTTGGATTTTGTTTTGTTTTGTTTTTTTGTCATCATACTGTAGTTTATTTTAACAGAAAACAATTCCCTTGACCAAATCTTTTGGGATATTATTAAACCGTAAGGTTTGTTTCCTTGCTTATAATACAAAAAATTACTATATAAATTATTAATATTAATTTTTTTTTTTTTTTTTTTTTGGTTAGGGGCAGTCTCTATGCAGTTCTGAGCAAAATGTAAGGATGTAAGGTTTATTTCACCTTGGTGCCCAGACAGCCCAGGTGTCAATGAACCTTTCCAAGCATACAGAGCTGGTCACTGAGAGTTAAGTGGGGTTCTGACACAGCACAAGTCCAGGACATTTTCTGGGCCGAAGTCTGAAGTAACAAAAAACCACAAGTAAAATGATGCTATTTACACACTGAAGAATAAGATACATTCAACAGACAAAACCCTCCAAGAAACCAATGAATAGGTATAAAGCATAGTGAAAAAGTTATGTACACAGTTTACAATTGCTGGAACAATACTATCTTACTAAAATTTGCTAAAAGATGCGGTATTAATTCACCCTAGTAAAGAAGCTGATCATACCCTGGAAAAAGAGATTTTAGTAAAAGAACATTTTGTTTGCTGTAGTGTACCTTCTCCTCCCTGTTTCTTCAGCAAATCTGTGCATTATAGTACACATTCTATTTTAATTTAAACAGTAATATGCCAGGCACCAACAATTACACATCGTTACACACAAGTTCTTATCATGCCTTAAGGTGTGTTAGTACATAATGTGTAACGTATACGTGAGCAAAGTCTCCATCGTTGCATGAGTTTCACATACCAGTTATTGTTATCTACAAAAATTATTTATTAACAGAATTAAGGAGGAGAAAGGTGGGTGCAGTTTCAAAATGACGGTTTCTTTGGCTTAATTTCCGGTTACATGACTCACAAACAGAGGGGTGAATGTGTATCTAAAGCTGTGTTTAATTTGTCTGTCTCTGTTCTCTGCTCATAGTTTACTGTGTAGCACAGCCCTTGTATAGCCCCCATCTCTCTTGATTTCCCTTGCCCTACGTAGCCCCCAAAATTATTTTTTCCCCTGATTTCCCCAGTATTTCCCTGTCATTGGCTTTTTGCCCTTTTCTCTCCCGTTCTCCTGATGCTGGAGCCGAGCATTTGGTTTGGAGAAGTGTTGGGATTGCAAAAGCCTGCTCTGTGTGCAGCAGTCAGGGTCGGTATTGCTTGGCCATGCCCCAAATACTTTCTGTAACCAGAGCTGGAGCCAAAGTAGTTATACCAATTTGGCAAATGTAGAGGATTCTTCTGTGCACCAAGTACACTGGGATTGCTCTTTAACTGCCTTTAAGTTTTCTCATGAAATCTGCAGTGACGCCCAAACAAGCCTAATGTGGTTAAGAACTCAGTCCAATGATCTCACATCCTCCACTGCAGTTGAAGGCTCATAAACACATTTTGTCTGTATTGGTATGTTGTCACAATTTGGGAGACACATTGCCTGGAAACACAATAGTTAGTTATGAAAGTCTAGTTTGATGCTGAGAGATCACAGCCAGATGTTACATTCCAGTAATCAAAAATGAGTTATTGCAGGAACAAATAAAAAGTAGTGAAATGCTAATTTTATATAGATCTTTTTTTTTCTTCTTTTCTTAAAAACATGATTTATTTTTATCCTAAAATGCAAGCACTACTCAGAGGAGACAATGGTGACTAGAGGACTACTAGGAGAAGAAATCCAAAGAAATATAAAATAATTAGAGCTAGTTAGGGGAGACACTTCATATTATTAATTTACTTAGGATGTATATCTGATTACAGAATGTATATCTGATTACATGCATTAAGCAAAATAGAGCTCCAAGAAATGGCCAATAGACTGTACAATCAACTGGTGCAGGAGTAAAGATGGATATTAGAAGATACGGAAGATAAAATGTTTCATGGAGAATTCAGAATTTGCAGATACCTGCTGCACAAGGCAATCTCAAGGCCATTCTAGGTAAGTTGAGGAATAAATACAGAAATTCAAGAGCTTTATTCTACCCCATGTCTATAAAGCATATGATGGGATTCCAGGCAGAGGAATATCTGTTAAATCAGTGAGAATGGAGATCAACAGAAGCACTCAGTGGTGGGTAAGGAGATACTTAAAATAGAGATGTAGTCAGATAGTGCTGAAAGGGAAAATGCTGCCATGGAAGAAAATTAGTTCATAGAGAAACAGAGCAGAAGCAGCAAAGGAGCAGACTTGGGATCTTTATTTTTTAATATTTTCCTGTAGTGTGGACAATGGGAGAACCCGATGGGAAATGATAATAACACAAAGGGTTGAGAGATGATCAAGATATGAACAGTCAAGATATAGAGAAAAAGCTGAAAGGCCTGAGGCCTTGAGGATTAGAATGGGATGAATTTCTGCAAAATAGAATGTCAAGTATTTATCTTGGACAGTGATAAGAGAAAACCTTGTGTCATAAACCAGAAACTAATCTGGTAAAATCTGAGGATGGGAACTTGGGCATATTATTTACCAGGATAAGTACGTACTATTGCTGTGATACAGACAAGAAGGACAGCTATGGTCAGGAGAGCAATTACATGTAGAAAGAGGGATAGCTATTGCAGTTTTTCAGACCTCATCTGGAATTCCATATCCTTTGTGGGGCTCCCTTATTCAGGAAAGATGAACTCAAATGGAAGTGATGCAGAGAGACAGCGTAAGATTCAGCATCTTGTGAGCAGAAACTAGGACAATGTGGCATCTTTTGGATAAAGCAATCTTTCAGTTCATAAAAGTGTTACAGAAAGGAAATAACTATTTAGGCTAGAAGATGTTGTTGTAAGAAAAGACGGAAATAAAGTATATAAATGTAAACTGGCCATGTGCAAGATTTAGGATGGAAGTTAGAAGAATGATCCTAACCAGAATAAGATGAGGAGCAGAGGAGGCAGAGAAAATGAACTGCTAAAATGGAAGATAATAAAAAAGGATATAATATGATATCTGCACTAACAAGAGAACGCCTTATATGACTCAAGAGTACTCACTGAGCTCAAAGGCCAATTTCTTAAATTAAAAACTGTGTTTTTATAGTTCATGAAATCATCATAGTTGTGGCAGTGAAGTACAGTCTAGCTAAGGCTGGATTCTTATGTTCAGGTGAGGAGAGAGCATTAAGAGCATCTATTCTGAAATTTAATGTAATACAGCCCATAGAAACCTACTCATTCCTTTTTGCCCCAGGCTCAAAGCCTCTCTTTGATCTAAAGCACATCTTTTCAGAAAGGTATTCAGATTTAATTTAAGTGCTTCAAGTGAAGTAGAATCCACCACACTTAACAGCAACTTCTATTGAAACTGCAGTGCAGATGGTTTGACAGAAGAGCTTTTGACCTCCACGATTTTTTTCCTATTTTTGCCATCGTTGACAGGCTTAGTGAGGAAATACATCAGACAGATCGTTATGGAAGATATTAAACTTCCTACATCTATTCTGATCTGATGAACTCCTTTTCAATATTTTCAGGAGTTAATGGCCTGTGGTATGTTTCTTCTGCTACTCAGACCTATTTTAAAATCAGTGAAGTTATTCCCATTTATACCAGGTAATAATTTGGTCCTTTATGTATATGATTAACAGACTTCTTGGGATGAGTAAATATTTTCTAAGTGACTCAACAGAGTGGAAAATATCTTATCTATAAACTATGTATCTTATATCTATATCTTGTGTATAACTATAGCTATATAGTTATATATCTTATCTCAGAGTAAAGCCAGCCGACTTTGGTTTATGGTATGAATTGTAATGCACAACACTTAAATTCTTGCACAGATAGAAATCTTTTAGGATAATACCTATTTTCTTTAATACTAGCTTCTTAAATTTGGCATATCATCCAACATGACCCTTCTAATTCAGTCTAAAGACTTTATCTCTAAAAAAAAAAAGCTATTTTTGCCAACAAAAACCATTTCACCAGTTTTATATACTTAGAATGGATCACCTTCAGGTTAGAAAACTAACTTTAAAGAGGCTGCCATTAAATGAAAGGCATATTTAAAAAGTATGGAAAAGAAATATCCTCATGACAGGTGTTCTGGATGTCTGTCACAGAAGAAATTTGGAATAGTACAGGGGTAATGCTATATCAACCATCACAGCAGTACTCAAACAGACATCTGACTTCTGTGTGGTTGGGTGAAAGGGCAGGAGAAAAACCCTTTCAGGTCTGTGAATAAATTTGACTCATGAAGAACTGTGCACCTCAAAACCCAAGAATGGAACTAAATCCAAGCATAGTTATGTAGTGATTAGAGTCATAGTTATTCTTTTGCAACATTCTTGTTTGGTGGTAGTATTTCCCCAATACCCTTTCTAGAGGTCTCAGGCACCTTGGAGCACCCAGCAGTGTGTACCTTGGAGGATGTTCACACTACTGCTGACATCTTTAGCAGCAAACTTACTGTGTGCAGCACTGTGGTTATGACTTACTTTTAGTACCCAAAGACTCTTTCAAAAGCAAAATATCTTTGATGCCAGATTTTGAACTAAAGCCAAAATCAAAATCCTTGTGTAAAAGTCCTTTATTTTAGGTATCGTCAGCACAATGTTAAGTATGTCTTTTGTAAGGATAGTTGGAATATGATTCATCTGTACCACGTTGCTCTGAAAAGAAGACAATGTGTCCAAACTCTGCTTTTAGCTACAGCAGTCAGCACAGACATCTGGAGGTCAAGTATTTTTAGAGGTCTGACTTGGATTAGAGGCTGACCCCCATGCACATGAATCATCACAAGGATTAATGAAGTGTATAAAGTGTGTGTGCTTGCTAATTTCATCTGTGGACATGACAAAAAAAGAAATTCTTCACTTTGAGAGAGTGAATGGTTTAGCAAAGAGAAGACACAAAGCCTAGCCTTAAGGTGATGAGAAGCCTATAGCTTAATGGACAAGTGTCTTTTATTATCTTAACTGCAGCAACTGTGTTCCAAGGAGGAATGACAGGAATACGATCCTTTTTTACTTTTAGTTGTGAAGTTTTGTCCCTTTCCTTTTGGTATTCTCACCTCTGCTTTAAATGTTACCTATGAAAAAGAATCTATTTTAAATTGAAATTAGAGTTTCATCATTTGCATTTATTTTAGTTCACACTTCCTCTAAGTTCCTCTGGCTCATGCCATGAATATAAACATGATTGCTCAAGATTTGGCTTTGGCCAAATACCTTCAAAGGGGCAAGAAGTTCTCAGATAACATAAAATGAGTGCATGATATTTGTCTTGAGTTTTTCTATCAGCTCTCTAACTGACAGAGGTCTCTGCCATTCCAGCTATCCACCCTGGAACAATACTCTGAGGCAGAGTAGTTCTCTAAAGATTGTCTTGCCTGTCCTTGAAGAGGAGGGTTTTAAATTTTCAGAGTCAGCTCAAAGACCAGCTGTGTGCGGAACTTTGAAATTCTTCATGGATGGCATCAATAAAAGGCTAGTCTGCAGATGCTCCTCCCTTGTGGTATTGTAGTGTTTGTCACAGTCAGGGGGATCAGAGAGCAAGTGAGGAAGCACATCATGACCTACAATAGCCTGAGTAGGTCTCTAAGAACTTCTACAGATACAGAAGCCCCAGGATTATTCCAGCATGTATATTTTTCTCTTTCTATCTCAGTAAAGGAAGGTTTGGACATCTCTTGTAGCACTGAAGAGACTCATCTTTATGCAACAGCCAGGACTATCCCAGTTTCATGTGACTGTCTGATCAGAGGGAGGTAATCCCAGATAATTTGTGGAAGATGAAAAAAAGAGGAGCTATTTTTACAGTAGTGGTTAACATTTGAAGCTTAGTGCTGGATGGTTCTGAGATTCCTCTGAAAGGAAAGTTCACCACTCTCAGCTCTAATTACAGGCTTGAGAGGCCAACAGTCCCTCAGCATGGGCTTCTTAGCTTTTCTGAGGAGGAACAGGCTCTTTACAACCTCTTTCTTCAATGGCTTCAGAAGGAAATTAGTTTTTAGTGCAAATGTAAATCACACATGTGCAAGTTATAATTCTGGATCACTGCCAGTAGGTAAAGTCTCTAACTCTGCTATTTGGTAGTTACTATAAAGTTTGCAGTAATACTCTTTAGTACTCTTCCTGTCCTTTCAGCTACAGAAAAAAGCATTTGGAAAGAAAAGAATGTTTTTATGTATAGAGGGGATAAATGAATAGCACTTGCGGGACAAAGATGAATGGAAATTGAAATAGGAGTTTTTTCAACAAATGTTTATAGTCTGCAAATGACAGAATTTTCATATTCAGGTTTTGTAAAAAACAGGGTAGAAATGAGAGCTTTTGTGTGAGGGGATTAAACTACAAAAGCAATACAACTGTCTGAATCAGAAAAGACCCCAGCGTCCACAAAGTGCTTCAGAGAAGCAGAGTTTAATGTCAGTGGCATTGCGAAGGTCAGTGAGCAGATGAGGATTGATGAAAACTCCTCTCTGAACTGTGAAAAGACCACAGACATCTGCTAGGATACTCCCAGAGGATCTCTGAGTTCCAGGGGGTTGTGAAGGCTGTAGCTCACTTGCTGTGCTGTGCTATTTTGATTGCATCACTTTGTCCACAGCAACTACAGAAAAATAAAGAAGCTCCCATTCAACCTGCAGATCATGGATGTTTTATCTCAAATGAAACGTAAGGAATTAATAATGTTGAAAGCTAAAGCTTACTTACTTATATTAGTTTTTAATTTTTTAATGTTTTTAGTATTTGTTTACTTTGCCAAACAGAGGTATGCCTCACTGAAAGAGGGGATTGAGTGTCATATTATCCTGAAATAGAAAAATACACTTGTCAAAATAAATATCAAATCTGCATTTTTCGAGCAAAATTTCACAGCAGATGTTATGGGCTTCCTGTGTACTAATTCTAAACATAACTAGTGACCACCTGTATTATGTAGAATTTTCATATAAAGCATTAAGAATGTGTCTTTATGGGGAATAATATAATTATAGTTGTATAACTCATGTCTATAAAACAACAAAATGACCTAGTTCTCACTTTCTAACTGTTAAGTATTTAGTTTTGGGTCACAAAATGACTGTACACCTGAATGGGCCTCATTTCATTGGGACACTTCCCCACCATGGATGGAGGGCAGCAGGGAAAATTCAGAGAAAGCATCACATTTCTCTAACAGGTTTATTGTTTTTCCTTGGAAAAAATACGTCAGGAGAACGGTTAGATATATTATTTCAAATTTGCACTCAGTGCAAATAAGCCTTATAAACTTCTTTTGATTTACATAGGCATAAACAAAATTAGAATTATTTCCTGGTGTTTAGACCTGAATATGCATATCTTCTCCAGGAAAAACACTCCTTGATCCGCTCCCCCCTACTTGAAAAAGAAGGCAATATTCTAAAGAAGCATGTGAAATCTTTTGATTCTTCATTGACAGAGGGTGTTCTCTGCATTTTTAAGGCATCTTTTTTCACAGCAATCTGTTCTTTATGACACAGGCATTTTCAAGATATGCTGGAAATGACAGGGTTCAAAAATACCACCCCTTTTGTAAGTCACAGCTGCTGTACACGGAGCCCTGCCTATATGATACAAACCTACAAGAAAACTTTTCAGCATGGGTTCTTTAACAAGCATTTTTTTACAACATTAGACTTAATAATATACCTTAACATATACAGGTTAGATAGTGAGGCCCTTACTGACACTGATTATAATGTTAATCCATGATGAATTAAATTTGAAACCGCCAAAAGATTTTAAACTTGGAGACATACAGTTTAAATGAATCCTGACCAGGTGCTGGGAAATAGGAAATCCCTGACATAAGCTCTGACATAAAAGAAGAGCTGAGTTTGTCAAGTACAAAAATAAGCTAAATTATGTAAAGCAGCAGTAAACAAGAAGGTGTAGAGAGGCAGGGAGGGTGTAAAGAGAAATATTTGGATTAGGTATGCAAGTTTATTTATACTTAAGGACTTATTTTACTTTAAGACTAGCCAAGTATCACTCAAAGCTTAAAGAGATGTATTTCAGAGAGTTTTCAGATGAAAGGCTCAGAGGAAAACCAGTGGTGTATGGGAAGAGAAGGCTTTGCCCTTTGGGAGGCAGAGTGGATCACAAGCTGCTTGAGGTTTGTTTTCTTGAAGAGTTGTTACTTTAGGGGAAGTGAGAGTGTTTGAGACACTAGACCTTGTTAAAACAGGAACATATGAGTGCTGTTGGCACCAGGCCATGGAATGCCTGGGTAGGAGTTCAGCACAGAGCTGGATGGGGATTTTCCAGTGAAACTTTTCTCAGAATAGAAACTTTTTGTGAAGTCATATCCCCATTTAAGCTCTCTCCCTGGGGACAAGGTATACATGGCTAATGTGGAAAATATGGTCAGAGGGAAGGTATGACCCATCTCTGACCAGCACCCTGGTCCGCAGAAATGCCTGTGCCCTCTGAAGCTCTCTTTTGGTATGAGGGGTATTACACATCCACACTGCCTTTCTCTAGGCCTCTGAGCAGAGGGGAGCATCAGTGCAACCCAGCCATACATTTCCCAGCCCAGAGCTGGGGCTAAAATGGCAGACAATAGGATCTGCCTGCTGCTGTCTGTATGGACATGTTCTGGACGTCCAGGTTTGTTTGGATGATCAGGCCCCTGCCTCTTGTGAGCTGGGTTGTTCGTCGACTCAGGTTGGGCTACATCTTTTAGATAAAGAGTTTGTGTATCCCTTGGCTGGAGTGCAGAAGCTCACAGTCATCTTGAAAGAAGTGTTTGCATTGCTAACGGTTACAACCACCTATTATTTAAACATGAAAGTAAAAGCCCAAACAGGCAAGAAATCCATTCCCAGTGGCACACTAACAGGAGTCCATTAGTCCTTGTAGCCCATAGGAAGTGGAGAAGCTTCAGATCCTGTTCTGAGATACAACACTGCTCATCACTGTACAGTTCAGGGTGTGGTAGAACAGAGGACAATAAAGGAAGGAAGTCAGTAGCAGAAAGAGGTCACATCAGATAGTCTTCTGGGTGGATTATAGCTTGTTCTGAGCTGTAACAGGTGAGGGGCAGGGGTCAGAGAACTGCTGAGGTGTAATCAATCAGTGCCTGAAAGAATGGGCTTGCAGCTTTGGGCTACAATCTTGCTATGGCAGTTACATAGCTTTATGTGAGGGAAAATCCATCTCATGGAAAAACTTCTGCACACATGCCCACAGTGCAACATAACTGAGACCAGATCCTCATTTCCTGTTGTCTTCCCCCCCCCCCACTTTTTACATCATTTTAACAGAACAAAGAAGTTCTATAAACAAGACACATGCTCTTCCTTTACAGCACTTTAAGAGCAAAAAGCGTCTGCTGTGGAACACAGATGGTGTCTCATTGAGGAAACTCCAGTGGGAAACCCATCTCATACGTCTTCAGATTCATGGATTCACTTTTTGGTCAGATGCAAGAAACAGGCAGTTCAAGGGCACAGTTCACCTGTCCTGTTTTATGCCTGCTTTCAGATAAGTTTAATCTCTCCTCAGCAATCTCCACTCCCCGGAAGAAGCTGTAAAGGCATTCTAGACAGCTGATACAGCTGCCAGTATACATGCCTAACACTGGTTAGCAACACTACCACTACTTTTCGTGTGGTCAGTTGCAGTATCAGGCTTGGACTCAACCATAGTTATCTAAGCCCTGTGAGGCATGGAAGTTTCCAAAAAGTTGATGTGCTCATAGTACTCTAAATCACAAATCAGCTACACAAAGTCATGAAATGGACTAAGATGCATGATTAAATGTAATAGTGCTGTCTTCTTTCTTCTACTTTTAATTCAGCCTTTGGTGTTTTGGGGTATATTTTTGTCATGATTTCCACTCATCCTTCAACTCAAGGCTTAAATCAAAGGATAGTTTAAAATGAGGGCAAGGATTCTTGTAATTGACTGTGGAATTTGAGTATAAACTCAGTCATGACAGTGCCACATAACAAAGATAAGATCTGTTGGTAGTATATTGCTAAGAATCAGGCATGAGTATTCTTCAGTTTTATAATTGAATTATTACAGGCTTTTATAATACTGCAATAAGATGTAATTGCTAAGGTTGTAACTCAAAACTTGAGTTGTATTAGACTAAGTACAAGCTTAGTCAGACCCTGCCTTGAAAGTACGGTCAAGAGCAAGAACAGATAATAAAATTTTGCACTGGTTTGCAGGTGTTTGTCCTACTGTTTGCACTGCAAACATGCCTTTGTTAGGCAGCACACCCCATTTAGGTGACTGTTGAAATGCTGACAAGGCTAATGGCACTCAACATTTGCTTCACCTGGCATCATGAGTAAACAACTTACTGTGAAAGCATGAAAAAGCTCCTGTAACTTGCACTTCTGATTGAGAGGAGTTTAATAAGGCAATGCAGAAACTTGGATTGAGTAGAGACCTCAGAGAAAGAAGAAAGCTTGCAAGAGCTGAAGTATCCCTTTGGCAGAAAGACAAATGCAGTGACAGCCTAAAATCTATCTCTGCACACCTTATATAAGCTGAATCTACTGATTCAGCAGATCCTGAGATCTACTGATCCCTTTGAAGCTTCAAGCTCCAGTCTAAATATGGTTCTTACCCATCTTCTCTTAGTGCATTTATCACTGAAATGGGTAAAATCCCTTTTATTCTCCACTATTCACGCCCTACCATTCAAGGACTTCACTGCTATCCAAGACCTGTCAGTTTTTCCAGTCTGAACCTGAATGTAAGACTGGTTGTGCAGTGAATCATCTGACATGGGGCTTTGGTCATACCCTGACCTTCTGGAAGCACCTCACAAGAGAAAAGGGAGGTTGTTAAACTAGACAAAAAAGGCCCAGAATGAGGAAGGCTTAGAGGTGAAGGAAGAAAAAAAATTGTAAAATCAGCTGTAGATGCTTGAGATGCTTTACTCCAGGTTCATTACAGACATACTGGCTTATTCTTTTTTTGCCAAATATGTCTCTCTCTTTCTAGTTTCTTGAGTGAGCATGTTGTCAGAGTTCTGTAACGGAGGGAGCTGTGTGTGTTGCGTCAGAGGCTCCTGCCCTATGCTGCACCCAGGCTCTGCACTGATAACCATCCTCTTCTAACCTGTAGAGGAGCAGTAAGTAAATGGATTTGCACAAACTCTTTGCTGGGAAAAACTTTTGAGCAGTTTGTTGCACAGGCTTTGTTATGGGTAGGATATAGCCGATTATCTAAACAGTTAGTGGAGGGGTAGTGGAAGCAATTTCATATGCAGACAAATAGCAGCAAAATTCCTCATGCCATTCCAGTGATTTATAAGCCTCAGCTATTATCTGCATGACCTTCGTACTTGTAGGTACAACTAAGAATGTAATCTGTGCCATAATTGTAGCCTTTCCCTTCTCCAAGGCATAACAAAGTACTGTGTAGCCAGGAAATAAGAAAAAGGCAATCATATGGAAGATTTAAGCTGAAAATCTGTCCCTTATTGGAAACTACTTGTTTGTTTTTAAACTTAGATTGCATATTTTTACTTTGGATACCATTAAATATAGATACGAAACATGTAGGAATTATAGTAAAGTCAGATAGATACTGAGTTTCTGTTCATCAGCTGTAATTTAGTGTGTTGTAAACTAGGATCTTACCAGAACTTGCTTGTGGTTATGTTGAATAGGCTTATTAAAAAACCAAAACCCCAACCCCCCCTAAAAATCCCCTAAAAATCCCCCAAACCACAACCCACACCAAGAAACATCCCCAAAACCCACCAAAGCCAAAACTGAGAAGCTGCAGTTCTGGGTGTTTGCATGTGAAAGGTCCATTTCTGAAGAGCCAGTGTGAGTGCTCATGCTTGCTTCCCATGTTATTACTGCCCCAGCACATTTTCTTTCAGATATCTTTACCAGAGTGCCTGGGCTAAGCATCTCATAGATATCAGTGCTACAGCTCAAGCCTTCCCTGATCAGTGTCTACTCTGTGTGAAGATTTATAGCAGTGTAGCTTTTGGTACATAATGCCATAGCTGAACTCCACTTAAAATAAACTTACTTTACTGCCATTGTATTATCTGATTGCAGACTTATCTTTTCAAATCCTGTATCATCTGTGATTCCCTTACTACTCTTCCAGTCCTTTGCATATGTTTTTATATGACCATTTAAAGTTTTCTCATGATTCACCTGGGGCTATGGCATCCCTCCATAAAAACACCCATTACTGGAGTATGTTTACTTAGTGGAGTGTGTTAGGTCTAAACCATACCACAGAGTTGTTTCACTCAGTCTTTACAAAAATTGGATTTCATGAGCGCAATTATTTTTAGGAACTTTCTCAGATTTAGGGTGAATATTTAAAATAAGGTAGTCACACAGTTGATATCCTAGAGTTATAACAAAGATTATTATTCCAGAAGGGAGATCAGAAAGTCAGAGGCAGGTGTAAATGCACTGCTAAAAATGGGAAAGCTTGTTAAGAGAGAAGCTGGAGGGAATTGTTTTAAATGTAGAGTATTGGTGGCTTGTCTTGTGGATCCTACAAAAGCCAGATTCTAAGTTACATTTTTTTTGTCACCATCTATAGGTGTATTATATACTAACACTTCCCATTCTTTTCAAATACGAAGAGCAGAATTGAAGAACAGGAATTGACACTGAAGACTGAAAATTTGGTTTGGGCCAAGTGGACTTCGTGAATTAGTTCAGACCAGTGTGCCCTTAATCTCTCACACTGCATCCACCTCCAAAATTAATAATAAAGTTTCTTTTTTAATGACAAACTCAGAGAAACCTGTGTCTGACCCTCATTCCTACAAGCATTGCTGTATGGAGCTTGTTCACAAAATAGGCTGATTGAAAAAAACAGCAAAAATACCTCTATTTTTGCTTCAGGATTCCTAGTTGGAGGGACAAAAAAGAAAACAAATGAGACAAAGCCCAAACCCAGTGAAACAGGCTTATTGCCTTGCTTTCTGGAATGAGCCTAGCTCCCATTGCTGAGAGGTATCCTGCATCTAATGCCAGAATTGGGGTTGCTGTGCTGGGTTTCAAAATGCTTCTGGAAACCTGCACAGTAGGACTTTTGTGCACCACAGTGCTTAGGTTCCTGGGGTCCTGACTTGGTGAGGAAGAGGATCTGAAGTAGATACTCAGAAAAAATGTTGGCAGATTCCTTATCCCTCCTTTCCTGGGATAAAGCAGACTCATCCCTTTATGCCAGTTGAACATCTGAAGCGGAAGTGTGAACACAACAGAATGAATGCTGACAGTGAACACTAGGCAGTGAAAGAGTAAACCTGCAAAGTAAAGCATTAAAAAACGCAATCATTTCAACTTCCTCGTAAAAGCGGGTCTGTAAAATATTTTTATGTTCACCTGTCAAAACAGGTTTTCAAAATGGTGAAATTCTGCTTCATTGTTTACTTTTGAGGTGTAGGACAAGTCATAAGATGATTACAGAGAAGTACAAATCACAAGACACAGTAAGAGCCTGGAGACTTTGTGATAACAACTGGTAGTGCTTCCCCTATGCTGGGTTAATATTTACCTGTGGTAAAGGAACTATTTAAGCGATTGTGGATGACTTGGTCCTAACTTCTGCTTTCAGGAGCAGAGTATGGTGTATTTGACGTGCTTTGAGAGGTTTTCTGAAGACACGAGATCAACTTTTATATCAAGGTCGAACTCTTAGGAAAGCTTCTTTTGCCACACTCATTTTTGTCTCAGCTTGTTGAAAATGGCGGGTGTAAGCAGATGCATGAAGTACTCCATGTTCATCTTCAACTTTTTCTTTTGGGTAAGTTAGTGTTTAAACTGTTATTAGTGATGTATGAAATGTGTTCCCCATTATCTGAATGCTGCAGTTAGAGGAATTGTAAAGAAAATAGAGCATAAGTGGAACCAGAGTATGATTCTAAATCAGAGAGGGGAGAATATATTTAACTTTTGCCCTTCCCTTTGTCTTTTCCCATCTAAACACCTTTCCCTCTGCATTCAAAAGTAGACAAGCCAGAAATCTGTCTCCCTGTTCATCTTGTGCCCCTCATGTAAAGGGACATCACTCATCTCAGTCAGAAGGTAACAGACTCTTCAACAACCATGCACAGTTCTCTTCCTTTTATTGCTGCTGTTTGCATACAAGATCTTGAAAATGTAGTTGCAACAGAAAAGATGGAAAATTTACTTGGATTTTTAGCCTCCTAATTGATAAATGGTTTTCATAACCTTCTTTGTGGTTCTTTGCTTTACATTCAGTGCATAATTAGTTTCTGATGGTGGACACTAAATTGTAAGAATGTATGGGCTGGCAGCACTGCCACAGCTGTACCAAGGCCGATACAGCACAGCAGGCAGGTTTCTGGGTGATATTTAAACTGTATTTGTTTATTTATCACATCTCAGCTGGGTTGCTGGAATTTCAGGTCCTGAAAGCTCTGGAAGGTTTGAATTAAAGAACATTTCTCTCATGGTCTAACCTCACTGTCAGATTTCCTGACATAGCGTTGTGAGGTTCACCGGGGTTTCACTGAAACCAGAAGCGAACTACTCACCACATTATGGGCTTTGCCTCAAGGGCAAAGTGAAAAGGTGATACCGTTCAAAAGGGACCACAAACAGTAGTCTTGAAAAATTTGTGGCTAGCCCAAATTCTTTGATTGCTTATGGACCTCACAAAGAAATTCCTGACAGACCAGTGATGGTTTGGACTGTCTCCCCAGTTTCTTCTTCCAGTTCTATCAAGGTAGATTTAAGATTTTTGAATTTTATGTTGAAGTTTTTATGGAACAGTGTTTAAAAGAATCCATAAGTTTCTGGATTTGACTTCTTGTCCTTCAGGAAGTTTTTCCTGTTTTTGTAGTTTGACTCCAACCAACAACCAAGTACCACACAGACACTCATTCACTCCCCCATCAGCAGGGTCAGGGAGAGAATTGAAGGCACAAAAGCTGGGAAATTCCTGACTTGACGTATAGACAGTTAAACAGGGAAAGCAAGAGCCATTCATGCAAGCAAAACAAAACAAGGAATTAATTCCCTACTTCACATGGGCAGGCAGGTGTTCAGCCATCTATGGGTGGGGGGGTGTTTGGTGTACTCATTATGTGAAATGTTTCCTTGTGAACACAAATGTCATCACTCCAAATGTCCCCTGCCTTCCTCTTTGTTTCTCCCAGCTTTATGTACTGAGCATGATGTCAAATGGTCTGGAACATCCTTTTGGTCCCTTGGGGTCACCTGTCCTGGCTGTGTCTCCTCCCAACATCCCATGCACCCTCAGTCTCCTCACCACAGTAGTGGTATGAAAGGAGAAAGAAAGAAAACTTGATGTAAGCCCTGCTCAGCAATAGCAAAAACTTCTCCATATTATCAACCCCGTGCTCAGCACAAATCCAAAACAGAGTCTTATACCAGCCACTGTAAAGGAAATTACCCCAGCCTAAACCAGCACACCTATTCACATTAATCTGTGTTAACTGTAAGCTACAACATGGGCAAATGTCTCAGACTAACATCAGAAAAGCTCCAAACTGCTTCTAGAATGAACACTGGAATAGTGTCCCATGCTTTCAGTGACAGTATGGATTTCTTAGGAAAAAAAAAGAAGAGTGGGATGCTGGGGGCATCTTGAAACAAACTTCCTATTTTTATATCAAAGCTGGAAAAATCCATACTGTATTCTGAGCAAGAAAATACTGAGAGCATTTGCTGTGCATGGGACTGCCTGTATGGAACAGAGAAGGACAGGAATGCAACTGTAGTTAACTGTTTTAGGGAAGGTGTTTAATTTAGCACAATCAAGATTGGGAAGAACAGATGTATGGGCTGACAGAAATATAATGAAACTGAATTTTTAGTTCACATTCCTGTCTTTAATTCATGAAAATCATTAAACTGCAATAGTAAGGTAGAGGGAACAAAGATGACTTTACAGCCACTTATCCCACAGCTGCGCTCTCTAGTGCACAAGGCAGTTGACAAGTGGAAAATTACTGATAATGGGAGATGAAGGTGACATTAACCTAAATAGATAAGAATGGTGGTTGCATATTTACCAACTGTCCTTTCATTTACACCTTTTGCAATCTCTCAGGGAGAGTCCTCTCTTTGAAGACTCAGGAATGGGCTTCCTAGCCTTCTGATGACCTTTTCTAAGCAGCTCATGCACATCACACTAAGTGTGTAAGCCCTGGAGTAGTCTAAGAGCTCTGTAAATTGACTGTGCCTTCACTGCATGATGTGTGTCCCCTGGACATCTACATGCTCATGCTGGGCTCCAGTGCACAAAAAGAGGTTTTCATCTTCCCAGTTTGGTGAAAAATAGCAGACAATGGGCTCTTGAAGATCTATGCTTTGAAACTGGGTGCCTATGTGGAGTTTCTAACAGTCCTTAAATTAATTCTTGCCAGTTTCGTGCATTAAACCTAACACATTATGTGAAATTTTTCTTCCTTCTGTTCTTTGGAGTTTGCAGGATAACCAGTCTCACTTTCTGTCCTCATTTTGTCAACTGCTACTCCACATCATGCAAATTGTAGAATTACTTTTTTTTTCACTGAATACTGATGTCTGACACTGGTTCAAAGCAACATGGTTAGTGACAGAGTATCTTTGATCAGTTTTTAATACCAGACTTGGAATCACATCTACAAAGTGGCCTCCTCCTGAACCTTAATGTGAACATCTCAGTCCCTGAATTAGCAACACAATCTTACCAGGTTTGCTGAGCCAGAAACCACATTCTCTATAGCACCTGCCTAGAGCTGTAATTTCAGGTGTCTCAAGGAAGTATTCCAGTCAAATGTTTTCTTTAACAGAAGCAACTTGTAAAAGTTTCTCCTGATATCCTTGAGTTCAGTGTTTGAAAAGGGTGTGCCAGTGGCAGAAATTCCCCATACCAAGTTTGGTATTTGTGTGTAGAAGAACTGCAGTCTTAATATACTATTGACTCAACACTATGTCAGGCACTTCTGAGGTGATCTTGATTTAACTAACTAAGCTGTATTTTCACCTCACACCAGAATTGAGAGCTTGAGAAGAAGCAACCAAATCTGAGGGACAGCAGTACTCTTGCTGTTCAGCTTATGGGACTGAGATAAGATCACAGATTCTTTATCAAGGATTAGGGCAAAAATAAGATAGCCATCTAATTTGGGGAAAATGGGTGCAGATATTTTCAAAGAAGCTAATTTTATTCCATCAGAAACCACCAGTGGTTCATTAAAAATGAAATTTCCTGTTTATTGACTTGAAACTTTATTTTAAGAAAATTTAAAAATTAAGATGGAGTATTGCAGCAAACTTGATGTGTTCAACTTGGACTCTTAGGGAACTGACTGTTTTTATTTATTATTTCAAAACTTTTCTTTGAGTGTTTTTTTTTTGTACACTATGTATATTGTGAAAATAAATAGAAACAAACCATTAAGATTTTACTGAAACAGAGCATTTTTTATCAAACTCAACCAACTCTATTTTTAAAACTAAAATATGTGCCCATCTTACTAAGATTTTGATTTATAAATGATGTTTCTATTTTTACATTGAGGAAATATTGTAGCATTCCCATTTGATTCATGAGTTCCTGACTATTTAGCTAAATTTGATTCTACTACACTGCTGTATTTTAAAGGGAGGTCCTACATAACAAAAAAGACAGTGTGACAAACTCTCTGGATTTGTAGCTATACATGCTTCAGTGGAAACTTTCACATTAGTAAGCCCATCTTATCTAGTGAATAGCCACATCACTCACACAGTGCTGCTGAACCAAACTGAAATGTAAAGTCATAGGATACCATCAGTTTCTGGGCAAATTCAGCAGGATTCAAAAGGTTTCAGTGGGGAGTTCTAGTTAAATTTTATAACATGTTAGCTGTTGTCATTAATTGTACAACTTTCTTTTCCATGTTTAAAATGCACTTGTAGGAGCTTTACTTAGAGCAGGAAAATGTGTGGTACCCATGTCTGAGTGCTGGCCCTATTCCATATTCAATAATCTGCTAAGGCCATTAATGTATTTGATGTCAAATATTATATGATTTCTTCTGTGGGGAAAGCTTTATTAAAGAAAAAAATTCCAAACATATAAATATAACTATTTTAATTTCAATAGTCCCAGTCTTCAAGAGAAATTCATAACAACATTTCAGGACCATTTATGACTTGACTATTAAAGGCAGATGGAGATAATTCTAAATCTGTCTAGTCCCTGGCCCTCAGTGATGTCTCTTTCATATCAGTCATCTCAGTAGGCACAATCCTTACACCAGAGCAGCCTCTTGGTTACCTGTGTCCAACACTTAATAAAAAGCAACTGTGTAAGAATCATCAACAACAAGATTAGGAATAGGGTGACTGGCACATAGGAGAGCTCAGTGATCCATGAAATAGGAGCACAACCAGAGATGAGGGAATATATCTGGACCTGTGATTCATCCTTCCTGACTTCAACACCTTAAGGAAAGTCATGCTGGTCAAACATTCACATGTACTTGGCTGTTTTCTGTAAAAATATAATGGGAAAAATTACTCTAGGCATTTTATGAGACCTGTTCTAAGGATTGGAGATGGCCAAATATTGCTGCATTTGAAACAGCAAAAAGAATTTATTTAGAACTTTTCCTGGTAGCTTTATCATAGAGAATGTCTCCGGACACTTGTCCTGAATAAGTCTAGAAACAATAGATATGCAAACATCCCTTACCAAATCTCATGTTTCCATTATAAAAGAAACAAAATTCTTTATGAAGACATTTTATACATACAATAGGAATTTATATTCTTCTCTCATCTGACAATTTCTATGTTCTTCCCAAATACATGTATAAATCATCATGTAAATGTGTAGTCCTCTGGGGTGGAAACATTAGGGATTTGGTGCATACCTGCAGATTTAACTACACTTAAAAACTTTCCTGGAAATGAATCAATATTCTCTGCTCCAGCAATTCGTGTTTCTTTTGCTTTGCCAAGCAAATGATTTCAGAAGTTTGGATAGCATATGGTGTAATTTGGATACTGAATGTCAGTAAGAAGGTTGCTGACCTTTCTAACTCGTATTTATTTTCTCCCACAGGTGTGTGGTTGCATTATTTTGGGATTTTCTATATGGATACGTGTTAGCAATACTCGGCAGGTAAATGCATGCAGTCATACCAGCACCATGTAAAACGTGGAAACTACTGCATACACTTTAATTTCCTGTCTTCATTTCCACACATTTTCTATGTTTTTGTTGAGGTGGTTTGTGTGGGTGAACCGGAATGCATTTTATGATGTTAAGACTAAACATCATGGTGCAGGCAGTCAGATAAAGTGATTCATGCAAACAGAGATATGTGACTATGAGAAATAGCTGCTAGTGTTATTAATGTAGTTTTATGCAAATGCACACAGATTTCTGTTTGAAAATGTATCTCATCTCTAATGAAAACTAAATATGTTTTTGTTAATGAATTCAGTTTTAGAATAATGTAGAGCCATGCAGCTTACAGTCTTTTCAATGTTTTTCCCTATTAGAATAGTAGGGTTACTCCATACGTTTGTAGGGAACATTTTTATCTTTCTCACTATCTTCAATAACACACTTCTCATCCCCCCAGTAACTGCAGCTTTGAAAGAGAGGATTTTTCCCTTCAATTTTCAATAGCTTCTTAAAAACACCTTATCCCTCCCCCCTCATATTTATATATAGAATTTTAAAAGCCAGGGAATCTAGGATTACAATGTCCTAAAAGTCCTCCAGGAGGGTAGAAAAAAGACCCTTAGGTGCCCTCCTGGATTTTTGTATGAGTTATTAAATTACTTCAGATATTATGACTTTTATTTTCTGGAAAGCTAGGCAAAATACAGTTTTGAGGAGCTCCTTATCTTGCAGACATGCAGCAGAGATTGGTCCAGTGGTTTCAAAGACCCCATGATCCTGTAGGCCATTTTGCCCAGGGTGTATCCACTGGCACTGACTAAGATTTAAGCAGTACATTTCTTCAAATGAATTTGAAGAATTCCATAGGAAGAAGGCCATAGAAATGCAAATTCATTTGAAAGCTTAATTTGCATTCTTCTATTTTTAAAAATACCTTTTGGCCATAGAAATAAAAAAGAAGCCAGGTGTCACATAGAAGCTTTTTTTTTTTTTTTTCAGCTTTCAGATTGAGCCTTTAGTATAGGTTAAGCTCCAATTCTTCAGATAACTCCCCTGTTCCTCTAGCACAGTCTATCAGTTAAGAACAATAATTTTAAACCAGTATTTTCCCACCTGGAAACAAAAATATGGTGGAAGTAAGAAGAGAGCTTTTTATATTCCCTGCCTTTTGGCTGATGGCACTCTTACCCTTAGCCAGTCCCAGATGTCTCATGTCTGTCAGAGCATGGATGCAAGAGGACTTGGTTCAAGAAGACACAGTGTCATTGGGTAAACCAAAACCACTACCATATCTTATTTTTTGATAGCTTTCCTATTCAGAAACGAATATTTAAGTGTGTTTCAAACTGCTTTCCTGAAGTGACACTTAGAACTCCCCAAAAGCCTATGAATTAAGTCAGGACCAAAATTGAAAGCATTTTCTCACATTTTTGCCTCCAGGCAGGCAAATTTCCCATTCAAAACCAATGTATGTTTCGCCTCAGTAATAATTGAGCAGACCATAAGGATTTGGCTGTAGATGAATAGAGATTTCTAAGAATAAATAACAGGAGGTTCAGTCCAACTTGGAAAGGGAAAGAACAACACATTCTTCAAATTATACTTGTCTATATACCTTTGCAATTTCCATCAGAAGATAAATGTGACAACTTCCAGACATTTTTGCTAATCTTGGCACCAGTCACACCAGAAAATATTCTTTGAACATTTTTCTCTCTTTTGGCCTTTGGCCTTAGTCAGTCCTGTGGGAACTGAATAATTTGATATTTAATAATACTGAGGTATATGAATTGTTTAGCTGAATGTCCCACACATCAAAATAAAGTTCTCATCTCTGAGGGTAATATTGGAGATCAAGCCTGGAAAAAAAAAATGGAAAAGAAAGAAAGCAAGCTTATTTGGAAAATACATCTAACTATTTCTCTAATATATACAGCATCGCTCTGAGAAGTGTTCTCTAAGGAACAGTCACAGAATATGTTCCTGGCCTTCTAATGACAAACAGAGATTTTGTTTCTTTAACGTTGGGTTAATGTAGGAGAGGTTTTGAGGTAATCAAGTCTCCTACTTCCAGTAAAAGCAAAGATTTATTGACTGAAAACCAACTGAAAACCACTTTAAAGACAGAAGATCTTTATTTATTTGTTTACTCTGTAAAGTTGATTTTCATCTTGTGCAGAAACAAAGGCTGTGAAAAACCAGGTTTTACAAAGCTTTCCACTGCAACATTTGAGAGGGGAGCATTAGAGTTTGTTTATGGATCAGAATTTCTCCATGGTTGCTATTCAGTATATTTATCAGTTACAAAATAATTATCTTGTTTTGGGGAATACAGTTGTTTTTAGGAGGACTTTCTTGTATCTGAAAGATCTTTTTTTTCTCTCTCTTTTCAGGAGGTAGAAAGCAGCGTGCTTTCAGGAGCTAATCTACTAATAGCCGTGGGAGCCATCATTATGGTCCTTGGGTTCCTGGGGTGTTGTGGTGCTGCAAAGGAGAGCCGGTGCATGCTGATGTTGGTAGGAAAGAAAATCATTTGTCTACCTTCAACAGGCTACAGCTACACATTATGGACAGAGTTCTTGCAAGTAGTATCAAATGAGGATGGGAACCTTTTAATTTAACAAAAACATGATTATGATCCTGTGTTTTCATTGCTGACCTTGAGTTTGGGCCCCTTCTGAATTCTGTTGAGGTAAAAATGATAGTTTTTAGCAAGAAGACAGGGTCCAGGGAGACTTGAACATGTCATTAGCTTTTTCTCCATCCAGCCATCATCAAAGTTCTCTCCATAAACTTTCACCCATTACCTATCCTATTTAATTTCATAAATTCCCAGTTGCTCCCTTTGCTGGTCCACCTAGAATGGCCTCCCTGTCCTCCTGCCCAACTCCCACCTACACTGTTATCATGACACTATTCTGGTATGTGCCTTGTTATGATCACCAGCTGAGCACTCTCTGTCTTGAGCACCACTTTTTCTCATCATCAAAGAAGAAATAGTTGGAGCAACTCTGACTGGAAAGTCATTTACCTACATGGTTATTCAAAAACATGAAAGCTGAATGTTAAATTATATCGCCTTGGTTAAAATATAGTTTTCTACCCCTTTTGTTTTCTTCACAGTTTTTTATTTCACTGCTTCTGATCCTGATTCTTCAGATCACAGGAGGTATTTTAGGAGCAGTGTACAAACCTCAGGTACTGTATTATTCTATATTTTCATTGATGTCTTCATATAGTTTTGTTTCTACCCAAAAAAATTAAATAGTACATTTTAACTTGCAGGTGGAAGAAGCCTTTAACCTTACTCTAAGTGCAAGTGTGAATGCACTGCAAAGTACCACAGGAGAGTATAAAGAGTACCAGGAGGAGTTCCAGAAGTTGCAGGAAAAGGTAATTAAACAGTAAAAATATGAAGGGGTTGTTGCTATCTGTTTCATCTTTAGTATCTGTATCCGCTTCATTTTATGACTACTCTGCAGCGGATTTGAACTTCATTCCCTGGGAAAGGGGAAGGGTCTGACTTAAAGGCAAGTTGAGACACCACAGAAGGGACTTCTGCTCTCTTGGTAGGACATGATCCTCCTGCAATGATTTCTTTGTGCAGTAGTGTTGTCTATAAGAGCAATGAAACAAGGACACACCACATGCAAGTAAGACTGACAGTTAGCTAAGCTCTTCCATGAGAGGACTGCATAGCCCTTTCCTACAGCTTTCCCTTCTGAAGGAACACTGATCCTTCACAATATCCCAAATAAGAAGTCTCCAGTACTTTTAAGGAAAGATTACCCCACCGATTAGGAAGACATCAGGAGTGTATTTAATTTGAAGTATTTTACTGCTATGAAGTCATTAAATGCCATGATTTACTATGAGAAGAGGGATTAAAATATGATGAGAAGGGTTTTTATTGTGTTTGTACATTTCCTGGTGCCCCCATCCTGCAAGACCACAGATGGTGGATGCTCATTGCGAGCTTGCTCCTGGGTACCTCAAAGAGAATACCCTGGAATCTCACTGATAACATCAACAGCATACACCCCTTCCCCTTCCACAAGTACCTGGCTCTGTACATTGATAGAATGCCTGCTGTTCTGCTTTTTTTAGTCCCTAATGCGTGATGACTTTGATGGATAAAGTTAATTTTTATGTTTTTAAAGACTGCTGTATGAAAGAGAATGAAACAGCGAACAATATAGGTGTTTTATGTTTCTTCCACTTCTCCTTCCCCATTCCACCTTCAGCCTTGTCCGCTACTTCTGAGACAGCACATTTCTTCTGATATAATGAGCACTCTGGAGAGATGAGCAAAATAAAAATCCCATAATTACTACATTAATTTTCAAATGTACCACGACTGCTATAGTGTCCCACAGCCTTTGCTTTTCTACAAAATTATGTGAACATTTCCAGCTGCTTTTTAATAAAGGGAGGACCTCAAACCCAAGTTTGCACCCCTGAGCTTTAGTGGCTTGAATATAGTGGAACATGAAGTGCAATAGCACCTGGTTTAGATTTCACAAACCCCAAATGGAGCCCTGGTCTCTTCAGCCCATTTCTAATTTAAAGAGATAACTATCATTCAAAGTGGTTATTTTTCTAGATTTCAGAGTTTTATGTGCCTGAATTTTACATTTCCAGCCTGGATTTTTAAGATGTGAAATGTAGATGCTACTGGAGTTGGTAACTTACCTTCTGCAAATATAACCTACTGAAAGAAGGCTTGATTCTCAAAAAATACTATACCCAGGAGTATACTATTTCATTCTGGCACTGATAATTACTAGCGTTATAGTATGGTTTTTTTTGGGTTTTTTTTTTTTTTTTTCAGAAAAACTCAACAACTTATGCACTTATATTCTTACAAGTGGTATAGAAATGTGACTGGTATTTGAGGCATACCAATTTGGGACAAATTCCACATTGAAAATGATGAAATAAAATTTGTTTTTGTCGTTCCTCTCAGCTCCCTCACCTACTCTCTTTAAACTGAAAATGACCTCTTTCTAAACTCTTCTCCCCATTTACTCCTTTTTTGCAGGAGAAATGCTGTGGATTGCTGAATGGACCTGAAGACTGGGGAGAAAACTTTAACAAACCTTCCTCAAAGATCTGTCAGTGTGAACCAGAGGAATCATCAGACCTTTGCACCCGTTATCAAGGCAGATTCATCTATAGAAAGGTGAGAAAAATGTTAACTCCTCTTTCAGAAGAGCCAAGTTTTAACCCAAGGTTAAATCTTTGGTGACTGCCACAGTCAGAAGTCCTGTATCTTCCTGAAAAGGCAAAGTTTTGCTTTCTCTTTCTTAGCCAGAATTACCCCCATGCCATCTGTTAAGAAATGACTGTTCATAACTCTGCTCCTTCCACTTCCTGAGATGTCTCCAGTTTAGGTCCTTAGCATCTACTGTTGATGAAAATTATTACGACTTTGGGGTCAGGGTATGACTCTGGGTCAGAGCTGCACACCAGCTACTCTTTGGCTCTCATTCCTCACTCAGAAGGTTATGCTCCCTTGTGGTAGGCTCATTGTGGTAGTAGACACATTGACTTAGAGACTTTCAAAATGCTATGGTATATTGAAAATCAAACACGTTAAATGCAAGACCTTTATAATCTCTTAATAAGATTTTATAATCTCTTAATAAAAACCCACACTCATTTTGCAAGACATGTTGGAAAAAAACCTTACATATTGTGGGATTCATGGCAGAATATTGAAAGAGTGATTTCTTACAACTACAGCCTTTTGAAAATCTCAGGAAAATTAATGTAACAATAATAAGGCAAAATATCTGGCGACAGGTAAAAAAAAAGCACACTTAGAAGAGTACCATCTAGTAGACAGTAGAGATCTCAAATAACAAATTCCATAGTTTGCCTGTCTCCTTATGAGGAAATCTGGACTCTATGGATATGAAAAAAAACCAAAAAAACAAAAAAGAAATGCACAAAAGAATTGAATAGCACAAAGTAATTAAAGTTCTAGAATGCTGGTGATGCAAAGTTTGTCAGTATGCACCTAGCACCAAGCAGATTTTAGCAAATATCCATTCTAGTTGCATAATTCTCTAATTGCACAGCTCCTTAATCAGGTCCAGCCTCAGCAGTGATTTCCTCCCCATGTAGTCCCACAGAAGCAAATACTATTTTAAAGCAAAGAAACAGTCTAGTTAAGTAGAGGATACCAGAACCCAATCTGGAAATAAGATGTATACAAAGAGGCTGTTTTGGCCTCACTTTAATGTCTTTTTGGCCTCAGGCAAGCCCTCAAAGGACATATGAGAAGCCATCTGTGAAATTACTGCAGGTGCAAGATATCACTCATATGCACAGACAGATTTCATGGTGGTGTAAGATGCTCCAACTCTTCTGATATGGGAAAAAAGATTTGAAATTCAGTGCAGTTATGAGTCAGCTTAAATGAGAGATTTCTAGAACTGTAAGGAAAAGACCTATGTGTTTATTGAGAGAGAGGAAATGTGAAAAAATATGACTGTATTTGGGGGCAAGTCCGTAGTAGTGTTGTAACAGTAACATAATTTTGATGTATTTAAGCTGTACTTGGCTTTCCTTCCTGTTTGGAGAAGGAGGACTGTCAATTCTTGGAGAAGATATAGTCACTGTAAGAACAGATGTATGCGAATATTCAAAAGGAGAGCAGCTCTGCACAGAACTTCAGTTGTAGAATCATAGAATAGGCTGAGTTGGATGACTCAATGATCCACTAGGATCACTGAGTCCAGTTGTCCTGGCCCTGCACAGGACAGCTCCAAGAATAATGCCATGTGTATAAAAGCATTGTCCAAATGCTTCTTGAACTCTGTTAGGCTTGGTGCTGTGACCCCTTCCTGGGGGAGTCTGCTCCAGTGAGCAAACACCCTCTGGGTGAAGAACCTTTTCCTGATATCCAAGCTAAATCTCCTCTGACTCAGCTTCATGACATTGCCTTGAGTCCTGTCACTGTTCATGAGAGTGAAGAGATTGGTACCTGTGCCTTGGCTTCCCCTCATGAGGATACTGAAGACTCAAAAGAGGTCTCCCCTCAGGCTCCCCTTCTCCAGGTTGACTAGAGCAAGTGTCCTCAGTCATTCCTCATACGGCTTCCCCTCAAGGCCCTTCATGATCCTCATGGCCCTACTTTGGACAGTCTCTAATAGCTTTATAATTTTTTTATATTGTGGCAGCCAGAACCGCCCTCAGCACTCGAGGCGAGGCTGCCCCAGCTCAGAGCAGAGCAGGACAAGGACAATCCCCTCCCTTGCCCAGCTGGCCATGCTGTGCCTGAGACACCCCAGGACAGAGTTGGCCCTCCTGGCTGCCAGGGCACTGCTGGCTCAAGTTCAACCTGCCATGGACCAGGACCCACAGGTCCCTTTCTGAAGGGCTGCTCTCCAGCTCTCTTCTTGTTCCCCAGGCAAACTCAACATAACCAGGGTTGCAAAATCTGGCGCTTGACCTTGTTAAACTTCATGTGATTGGTGATTGCCCATTCCTCTGTTTTGCTGAGCTCTCTCTCTAGGCCTCTCTTCCCCCAAGGGAGTCAACAGGTCCTCATAGTTTAGTGTTGTTGGCAAACTTCTGTGGTATTTCTTCAAGTCCTGCATCCAAGTTGTAAAAGAACATGTTGAAGAGAATTGGACCTAGGATGGAGCCCTGCAGAATCCCACTACTAACCAGACTCCAGACTGATGTTATCTCACTTACTATAACTCTTTGTGCCTGACCCATGGCATAAAGCTGTATGCTGGACCCATATTTAGCTGTATGCTGGACATTTTGTCCAGAAGGATACTGTGAGAGACGGCTTCAAAATCTTTGGCGAAGTCCAAAAAAGATTACATCTACTGGCTTTCCAAGATCAGTTAGGTGGGTTACAGTGTCATGGAAGGAAATCAAGTTCAACAAGCAGGACTTTGCCCTCATGAAGCCATGCTGATTATTCTCTTCCAGCGCCAGCCTAAGACCACCAAAGATTGGACGAAACTAATTCTGAAGCTAGGTTTTATAACCAAATATTTTTAGTTAATCCCAAGTCATATAATAAACCTTGAAGTTTCAAATCCAAAGATTAGATTGGTGGGAAACTGAAGTTCCTGTTCAGATCTGGTCATGGCTGCATTGGCTCTTTCCTAGTAGTGAGTGATTATCAAGTGAAAGTAAGAACAAATACATCTTCCTTGTTAACTGAAAACAATGTAAACATTAGGCACTACAGCTGTATGTCTTCCTTTGAAATAGTACATTTTTATGGTCAGCTACTAAATCTTCATACTTGGAAAGGCAAAGGCTTTTGCAGAGCATAAGGTACACATACTTGTGGTTTTTGTGTTCATTACCAACAAGCCAGAGTAAATTCAAATAGCCTGTTTTTTTTTAACACAGAGTTAAAGAGAAAGAAAGAGAGAGAGTTTGAGAGAGTTATTTTAGAAGATGAATTCTTATATAGCCATAGGATAATTTTGCTTACCTGTAATTAATAATTTTGTTTTCTTTTTCAGCCTTGTGGAGAAGTGATTATGCAACAAATTAAAGACAGTCTGGTCATAATTATGGGGATTGCCTTTGGACTGGCTGTTGTTGAGGTACCAGTATACACTGTTAAAATACTTAGTAGCTGACAAACAATATGTTCTACTTGGAAATACATTGGGAATGGGATTAAAACACTTGACTTGTTCAATTAATGGACAAGGGAAAGCCACCTCTCACCTTAGCTATAACCATACTGTTATTCCATATAAACATATTTCATTAAAGTATATGGCTGCTGAACTGCAAACTTCATGTGAGATCAGAACACCCTGCTGCCCATGTAAGTGCATCACATGGAACATTTTCTTCAAAAACATTGCCAGTACTGAAGCCAGGCTGTGCCTTGACACTGAGCCCTGTGTATAGAGAGGTGTACAAACAGTGCCAGAAGACATGACGAAGAATAGATTTTTACCTCCTCTTTCTCATCTTTTCTTGACAAAAAAGTCATCTTCTATGAAAACTTAGCCCTTATAAGCCCATAACTTAGCCCTTCTAAGCCCATAAGCCCTAACTTATGTACTTAGTAAAGTACATATTTTTATCATTGAGAAGTTTTGGTACAAAATTATAATTCTGAGGCATTAAAACTTTAAGCATCAAGATGATGCATGAATGTGTCTGCGTGCACACAGTTTTAATTTCCTCATACACTGAAGAATAACATGCAAGATTTTCTCTGAAGAGAGGAGGAAAAGTGAGCTACTTGATTTTGATTTGATTAGGGGAAAATTATAAAGAAATGGGATTTCATCATGATGCTTTCTTCAGTCATTTTTTCTCTTTTCACTCTTCCTCCTTGGTTTTCCTCCACCTTCACTCTTCACTAGTGGATGTTTGAGGGAAAAACAGAAATGATAAAAATTGCTATGGAAAGATCAGTCAAATTCAAAGCAAAATTCAAAGCAAATTCAAAGCAAGATTGAAAGCAAAAACTTCTCTACAGAGGATTGCTCCTTGTGGTAGAAGAGTGGGCAAGAGCCCCAAATCAAAACTGTTTCCAGAAAAAGAGTAGTAAGTGGGGAAGAATTAAGTAGCTGCAGCACTGGAAGAGGACAGGCCACCAGCTTCTTACTCAGCACAGGCCTTCTGGTCTGTAAGGAACTGTATGTGGGCAGTCAGGTCTCTTACCCATATGTTTACTTTGAGGGAAAAATAGGTGAAATACACTGATATTAAATGACCTTAAAAATATAATAGAAGTGTAAAATTGTATCTGTATCCCTAAGGCAAATTATAAGCCACTTTGCTCTAGTTACTGCTGTTATGTGAGTTGTAGCTTTTAGTTTGTTGGCCATCATTCTTGCCTGTTCTCCAGCTGGTATTTCCTGTGCTGGCTGCTTCTCCCAATCATAAAAGGATTAGAAAAAAACATGAATAAACAATATGAGACTCAGCACAAATTTTCAGATGGCAATTTACACTTGATAAACATTTAGCCTTTTCATATTAACTCAAGCAATTGCAAATTAAAGGTCACTTGCTTAACCATCTTTCTGCTCTAGGAAATCCCAGAGAAAAAGAAGTGCTCTTCCCCCCTCTGCCTGCTTCATTATGTCACTTGTGAGCTGTGCTTTCAGCTCACCCTAATAATGAAAATTATACAGATAAGAAGGACCCAGATTCATTTGGGTGCAAGTTCAAATGTGGGAGTGGTATGTCAGGGAAGCCCTGTCCGTTTACTCCAGGTGTGAGTTCTTCCCTTTGCTCTTAGCTGTACCTCTGTGCTACTTATGCTTTTTTCTGTCTCTTCCTTAAGCAAATAAAGTATGTCAGTGTTCATGGCTTCAAAGCAGTCAGTTGGGCACTTTCCACTTTTGTGGAACACCTTCACAGGCTGGTTAACTTTAAATTCAGAAGGAAGCTTTCTGATCTGATCTCACCATCTCTCTGCTATGGGTCATACAGAAGGTGACTGTACTGAATTTTCTATTTCAAGTAACAGCTTCTTCAGTGAACTCACTATTGTTTCTATCCCAAGTCCATTACTGACAAATATAAAAAACTTGTTGCAGGATCATTTGCAACTCAAAACAGTGAGGTAGGTTTATAGAGGTATACCTGTATACAGTATACACACAAATGTGTAGACCTATATACATACACTTCACACATATGGTTACACAAAAGAGAGTGACAGTGGAAAAGAGAGATTTCAAAGGGAGACAACCTTTAGAATACACAGTGAACATTCCTCTAACTTTGTCAGAAAACAAAATGCTCAATTTTTGTCCAAATTTCTGGAATTTCTCAATAATTGCTTCTCCATTACAGCTAACAAATGCATTTTAAACACACAGAAGTGCAGGGGTCTTCATGCACAGAGGCAATCCATCTTTTAAACAAATGAAACTTCTCCATGGTGTCTGCAGTCTTACCTGTGGTATATACTGATGTCGTTAAAATATCTCTATTCTGTTGGAGCCACATTGGAAAAAATCTTCTGCATAGCAGATTTAGCCTGCATGTAACTCCAAGACATTTGCAAACAAAATATTCCCATTGTGTTGTTATATTCAGTTGTATCCTGGGATTTCCAGAACTGCCAGTTAATACCAGAAATATCTTTGTTTTCCAGATTCTTGGTTTGGTGTTTTCTATGAGCCTCTACTGCCAGATCGGGAGAAAATGAAACTGTGACAATGTCAGAATGATGTCACCAGTCAAATCAAGACCTTTCTAGAAAGAAGGCTAGAGATTTGGCTGGGCACATTCAGATGAATATATGTGGGTCTCAGACAGTTGTTTTGATGGAAATGGCAGCCCTTGTGCTCATGGATGCTTGACAACTTGCAAAATGACCTCTTTATATTTCATAAGACTTAATGATGTGAATATGATTTTTTATTTGCAATAAACATCTTTATTTATATTTCTGAGGTGTTTATTTTGTCCAAAGACAGCAATTATGTCATGTTGTGAGTCTGAGTTCACCATGTGGTGTGCCCTCATGAGTGTTAAACCACCCACAGCAGAGTCACCATAAACAGCTGCAAACCATCATGTAGTGGCTGACTGCTCCAGGGAACTCAGGCCCCTGGGAACCTCTGCTTGTGGAGCAGGGTGTTTTCATTAAGAGAGTTGTGAGTCAGGGCTTTGTTACCTGTGAAAAGGGCAACCAACTTGCTACCAAATAGGAAAGCCACGTTTCCTTTCAGGGATGTTTAAATCAGTATCTTTGCAGCTGAGATGGTCGTTCTCAGGCCCAAATGATGCTTAGGTTGCATTGACGAGCTGGATTAGTGGAATGTGTTTTGCAAATAAGAATCAACAATGAAATCCAAGCCCATGTGGAGGCAAGGCATACACAGAAGTCATGTAGGTAAGGCTTTGCCCAGGGCAGCTAAGGTAAGTGGGTTGACAAGCACAGGGCATGGCTGGCAGCACAGCAGCAGACACATACAGCCTGCCTGCCCTTGCCCTGCAGTGCATGAAAGTGTTTGGGCCTTGAGGTACTGACAGCCCTGACTGTCCCTGCCCAGCCTGGGTTTCCCTGCACACTGCCAATGGCAAGGACACCACACCATCCTCCTGTGCCAGTCAGTCCCTGCCCCACCAATGTCACTGCAGGGCTGGTCTCCACCTCCCCTGCCTCGTCATGCAGTCCCACCAAGCTGGGCCTGCCCACGTGTCCTGGTGTGGCCTCAGCCCATCCCCAGGCAGTGCACGATGCCAGGGGCTGGGGCTGCCCTGGTGCCCTGCACTGCCCCACTCCTGACTGGGACAGAGTGCCAGGGATGGGCCAGGCTCTGCCTTGCCACCCCAGTGGAACCCATGTGGTCCCAGCCTCCTTCTAACAGAAAGTAAATGGCATCAGGGACATTTTAAGGTAAATTTTAAGATTTTTAAGGTATGAGGATATCTAATGATGCCCACAGGCATCTGCTGAGGTTTTACACAGTAGGCTAATGGCCTCTCTGCTGTATGTTTGGATTAGCTGATTTACCCAGCTCAGCTGGATCCCCATCTTCATAATGGCAGTAACTTTAAACACCTCACAGCTGCTCTTCAGAGCAAACCACATATAGGGATCCTCTAGTTAAAGACTCCTCAGGTGCCCTTGATTGTCTTGAAGAACATGCTGACTGCTCCCATCTTGACAGAGCAATTCAACTGTTGCTTACAAGTGCATGAAAAGCTTCCCTTGAGCAGAGACCTCTGTCCATGCCTTATTCCAGCAGAACTGGGTTCTGGTAAAATTCATCTGCAGCAACCAGGGTTTTTTAAAACTCAACTAGAGGAAGTTTCTGTCCCATTCCCAATCTTTCCCCAGCACTCAGGCCATTAGGCCAAGCAATGATTCTGCTTTCAGTAATTCATGTGTCTCCCAGGAAAGTCATCTAGCTACCAGACAGTTCTGGCACTTGTCCTTCCCTCTGCTGAACCTCAGAAGCTGTGCCAGAAGAATTCAAACTTTATTGGACCAGAGAAGAATCATGATTCCATAACCCAGCTGTACTAACTGGAAAAAGAAATGCTGGCTTCTAGTTCCTCCTCCTCTTCCCCAGAGTGTTTTTTTTTTTTCTGTGCATATCTTATCCATGATCTGAAGTCCTGTGAGCTGAGCCTGAATCACCCAGATCATGGTTAGGCAGCTGGAATCCTGGATTATCACTACAGAAAAAATTTGGAATATAAGGGTAACATGGAGAGAGAATTGCACCTTCCTCTTCTTCCTCCTCCTTTCCATTAGAAGGACTGTTCTCCTATTTGAATGAAGGACCAGAGAGGGGCCTTAGAGCTGTGGGTGCCTAATGGATGCACATGAAGGGGAAATTAGAGCTCACCCTTGCTGCCAGGAGGAGTCAGCTTCAGGCAGCTGTAAAACTTGAGTATTACTGGCATGGGTTTGTAATGAGCATTGAGATGAGACTGACAATGTACACCAGCTCAGACACTAGTCCGGTCCTGTATGCTGCTCTGGGGACCCAGATATCCAAACCCAAGCTGTTAATACATCTAAATTTGGGTAGTCAACTGCCTGGTTTTGTATATAATCCTCAAAATAATCTTTGTTTTTGTCAAAATATTGATGTTCAAACACTTTAACACTTTAAACTGTTGAGATTAAAACATTAAAATCAGCATCAAAATGTTGTCTTCAGTGAGGAACATAGACACAGGAGTTTTATCTGGAGCTACAGTGAACACCTCCTCTGTTTATTGTTTAGGCAATTGTTTAGACAATTGTTTAGGCAATTTTTCTCTACTACCTAAAGCTCTAAGGAATAAAAGTGAAGCACTATGATTATATGCTACCATGACTGTTTACCACTGAGCCAATGAAGTAATTCAGAATATTATCAACATGCTGGTAAAGTGGGTTTGCCACTAAAACATGCCCATTGCCTTGGATGCTGCAAAACGTATTTAATTGGAACATTCAGTAGCCTCCTGAAGTTTTCTCCCTGATTTTTTAAATGGAAACAGCAAAATGCTAATCATAAAACCAAAAAGAAATCTGTCTGGATAAGATTCTTCTGGTCCTTTGCAAAATAACATAGCAGAAACTGATTCTTCTGGCCATTTGCAAAATAACATAGTAGAAACTCATATCATAAAATTATGAAATGGTTTTGATTGGAAGGTACCTTTAAAAAACATCTAGTCTACCCCTACTGCCATATCTGAGCTATCAGTTTGAACTCTCTCTATAATCAATGAAGAGAAAAAACACATCTAGTATTTGAGCCCTCTCATTCTAAAATAGACGTCCAAAGAGTTTAGGAGAGTGATTTTCATTGCAAATAGGTGAAATTGAACTGAATGAATCCCATCCCACAATACTGAACTTGTTAAAAACATTAGAAGAACTGATCAGACAGGAAAGAGCATTAATATAATATTCCATGATGATGCATTGATTATGCATTAATTTGTTGGCATTTTTGCTCTGTCACAATCCAGCCTGCTAGGAAATGAGCCCAGCCTACTCTCCAGGCTAGTAGGATGAGATTCATCTGGTGTGCACAATGCTGTAACAGATATCCCAGCATCATTCCTTCACAAAATCCTCTTGGTATTCCTATCAAAGAACATTTATAGTTAGCTATTGACTCAAAATAGAAATGGGACCCTTTTCTGAGCCCACAAACACTTTTTCATCATAATGTCTAGAATTGCTGAAGTGGAATTTGACAATAAATCCTTGACAGAACAATAAAACCATAAGGGTTTTCTTTTGTGGGGTGTTGGGGAAGGTTGTTTTTGGTTTTTCACAACCATCTCATGCAAGGTTATTCTCATCTCAATGTTACCCAATAAAATGAAGCATACAGAGGAAAGACAAATGTCCAAGACCTTCATTCTTTAAAATATCAGAGGGAGAAAAGGCACTTATCATTATAGTCTTAAATGGCATAAAAAAGGGTGGCAGGAAGAAAGACCATGTGTCCCTGCCTTTGCCAATGGAGCTAAATCCCACCTTAAAACCAAGTCTATTTAAAACACACTGGTGATTTATCATGTCAGAACTAAACATCTTTTTAATGGCAACAGATAAGGCATCACTCCTGGGTTAAAATTTCTTCAAAGAAGGATTTGCTAAGTCATTTAAGGGATCAGGGGAAACATGTTTTTCTCAGAAAGGGTTGTATTTGAGGGGAAATACAGCCCAAATAGAAAAAGGAAAAAGTTATAGTTTATGGCAAAATATGAGTCAATAAAGCAATGTCAGAAACAATGAAGGGAAGCCTGTTATTGGAAACAAAAAAATAAAGAAGAAAAAGACAGAGGCAGATAGACAAAAAGAAATATGATTTTTAAAAAATGGAAGAAGAATGGAGCAAAACAGGACAGGTCAAAAGAAAGAAAGAAAAAGTTAGGCATCATCAAGATCCAAGAATTTGTTGAAACCAATTCAGCATGAGGGGACTTTGGCCCCAATCCACCTTTGTGTCCTGGATGTCATGTTGAAAGCAAATTCAACCTGTTTTTAAATCAGAGCCAAATCTGCCCCAAATCTGTCTGGCTGGTCCGAGCCTCTGAGAAGCTGGGGCTCATCAGAGCATAGCTGGTAGCCAAAGGGTACACCAAGAGACAGCTGTGGTTGTTGTATGGCCTCTGGGGTGCCTGGAGAAGGAAAGCAAGAAGGTTAAACAGCTGGCTTTCCCTCTGGAAAGGACACTAGGACAGTGTGAATCTGGCCAAAGTATTTTTAGAGACATGATTAAGTGAGGCAGCAGGGTTTATTTTTAAATTAAGATGGAGGGTTATCAATTTAAGTTTTGAAACAGGATTGAAACCACAAAATTAAAAGCCAGGTCTTTGGCTCTGCTGTAAGACCTGTCCTAACTGTTTAGCCAAAGGTTTTCTGGCATGGGAGAAACTCAGCTGATTCAGACTGGATTCAGCCCCCCTCAGCTGAGAAGATTTGACTTTGGGTTGTTTGAGGAGGGCAAACACCAAATGCCACTCCATGCCAGAATCAAAACCTACCCCCGCAAAGATTCAGGCTGAGGAAACTGCCCGGACCTTGCTTCTGCAGGAGGGAACTGGGATGTGCTGCTATGGGGAAATATTACATTAGGACTTCATTCAGGGACCAGAGGGAGGCTTGAATCTCTTTTGGCTTCATCCACGGCAATTTGATTATTCTTAATATCAGTAAACTGGTACATTTTCTCCCCAGCCCTGTCACTGGCAATATTCAATATTCTCATCATTTCACTGAAAGACTTTTTTTTTTTTTTTTTCAGTGGTTTGGATTAAATTCCTTTTGGTTCTTTTCAAGTATTTATTTTTGAACTGAAAGCTGACCCCTTGAGGTGTTTTGCAGAATGCTTAACCTTCTTGGGTTTCTTGGGGAGATGGAGGGTGATGTCATTCACCACTTGATAAGCTGAGTCCTTCATCTATGTGAACTTGGACTCTGGGGAGGAATCGGAAAATCATTCCTCTTCCTTTCTGTCTCAAATCCACTTTCAACTTTTTTTTCTCCTTATAGAGAAATACAAATCTCCACTTACTCCTAACTTTATAAAATTTGCTGGAGCAGTCCAGAATTCTTTAAAAGACAGGAAATAGAGACATAGGAAAGGCATGGAGGAATAAGAGGCAAACAAGGTCCTTGTGCATTAAGAGGGATAAGAGACATATAATACTCTTCTTTCCTAATCTGCAAGGAGCTCAAATTCAGCTAACGTAAGTCATTAGAGAGACTCCAGTTTCTTCATTTTCATTAACCTGTGAAAGACTGAAAAAGACTCTTTGCCCTTTTTTTTTCATGAATATTAAAGTAAACTGTGCTAACGGATTTGCACACACAAGGCTATGGGAGAAACTGGTTAAAACAACCAGGCAAAAACTATGGACAAAGAAAAGGGCACTCTCAGATAACTTCATAAAACAATTTCAAGGCATTTCAGTGCATCAGCCCCTTACACTGAAAGTCTGTGTCCTTCTAAATGTAAGAAGATTAATTAGTGGTTTACAGGGGTTGTAGTAAAAGGCTCAAAGTGTCAGTATACTGTTTCACAGCTGCTATTAAGTGAAGATAATACGTTTCTAAACTAATTCAAACTGTGTTTTTATGCTTTGTTATCTAAAAGGTTTGTCAGATCAGCTAAATCCAGGCTGATCTATGAATACTGACTATTTCACTGCTTTAGTGCATTTTCTTGCTAAAGTTTCAGCTGAATGTATTATTTTGCTTTAATACAAATGTTTCCTAAACCCTATTTCATTATACTCATGAGTTAAAATAGCAGCAACTCTCTGAAATATTGAGTTTATAATTTTTCAATATGACATTAAGTTCTTTATTATTACACTTAATTCAGACCAGGGAGGATCTTTTGTAGATTTGATTTGTTGGGGAAGAGAAAGAATTTGAATGTACTTTGTACTGTCTTTGTTAAAAAACTATCTTTTATAATGTATTTAATATTGTCTGAAAGTCTCTGTCACAACCATTGATAACACAATGTCAAAGCTTATTATCTCTAAAATTGATTAGGACTGTATTAAGAGCAAAAATATTAGGAAGTGGAGCCATGGAAATGAATGTTTCCTGTTCATTGGGGCCTCCAATTTTTGCTTCTGTTTCCTGCTTGGATGAGTGTCTACTGCTGTAAAGACAGGTGAGATCTTTTGAAATGGGATTAAAATAGACTCTTACAAGAAAAGCCAGTGACAGAGGAAGTTGTTTACTAGAAAGCATATAGTAATGGTGTGAACAGGATGGAAATGGATATACCAAAACAATATGCCACCACTGCATTGATGTGTAGGAAGAGAATTGCAATCACTTCTCCCATTGGTGTAGAAAAGGAGTTGGAAGCATATTTCCTTGGTATCCTGGCTATTGCACTTTGTACATTTTTACACACAGTCAAACAGATGGGGCAAAGAGTAAGGATCATGTGGAAATAAGGCTGAGAACATCAGAAAAGAAAGAATGATAACAACAGCAGCTGAAAGGGGCAAGTGAGACACAAAGTTGAGATAGTTTGGGATGAGAGAGAATAGCCTCAGGTTGTGCCAGGGACCATTTACATTGGATATTAGTAAAAAACATTCACAGAAACGGTTGTCAAGCAACAAGAGTCTGTCCAGGGAAGTGGCTGAGTCATCATCCCTGAAGATATTTAGAAGACAAATAAGGTGAGGGACGATGTTTTGTTAGCAGTTCGGTTTTATCATCGGGCTCGATGACTTTAAAGATATTTTCTAACCTAAATGATTTTATGATTCTATTATTCCATGGTTCTATAACATTCTTAATTACAACTGTGAGAGGAATTCAGGGAGCCAGAATGTGTACTACATGAACTGGGGTGCAATCGTAGCAACAAGACAGACGTTTACATCCCAGCCTGATTGGAAGAGTGATGGATCCCTGAGCCTCTTGCTGACAGATCAAGATTTTTGTCAGCAGAAATGAGAGATTACAGACTACTGAACACGGCAGAGTGTGCTGAAAGAGGAAGGAAATAAGGACTTGTTTTCTAGTCACTGGGTTTCATAAAGGTGCTCTGCTCTAAGAGATATTCCAGATTGCAAAAGTGTTCATGACATTAAGTACAGGAAATTGTCTGTCAGATATGGGTTTGGGTACTGTGGTCAAGGTATAAAATGTCCAGATGTGCTATCTCTGATATGCTTAATACTCTGTAGCACAATTATGATGAACTACCTTCTGCCTGTGTTTTAAGATTCTGCTCTCTTCTACACATGGACTGTTACAGTGACATGGGGAACTTCCCACTATTATCTTTCTCATATTCCTCAGATTCTCATTCTTCAGTTTTTAAGCCAGTGGAAAAAGGATTTGAATGAGTAGAATAAAGAGGTCACTCTAGAGTACATTGTGATGAACTTGTTTAAACATGATTTTTAAAATATATACACAAAAATTACACAAACCCTCTGAGAAAAAGAATTGTCTGTGGCTTTAACATAAGAGATGTTCTACAGATGACAAAAGCTGTGGACAAAAGATTCAAGAGCAGTTTTTTCAAGCTGAAATTGGCTCTGCTTCAAATGTTCTTGAAAGACTAATTTTCTTTGGATGATAATGACCATAAGTTGACGTTAATAATGCAAGTCAATTCTAATAATATGTAGCTTTAACTGCAATAACCACAACAGTATTATTTAAATGGAACAACTGCCATGAACTTCTTACTGGTGTGGAGAATTTTGTTTGCAGGTGGAATGGATTTTATATCTTCCAAGAGGGACACTTGAGGTGTCTCTGGTCATATGGCAGCCATTCCTGAAGCTTGAAATGATAGGTGAGAAAGTTAGTATAAACCTTCTGCTCTTGCAGATTCATGATATGAATTTATGCCTATTGTCTGATGGCTATCACTTTGAGTTATATTGGAATAGAAATGCATTATTGAACTGGAAGTGTGTGGGCAGATATTAAAAATGTGCACAAAGAGATGAAAACAGAAATGTATATTGGCATTTTTCTCAAGAAATGCAGGCCATCAGACTCAATACTTAGAGAGTATTTCACAGGGTAGCAAACTTCATATACTATTGCTTATTATAGATCCTGACTGTCACATCACAAACATGGTAAAGCCTCCATAAAGGGTAAATACAGAAGCTATATTATCTGTTGTGAATTTCAGTGGATCTGTTTATCAAATTAAGGAAAATTAAGGGAGATTCTGTCACCTAACAAAGCATTTTGTGTCCTCTAGACTTCTGCTTGGGCTCCCACTGCAGCTTGATGAGACCATGTGTATTCTCTGTCCTTTTTTACATCTGGCAGGCCTCCATGGATTTCTCCTCCACCTCAGCAGAACTAAAGTGGGACGATTTACTTTAATATTCTTGATTCAATCTCTTTCTCCCCAAAAAATACTTTCTATCACTTGATTACTAATTGTGAGGGTTGTCGCAACAGGCTGCCCACATGGAAAAGGCAGAAGTCTAGAAAAGTTTGGTTTATGCTGCAAAGAGAATGATTGTGTCAAAATGCTGCTGTGGGTTAGATATTCAGGTAGCCTACTGTTATGAATGCTGATGGGCCTACAGTGACTTCACAGCATGCTGGAAATAAGACACAGGGTAAAGCCTGTGTTCTGAAGTAGCTGATCTGACTGCGAGAAGGAAAAGACACAAAAAAGCTCTTCCGGGCCTCGTGGACTTAGTGTTTTGTTCACATGAAGGAGTGACAGGGAATCAGCAAAGCCACAGGCATTGTGACTAAATTAATTTCATAGGCAACAGAAAGGAAAAGAAGGCTTCAACAAAGGGAATAACTAAAATGTTTTAAGGCTGCAAAGTGCAGTTCAGTTACACTTCCTCTTCTGAGACTTCATCATGCTGCTGGGAGCAAAATTATATTGGTAAGGAAAATGTTGGGCAGTCTGAAACAGAGGTGACAGCAGAAAGCAAGGCAGCAAGCACTGACTTATTTAAGGTTCATGGGTTGTCCTGAGGCTTGTCCACATGCTGAGGACAGTTTTCTCAAGCATTAGAACTGCAGAACACACAAAAATTGTGCCCCCAGGATACTACTTTCCATTGCCTCTCCAGGAAGTATGTTTAGCTTATATTTTGTATGTCATATGTGTCTTATTACTCTGACCAATGTGTGACTACCCATTTTGCAGAGCTCAGGGGTCACACAGAGCCCAGCACGTGACAAATTCCAGCAAGGATTTATAAAGCTATGAGATGCCTGAAAAGCGTGCAAGGCATGACTCGGGATGTGGGTTACAGCAGCCTCCGTGTCAGCAGCCTGCTGTCAAGCACAAGACACAGCTCAGCACCTGAGCCACACTTTGAAGTTTAGCATTTGCCTGCAGCCAAGAAACATCCACCCCAGAGGGGTATGGATTAGCACAGTGGATGGAAAATAAGTTGTCACAGTCAGTTTATAATTTTTACTTTTCTGTATGATTTTGCAAATGTTAGAGAGCAGAACTAAGAGTTAGGGACTCTTGGGGGACAGGTGAGGTGGTAGCAGATGACTTAGATTTGCAGAACAACAGTGAACTAATAAGATAACAGCATGCTTTCACAGATTTTCAAACCACGTTGTTATTTTAAAACCACCTTGTTCTTCTATGCTGAAACTGCAGAATTCTGCAGGGGATGGTACTTGTTAACTGTAAACTCCTAAACTGCCAAACCACTGACTTTTTGAGAAATATATCTATTTTTTCTAAAAAAATCTGAAGAGTATCAGGCTGGTGACCAGACAACATTCACAGACAGGAGTCAAGGTTCAAGCAGATAGAGTGAAATTTGCAAGCTCAGGGTAGCAATAAAGAGCACCACATCAAAATCTTAGAAAACAGAAAACTGTTTTGTTCTATTTAACCCTGACGAAGGAATCTTTGGGAAACAACAGATTACAAAAGCAAGTTAGTGTTTAGGGCAACAGTGCTGTGCCATTTGTAGAGTAATAATGTTCTCTTTAACACCAAAAATCTTATTTACCCAGGAGAAAAAACAAGGCCAAATCCTGATCTGATGTCAATCAGTATTATTACTTTGCTATTAGCACGGCTTCAATGTGTTTGGTGGACCAATAGCAATTTTCTTGTGCTGAGGACTTTGCCCTTGTATCTCATAACTCAGAGAAATTAAGCTGCCTTTCAAGTTTTCTGACTGAAGTTGTGTACAGTTTAAATCTTGTTGCAAAAAGCCTGCTCAGATATTTTTCCTTTGTGTTTCAAATGATTTTGTATATTCATCACATGAGTTTAATTCAAGATGTCAAATTTTCATCAAACCATGGCAAACCAAGAAATGTTCACAGGTTATGCCAATGACCCACTTTGCTGAAAAAATAAAAAATGCATTCAGGCTGTATTTGTGTTATTGAAATGGTTTCTTTTTTTCCACTTGTTTTTAAATTTGCAATGAAATGTGAAGAAAGTTAGCATATAAGACATTTTACATCTCATTAATAACATTTTGACAGTTCTGCTTTGAAAGCCTACTCAAAATAATGCAAAAATCCAAGAAAATTATGTCAATATTATTTTAAGTTAGAAAAGCACACTTTTTCATATTTGTTGTTTCTTTGGTCACGCTTAAAGTGGCCTGTCTTAAATTTGCAAAACACTGTTAATTTACAGTTAGAGATATCCTTTTGTCCTTACTGAAATTACCAGGAAAATCATAGGAGTTACAATTTTCCATGTTTCATAGTGAGAACATCCTACACAGACTGTAATGGTAGCTGAGATCAGGAGAGCTGCATACTTCCTCCTGCTGTGATAAGTTTTGAAGTTATTTTTCATACCTCTGTCATCACTAGAGGCAATTTTTTTATTGAGTGAGGTTTTGGGTAGGTTTCTGTAATAATTTCATTTTATATTTGTTTTGGTAACCCTAAAAATCTCACAGTCTTTCACATCTGTATGCCTCGCCTGCAACAGGCTGCCTCCTCGGTGATGAATTCTCTCAGGAGGTGAATGTTGCTGAAGACCAACAAGCAAGGTTTGTGTGGAGCTTGTGAGAGAAGGAAAGGGCCTGAGAGGGGTTGGTCAGGCCCTGTGGTGAGAAGGACCTGCCCATGAAGGGCTTAGGTTCCAGTGGGAGGAGGCTTTGAGGAACTCAGTACCACCAACAGGGAATCAGGTCCTTATTGGTGATACTGAGCTGGAGGTCTGAGTGCCGAAGATCTTCCCTAGGAGGAAGGAAGCAAGAAATTGTGCCAGTAGTTATGAGATATTCACATACTGGGGCATGACGTGGATTATTTGCGGGAGCATGACATGAGAGAGGATAAAACCTCTTGGAGCAGATCTACCTAAAGAAGAAGCTCGTAGTTTTAGATTTCCCTTAACCTTTGTCATTTTTTTTATTGACCCTGTGGCCATGGCAGGAAACCTCCATATAGCCTGGGTTCAGTGTGACCCTGCATCAGAAGACATGACTCCATGCATGCAGTCATATCCCTTGGGATTGCCACCATGAATGTGAAGGGGAGAAAAGTCAGAGTGGATGAGGACATGATGAGCCCCGGTGCTGCCTGGGCCTGGAAGGATCTGATGGCACGTCTGAAGAAATAAGCCCTTGTAAGTAGAAAAGTAGAGATCGTTCCTCAAAAGAACTAACAAGATGACCAAAACAAGCTGTTTCCAAGCAGATCCTTGGAAACTGCTAGGACTCTGATGGCATGACTTTGTCAGCAAGTCTGGAAACTCCTAACTGAAGCACAGCTCCAGCAGCCAGGCTTTAGTACAGATCAGGACTCAAAAAGGGCCAGGATGCTCTGATGCATAATTTCCAGTGCAGGTCCCGCTAGATTAGGATGTGTTTTTCATTTGAAGTTGAGCTACTCTAACTCAGTTCCCTCCAAGCAAACAAACAGCTGAACGAGCAAGCAAACAACACTGTGGGAGGAATGGCTTATTCGAGCACAGCGGGGGCAAAGTGGGGTGGGAACCAACTGGCTCCAAATGCTGGCGCTGGCCTTGTTCTCCCCTATAACTTTCATCCTGTTTGTCACTGTTACCAGGGGTTTACAAACTCACAGCAAACATCTGGTCTGGTTTAATACCAACAAGAAAGAAAACTGGATATTAATTTTGATATGATAGTAAAGCAGTTTGATAGTGCTCACGCTGACAGAGCCACCACACCATTTACAATCTCTAAAATGAAATTTGTTTTCATAAAATCTTTGTGAGATCATATTAGAAGTGACAATTAAAATTATAATGCAGCCGAGCCTGCTGAGGAGCAGTAAGTTTTCTTGGAATTTCTGGTCAGTTGGTTACATTGATTTTATATTAAGTTAGAGAAAATTTTGTTCATGTAAAGGCAAAAGCAGTTTAAATCTGTTTCATACATTGCAGCAGGGTCTCACTGATTAAAAATACCTGGGCCTGTTCCAAACTTGTCGTCATGTTGGCTACATGACTGGTTATAAGCAAACCCCCGCAAACAGAAAGATCTGAAAGTTCAAAGCTTATTTAACTCAAGAGTGCTTGTAAAAGGGAAAAAATGCCATTTCTGTATGGAATAATGGCTCGTAACTTTTCCAACATTATTTTTTTCATTAATATCACCTGAATCTGATATGCATGTTTCAGAGCAGACTCTAAATAAGAAATCTGGTACCTTTTGGCATGTTATTCCTGTACCATCTGGCTAACAGGTACTGTACTGTTCTTGCAGTGTGACGCACCAAATAAAAAAGTCAGATCTTTTTAAAGTCACAATAAATTTCCCAAATGAGTTTGTGTGAAATGTTAAAAAGCAGAAGATAGAGGTTTTGGGTTACATTGCCTCTAATTTGAAAGGGGGATAAGTGGAGCCAGGTGGGCTACTTAGCCAATACCTGCCTGTTCCAGCTTTTTGAATCTGTGAACATTACACCCGGATACAGATGGAAATTGGAAACAATAAATGATTATTACAGAGACTTTATCATCCTGTAACTTGTGCACAAAAGATGAGCCACTCTTAAGGACACTTTGAAAGTGTGCTGCTTAGGCATGTATCCGGACAGATGTGGAGGGGTAGGAATATGCCATATATCAAGTGAGAGGAATAAGATTTCTTAATTCCACTGTGACAAGCATAAGCATCTTCTAAGAAATAAACCTCCCCTTCTCAGTATTAATCCAGTTTCTTTCTGATGTCTCTTTTTTGGTTAGGATGAGCATCTCCCACTTCCAGAAATCTGTTAGTCCACAGATGGAAATGGGGGATGGTAGAAGCAGAAAGATAGAAAAAAAGGGGCCACAATACCTTATAGGAGTTACAGCTACTCCTATAGTCATAAGTCACAAAGGCAAGCTCAGAAAATTAAGTTCTTCACTCCCACTGGCCACATCAGATTTTTAAGTCTGCATTTTCATTAATTTTCAAAAAAGCTGCATTTCAGGACAACTGTAAATAAAGCCAAATCAGAATATACTCAATGACGCAGTTCTTCATTGACTGCTCACAGAAAAAACTTTCCATGTGGATGGCCTGATTTTTTTGGGGAATGGCTGGGAAGCAGAAAAATTTCCATCACAAAATCTCTCGCTTCCAACTGTGGCCTGTGGTCCCTGCTGCCTGTTCCCTGACAGTTGTTGGGAGTAAATGTCAAAGAAAAATGTGGCTCTAGGAGCTTTGGCAACAGCTTAGCTCAGATCCATCACAACCTCAGGTAGGCCAAATCTCTCTGCAGAAGTGTGTGTCTTTTCCCATTAATGAGGAAGGCAGTAGCTCAGGGCTTTCCTTTGGAAGTCTTGAGTTGGTGACAAAATGAATGCTGAGAGGTGAAAAACCTCAGCAGGGGTGGATCAGCCTCTCTGTAATCTATAACCAGCTGACAGGTTTTTCCTTTGGGATGGGAGACCACCACAGACAGCACAAGTCCTGATAAAGCTTGCAAGTAGTGGACAGGTCTTCCTACACTTGCTTCTGAATCTCACTCCTTTGAAAAGGTTTTCTAATTCCTTTTGGGACAAGTACACCGAGGGGCTGAGCATCAGTATGCCATGCCAAGGACTGGGGTGAAGAGCAACACATAAACCCAAGGCAGGGGTCCCAGTCAGCTGTACCCTGAGTGGAACATGGGAGCTGTAAGGGCATGGATGGCCACAGTCCATGTGGCCTCCTGGTGGGGTAGTGGGGCCTACGGGGCCCTGCACAGGGATCCTGCTTGCACAGATGGCATTTGGAGTCCAAGAGCTCTGCTCAGGAGCCTAAGGCATGTCTCTGTTTTAAGGGACAGGTTTTGCTCTTTCACAGTATTGCAAGGCTTTCTTAAAGTTTACTGAGAAAAGTGCATGCACTTGGGGTTAGAAAGGAGAGGGCAGAGGACCCACTGTGCTGGACTTTGGTGATTATGTTTGCCCATAGCTTTTTTCTGCCTCTCACCCTCATGCACTACGATTTTTTTACATTGCCCACTGTTGTCAGCCTTTTTTCTTTCACAATAGTCAGCTCACTTCAGCTCCTTGTCAAGCATCACCAAGCTCTGCAACACAGTAATTAGTTAAAGAGCAGATAGGGAAAATAAAACATGAGCTGGAACAGCAGGACTGCATTTAAAAGAAAAACAAAAACCTCTTCCAAAATACTTCCATGCATAAGAACGGGAAATTATTCCTTGGAATTGGATCACATCAGGGTATTCCACAAGATATAAGACTTTGCTCAGGAGGAACCACTGGAATGAAGCACAATGGTAAGCTTAACACCATCTCTATTTAAAAGAGAAAAACTCTATTGTGGGAGAAATAAAACAATATTTTCAACATTTATATTACTTCTGAATTAGTGGAAATGCCACAAGGATGGTAATTCTTTGGCCTAGCATGGAAAATGCCAGTTTCATAACAGCAGTATATGTTAACATACTTGTTCCCTTTGGGGTATTTGTATGTCTTACCAGCTTAAATAGCACCACTACTTATAAACTAGCACACAAACGCCTAACAGATGTACAAGTTCCCACCAGAAAAAATAAAAAATGCACAAACCCCCTCACTTTCACAACTGATCTGCTTTAATGTAGCAAGCAGCCCACTTGCTCTTCTTTCTCTGTGAATGCTTTCTTACTCTGTGAGATCCCTGAATTGCAGCCTACCCTTTGTTCTTTCCTATTTGAAATAGTTGTTGGACTTTTAGAAGCACTCTGTAAGACTTTTTAAATTGTCTCCTGAGACTCAATGCTCTGAACAAGCATAAATAAATGTCTTTCAAAACTCTGAGAAGGATTTACTGGGAGGGTAGAGGTGGGTACATTGCCCCTTATATAACAGTAGATGAGCGGTAACCCTCAGGTTTTCTTTTCTCCCCTTGTCCATGACTGTGAGACATTCATCTCTGAACAGTTTGATTGTCATTTAACTAGCACACTAGCCTTAATCTAAACAGTTTTGAACTCCTGGTTATCCTTCTTTCTAGTTCCTCTCCTTGTGTGACTTTGGGCCAAAGCTGTCTGGACCCAATGCTTCTTCCTTCATTCTTCTTTCGTCTACCTCCTGTTTGCTGTGTCCTTTTCCCAGGAGAGCATGTACATTTCAGATACTTCTGTGACGTTCCACAGTATGTTCCTCCAAAGATATGATCTGAGAAAGCTGTATTACCAAGAACAGGCAGTCTCTGCAAAATAAATCAGCCTGCAGTATCACCCTGAAAATAAATGTATCCTTAGAAGTACAATAAAATAGTCTCCCTAAACTGCAATATTAATTGGGCTTAACTGCTTCTACTGTTCAAGCTGGCTTGCTTGTGTTTGAGGGAGATTGATTGTATGGCAGTGATTTCTGTGACACCACCTACCTGACTCAAATTTGGCTCAGCAGTGGAGGATGTTTGGACTGATCAGTCACTCGAGTGAGTTTCTCCAAATGCTGCACAGAGCATATGGTCCTGTGTGCTGTTTGACACCAAAATAGTGCTTATGCTATTAAGCAGCCATGTAATTTCTGAAAGAAATGAGAGAAGAATGCTTATAGACCAACTATTAGTCCATGCTTACAGGAGCATAAATGAGGAATACATTCCTATCTCTTTGGAAGCACTCAGTGCTCTGCTGAGCATCCATTACCTTTAAGCTTACCTAGATTGCAGTTAAAAGATTGCAAATGCAGTATCCTTAACTGTGCTGTGAATCTTGCTGGTTTGCTGCCACCAGCAAGACCTAGATCATCTGGCATTTCCCCCCATGTTCTTTGCTGTAGATCCTGCCTATGGCTTTTGGGTTAGTTCTCCTTTGTCAAGAGAAGCAGTAAATAAGCTGGTAAATCTGTCCTCTGCATTGTCAAATCGGAAAGTTACACCGCATCTGTACTTTCTTCTTAGTTTTGTTTTTTAATAATCTATTGGGTTTGTTTGTGCAAGTTAATGAAAATAGTATGTTATTGTTATGTAGTTATGCCAAAACACTTCACCAGAAATTTCATAAATGTTTTCTGGTGCATTGCCCGGTTTCATGTGGTTTCATTTTTTCCCTTCATATAGAAGAAAAGCACATGGAAGATAAAGATCTTAGGGTTACTACAGCTAGAAAAAGCCCTGGGAAGATTCCCTTAAACAGCAAAAAAGGAGTTAATGAAAAATCAAGTACAAATGAATTATTGTCTGGCTGGCTAACAGTAAAGCTTTAAGGCCTCAATCACAGCTTTTATTTGCAATGGTGCACATTTATTCTCAGCAGGAGTCCAGCCAACTTTTGGGGGGACTATTTGTGTGAGAAAGCACACACCGCCACAGGGAGAGGTTTTGTCACCTAACATTTGCAGCTTCACAAAGTTTCAAAATTGTCCTTTGCTCACAGTAGCATTTATTTTAGGCTAACAAGTTTCCATACAGTTAGAAGGAGAGGGTCTGTGACTCCAGGGATTTCACTGCTGAAGGTCAAAAAATCCAAAGGGAATCAGCCAAGGTTTGGGGTTTTATTTTTTGTGCAAATCAGCAGGATGCTGCAAAACAGCATTTCACTAGCATGTCTCTTAGGATGTCTCTGACTTGTTCTGTTAGTACAGAGAGGCAATTTTCCCAGAACACATCCATTGTCTGTGCAAAAATGCTTGTTTTGGAGATGGCACCTGAGAAGTTCTGGAATTGTGAGAAAAAGAATTATAAGAAGACAAAACCTAACAAACCATAGTTTGCTCTGCCACACAGTGCAAAATTTGAGTGCAATAGTCTTGCAAGGAGGAATATGTGTTAAAGTGTAAAATTTGTCCTGCTGATGGTAACATATCTACTAATTTAGTTTGAAAGCCTGGGTTCTGATAAATCAGCTTTATATCCCATCTTTGCATCCTGTCTGTATACATCTACTGAAATTCTGAGCTGTGGAACTTCCTGGATATTTTTAAGAAGCAAAATATTCCTTATTTCTGATTTCTCTGTTGTTCATGTTAAATTTAATGGAAAGCACTCTTTGATTTTATTCAAGTGGGATCAAACTCTCAAACATAATTTAAGACCTCAGCCAGTTCCAAATTGCAGCAACCAGGTCCAAAAACTAACAGCTAGACTTGCATACGCAGATTGCCAAATGGAAGGAAAACAGGCTGAAAGAAGCATAAATACAAAGGGCACTGAAAATAAATTTATTGGAAATGAATACTGAGTCTGAATTAAAACCTGAATTGCTTTCAAATCAGTTTCAAAGAACTGATACAGAATGAAAAGGCCTTCTTAGCCAGTATTATGTCCCTTACCTTAGATAAACTAACCTTCTAATGATGTATAGTGGAGTCACATATTTTTCTCTGATGCATCTGCCAAACATCTATATGTGCAAGTGAATTCACAGATCCTGGATTGCTTTCAGAGGCAGGGATGTAGACATATAAGTTCCCAAGCCAAAGTAACGTGACCTTCTTTGTAGCTAGATACCTTTTTTCCCTCTAGTTTCACGTACACTAGCACAAATTTCCCCAAGACCAGCCACATCTGCATGGAGTTAAGCGAGGAGGCACATGTACTTTGATGAACCACAGGATAAGGGCACAGATTCTGAATATGGGGTCCGGGTTACAGTATTGAGCCACAGCCTTACCCCTGCTCTAGGACACCCCAGGCCTGAGTAGCAAATTTGGCAGATTTAACATCAATCAGACTGGCTGGATTTGACATTTAATTACCAGAAAATTAAATACAAAAGGAATGAAGTAAAAAAAAGGAACAAAGAGTCTTACATGATGAGGTGGTTGTTGGTGATAAACTGCCCCATGTTATTTCTCATTCTGCCCACCACAGGTTCCCTTCTGACCCAGTGTTCTTCTGCTCACCTTTTCAATCCCACCCCTCCAGTACTTTTCAGTCTGCAGGGCTCCACCTTCTTTCACTCCTCCCCATCTGCAAATGATCCTAATCTCTATTTCCAGACCTCCTTGTGCCTGATCTCCTACTGCCCATGCATGTCCCCTGAGTAAAGCCAGCTTTTTTTGGGGATGATATCCCATCCTCTTCCCTTAGACTTGTTCCATCTCCACCTCTGTCCACATCCATTACTTCTCTTCCATCCTGGCTATGTCAACTCCATACCCTGATTGTCCCTGGAGAAAGAGTGGAATTTTAAGAACCTGGTCACAATCTGCAACCATGAAGAGCCTTCCAGAGCTGCACCATGAGGGTGCAAGGTATTGCAGAGAGACAGGACTTTGCCTTGGATCAAAAACTGGGAAGATGTCAGGGCTCTCCCAACAAGTCAGGTCCCTTTTTATGGGGGACGAACATGAAGTAGGAGCCAGTTACAAGGGTATGCATCCTCTGAGACTTGAGTCCACCATCAAAGAACGAGTAGTTGTTCATCAAACTTCCAATAAATTGTTAATAGTAGTAGTAGTAGTAGTAGTCGTAGTCGTAGTCGTAGTCGTAGTAGTAGTAGTAGTAATAGTAATAGTAATAGTAAGTTGTTGCCAACTTCCAATAAATATACCAATGTCTAGGACAGCTGAGTTTGGGAGAACCAAGTATCGAGCTATAAGTCTTTTGTGACGCCACAGAATAAATTCAGCAGATTTCCTCTCACACATAGACAAATTATTTCCATGAACATGAGTCTGTCTTGTCCTCTTCCTCCACATTTACCCCCCTCTTCCTCCACCAGTGGAGGTACAACAATAAAACAGATTTTCTTTTTCTGTCCTTGGAAAGACCCACAAAGACTGCACATTAATAACTTCCCTTTTGAAATTTAAACTGAAAAATTATATGCACTAGCATACCATGTTGTGTTATTATTCTTGAATCCAAGCTCCCCGTGGGTATCTATACAACTTAAAAAACAAATGGCAGGATCTGTATCTGGACAGAGGATTTCCAGTGGAGCCACTGTCCAATGGACAGTGACATTTTGGTGGAATATGTTGATTCTGTCAGAATTTGTGCTGAACCACAATATATATTCCATTATACATTTCTTTTGTCTTTCTGACTTTTCCTTCCAATCTGAAATAAAAAAAAAATCAAATCTGGAAATGGTAATTTTTTTGTGGAGCAGGAATTCCTAAGCCATAACCAAAGAAGAAACTATTTGTTTATTTTTCCATTTGGCTCTTCCTCTCTGTTTCTCTGGCTTCTCTTACTCAGCTACCCTTCCCATTCCCCTTCTTTGTTCCCTCTGCTCATTTTTCCCCTTTCACTGTTCCATGTCTCAGCTGAACTGTTCTCTCTCTCCTGGCTTTGCAATCTATTTCACAGCTGATCCTTTGCTGAGAGTGAACTCAATAACACCGGAGGTGAACTTTCATTGTTGTGTCGATTCAGAGGATTAGGGTAGACAGGGTTGCCCCTCTTTATGAACTAAGTAAGGTTAATGTATAAGCTTCCTCTCTCTGCTTTATAGTCTACTCGGTTTTATTATCTTCACTTGCCATTTTGTTTAAAACCTCTGATCCATATCTAAACACAACCTCATGTGAACTACCTGGCCACCACCACCACTTCACCGTAACCTTGCTTTCCTCTTTGAGTATTAGAGCTGCAGTTTGAAACAGGACTTTAAATTAGAAATTACTTCTGCCTTCAGTGCAGTGCCTTCAGTAATTGACTTCACTAATGGAGTTCCTGCTGTAGGCACCTTTTTCCTCTCAGCCTGAGAAAAATTTTACCTCCCTTATTAGTTTCACTAGCAGTAGCACAGGTTGTTTTAATATTCTATGCTGCCTGTAACATATTGCAGATGTACCTGTGTGAAATGGTCTCTCGTTATTGGAATGCAATAAAAAGAAAACAAGCTTCTCAAGAGGAAGGAAAGTAAAAGAAAAAAGTTATCCCAGTTTGGGCCTGAAATTCCCCAGATTTTTATACTAACATTAACATTTATAATACAGCTATTAAATTACACGTAGAAGTGCATTTAAAAGGGCTCTGGGCTAAATTCCATATTCCTTCCTTTACTCAGTCCCTGTGTCTGTTACTGAAGCAGTAATACAGATTGCCTGATTAATGCAGAAAAATAACATCTGCAAAAGCATAGTAGTGGTTCCAGGACCTCTTTCCTGAAATTCTGAAGGCTGAGGTGACACTTCTGTCATGCCACACAGAATGATGAGCAGACACCCAGCGGAAAGCACACCATTTCAGCAGCAGCAGGAGTCTGGACATCTCATCTGTGCTGTACCCCAGCTCAGGGCAGAGCATTTCAGCTCAGCTGCACCCTGTTGACCTGGCTGCAGCAGCTGGAGACTGGGGCTGGTGTTCACACATGTTTCTGCACTGTAGCTTGAGAGTACTGGTTTTGTTATCTGTGTACTGTGTGTCCTTGTGTGGTGTAGATCTACAGTGAATCAGTTTTTAAATGGTAGTTAGTCACCTGAGTTAATGGGAAATTTTCAAAATGTCCATGGAAAACACAAAGGCCAAATGTTTTCCCTTGAAGGACAGCCCTCATCTGGTATGGTTCTGACATACTGTGCTTTTTCTCATTAATCATGCAATGTGTTAGGATACTTCAAATGAGGTGAGCTATATCATATATATATATATGAGACAAGCTGTATCAAGCATATACTTATTGTCCCTAAAGGGAAAGGGGCAAGTAGGCCAACAGAATAGCATCCACGCTAAACTGAAGTATGTTTAAAGCAGCACAAAAGTGGTTACAGGATCAGATTATGTGCCTGTGCACTTGTTCTATGCACCCATGGCTGTCTCTAAAGGGCTTTTGGATCATCTGAGCTGGCAGATGAACTCATTCTCTAATTCAAATTGTACCTTCAAATTGCTTGCATGAGTGTGTAGATATCTCCAGTGAGTAACTTGAAGCCAGTACAAGCATTTTCATTTGTTTTAATTCACTGCCTCTGTGAAATGAGACCAAGGCACAATGTTCCTCTCCTCGTTGGAAGAGCAGAGGATTGTGTCAATGCATTTCTCAAGGCAAACTGCGTTTTTTCACACCAATTTACTCCAAGTTTGGAAAGAGCTCCTTGCAAACACTGGTTTTCACCCAGGGTTTGTTTTTTCAAGTGTGGCGTTAACAAAGGATCCCTAAAAGTTTGAGTGCTTTATTACCCATTGATGATTTAGCTAGAAATAGGAATTTTTTGTCATGAGAACATCATCTATGATTTCAGTGGATTTTGTGTACTAAAATGTAAGGGTTGATTGCAAATGTGTGGTTGTTGGTCCCATGCCAAAATAGATCTCACTAAAAAATTAGTCCAAGTCAATATAGTTGGGGATTCTGACTTAGGTTTGTGTAAATCTATGAGTTTGGTGATCTAAAACTAGGGGATAAAACTGTAACTGACACTCTATATCTTGAACAGTGAGAAATCAACAGTATTATTGTGGTGGAAAGGAAAGAAACCATTGTGCAGCAGTTGTTTGCAATGGGCTAGTTCATCAGCATGGTTAATTTGGCAAAGCTCTGTTACCTTCAGTGAAATTGCCCCATTTTCCACCACGGGTAGACCTGTCTTGGTGTGATTACTGCCAGGAGTTCCTGTGATTTTAATCTTACAGCACCTATGAAGACCAATGTGTTATGCACACCATAAGGGAATCATAAGGGAATCATAAGCCATTTAGTAATCTTGGATAATCCCTGAAGCTATGAGTCACTAGAAGCTGAGGCCCTTCATGCATCGTTTGAACCCCTAATTACCCAACACATGTGGGTGAAAAGTGAGAGGCAACAGCAGGGCCAGAAGCAGCCAGAAAACACTGGATGAGCAATTTTGAAGGGGACTTCCTTCCTGTTAATATAAACAATCTTCTTTCCTTCCTAATAGTGCACCTGTTAGCAAGTATATTCCTGTAGAGCTGCTCTCATGCATCTGCTTACAACCTTGCAGAGGAAGCAGCTAATTGACATTAGGGGACTTTGAGGTGTTTCCTGACTATAAATGTGCAGTATTTAATGCTGCTTTACAGAGCACAATGCTCAAAACTCTGCCAAAAACTTCAGAGTCCTGCTGAAAACATGGAAGAAGCAAAAGGTTTCCATGTCCATAACACTGACCTAGGATTTAATCTGTTTCCAGGTAGAATTAATAGCAGTCTGGCATGCAGCCCAGTCTCTTTCTCTGCACAGAATGAGTCTTGATGAGAGTTTTTTCCTCTCTGAGTGACTAATCACATCTCTTTTCAAAGAAACATGATTCCCTTGATCATTCTCTGTTCCTTGGGGTGGAAAAAAAAGCAGATCTATTGAAGAGAAATCTAAGGAACTGCAAGAACATTTTAGAAGCAGGGTGCAGGCAGTGTTGGCAGCAGGTCTCATGTTGTGCCAGGCTCAGCACATGTTGCTCAGCAGGAAGGGGGCTTTCAGCCCCTTGGGTGTCTACAGCTTGAAATCACTTGTGACTGCCTGTGGGATGCACTGCCCAGGCATGGCAGTGATCTAACCTGCAGCCTACGGATGTACAAATAACCAAAGTGCTGCCATGAGAATTAAGTCCTTCTTTGAATTTATTTTTCAATTCATTCACTGGGAAATATTTTTATCCAGGTTTTTGGAAGGAAGGAGGTTGATTATCTTGCTCACTGGGCATTTTTTGTTCCCTGTCTTTTAAATACTTTGCTTGATTTCATCTCTCTTGAGGGCTTACATATCTTTGAGAATTCACAAAGAGAGAGAGAGAGAAAGAGAGAGTTTATCCCTGCCTTGAATGTGTAAAAAGCTGCAGAACCCACATCTTCATAAATGCAGGAGCCAACAAATCCTGTGGCACAAGCAAAAGGAGGCTCCATTAGCTCAGATCTCCTTTAATTTAAATACTCCTTCTTCTGCATTTCAAGTCAACTGCATGACAGAACTGGAGGAATTTCTTATGAGATGTGTGGGGCCGTAAACAGTAGTAATGGATAGGACCATCAATCAGTGGTGTTACTTCTGCTCAAGGCAAAAGTGGACATTTGTACTTCAAGTGTGAAACTTCAAAGGGAAATGGGCTACTGAAAGTTCAACCAGCAGGAAAGTAGAGAGGCTTGAGACTCTGTATTTGCTACAAAGCTGTTGTTGCCTTTAAGACATCTGTAAATCAGGTCTGTCTATTGGTGTCTCAGATTAGCTAGAATTATTTGGGCCATTGCCAAAGAATTGTCTCTTTGAATCTTCATCAGCCCAGTACTGGTTAACGGGATGGAATGTCAGACTATGCTTCTGGGGGGAAAGTGAGATACAGGTACTACTCCATCTGTCAAGTGTATGTTCAAATTTACCCCAATGGCTGCAAAGCACAGCTGGATGGTGAAAATGCTATGGATTTGACTGTGGGCTTGTTACAGAAATTATTGCAAGAGAACACTCTGAAGTAACAATCTATTACATTTCTGGGAGTATTTTTTTAATCTCACTATAGCTGGACGTTTTGCTCTTTCTTTTACTTTAAGTTTAGCTTGCCTAATCTGTTCCTCTCTGCCTTTTTTCTTCCTTTTAGGAAATTCATTTGTGAGAAACTTCAAAAATGGAAAATATTTTTAAAACTATAAACAATTTCTTTTGTTTTCTTGTGGGGGTCTGTTAGCTGGCACTGGTCTAAAGAAGAACTCCCACGGCTCTCTCAGCTAATTTGCTTTGGTTTTCTCCTTTGGTTTATTTTATAGTTACAGAGGCCGGATGGGTGGAGATGAAATCATTATCATTGCAATCCCTGTTATATCTGTCATCCCACAAGTCTGTCTGCTTTCCAGAAATGATTGGTGTTGATTTCAGCAGTTCTATTAGCTAGTATACAGTGCTATTCAGTGCTTCTCTTGCCAAAACACACCTATGGCATTCAAAGGCAGGAAGAAGAAGGCTACTTTTCCATAGCCTGCATGTACATCAAGAAAGCTCTAGCACATCTCTGAAAGTTGTGAAACAGCCTCTCATTTTCTGTGTATAATTTTTCCATTTACTAAACAGCTCTGACTTCCTTTTCACCTGCTGGTATGACAGTCTCTGTGCAGAAGAGGCAGCCAAAATTCCATTTTTATTATTAAAAAAAAAAATCTTCCAAGCCCCAAATCCTTTGTTCTGTTGAAGACACTGGAAGCAGCTCTGGGCTGACGGAAATCAGCAACAATGTTGACATGTACTTCACAGGGTCTGAGCTTTCCTTCAGTAATATTATGCCAGAGTGTAGATCTTCAAAGAATTTTCTCTCTAGAGAATTTCTCAACCTCTACTTTCTTACACAAAGTCAAACTGGGAATAGATGCCTCCTTGTTAATTTAAATGGTATTTGTCTAGATGCCTTAAATCAAGACAGTATTGCTTTTGTCACTCTACCACTGTGCATATGGGAATCCCCAAAAATACAGAAACCGGTACCACACAAAATAGGTAACAGAGAAGATTAAGATACTTTATGTGTCTTGCAGACAAGAGAACAGACCAGCTGCCTTGATCGCTGTCAAATGGGAAAGGGCATTAATTGGAATGAAAAGAAACCCAAAACCCAGATGTCTTCATTTGCTCATTCTAGTACTTGGCTCTGAAGTAGAGATAAGTAAAACACTTCTGGGCATATTTAAACTATTCTGGTTTTCAACTGAATTTAATCGATTTAATTTATACCCACTACTCATGAGAGACATCAGCAATATGTAATAGCTCAGGACAGGGAGAAAGAGATACATGCAGTGGGAATCAACATCAGGACAACGATGGTGCTCAAGATTACGGGAGCTACAGGCCAGTCAGAGAAGAGTCAGAGCCAAAGTTAATGTTAATTTAAGTAGTATATCACTTCCAGGTAGTTATGACTCCAAAACTTTGCAGGAATGGGTATTATGGAAAACTCATATAGTTTTTGGTCTTCAGGAACTGTGAACAAAAATAAAAATCAAGAGAATGGATAAAAGGGGTCTATAACAACCAATAGAAATTATAAAGAATAATATGAACAAAATATATCACCTAATATAACACTAACATTGCAGGTTCATTCTACTATGTACCTCAGCACATCTGAGAGTGACATTTGAAAGCAAGACATGGTTTTTACAGAGGAATAAGACTGATGTTAAGGCTCTTTGCATATACTTATGTCATTCAAGATTGTTGGTTGCATCAAAGCTGCTGGTATAAATTATAAGTTGCTTTTAACTTCAGTTGGTTGGTTTAGTATTTGACCAGAGGAAATAAAGTTGTTGCTCTGTTACTCTTCAGTTGCACTGCAGTAAAGTGTGTTCAGAAGACTTGATAAAGACTTGATTTTTCATAGAACCTTTATTGTGTGGCTGATTTATGTAGCTACTTTGAGGGTAAGGAAATTTAATTAGTAATAGTTGCAGTTCTTGAAGAGAATTTTAACAAGGTGCCTCACATATGAAAAGTACAAAAGTCTCTTTGTTCTGAACAACCTCTAGTAGAGTGTGTAAGGAGACTTTTCCTTACTCCACTCATTCTAATAAATTAGTAGGCTGCTTTGAGCAAGTAAGCGGAACAAGATCACAATACCATCAAGCATCAAGTCTTGGCCCACTGAGTGAACAATTGTGCCATCACTAAACTGCTGCAAAAGATTTATACCAACGTCAATGCCAGGATTTCCTTCCTTACTTCAACAAAAAGGAGCTTCAAACTCCAGAGATCCTTTGCTAGCTGTGTCTAGCTTGGTGTCAAAAACACAGCTAGCTATTTCCCATCTGTGTGCACAGAAATTTCTACGTGTAGGGATATCAGGAGTTTTTTTCCCAAGAAATATGTGTTTAGAGTCTTTTTTCCTTTGAATGCCCATGCCAGAAGAAAGAGACGGAGTTTGCCAGCTCAGGTTTCTCAAGGTTGTTTATTGTTTCTTATCTCTAAATTCTTTCTGTGCCCAGCAAAGGTCCTTGCTGCAGCAGGAGCACAAGGCAACTCCCCCCAGATCAGGCACGCTGGACTTTTTGTACCCTGTCTCTGACCCAACTGCTGTCCACAAGGTATTTCTTATTTACAGTCTATTACCACTACGTACTACCTATACTAGACATGTCTCTTCTGTTCTACACCAATCCCTTGTGACCCACCACAGCAGAAGATGGAGGACAAGGACAAGAAGGAAGAAGAAAAGGGCCACACCCTGATTCCTCCCTCTTGCCTTCCCCATTAGCACCCGGTGACAAACTCATCACTATTTACATCAAACTCTTGGGGTCTGTAGATCTTCATGCAATGGTGGTAATTCTTCCCATGGACTCAGATCAAAGACAGTGTCACTTTGGGCCCTGTGCCAAGGTCTCAGTCCTCCCTGCCAGGGTCCCAAACCCCCCTGTGGGGGTCCCAGACCCCTCAGTCAGGGTCTTTGACCATCCAGAGCAGACAGAGGGATGCCCTGGACTCTGACATAGGGAGTGGGTCACCTCATCCAAACTCAGGAGCTTAGGAAAAGACAATTTGATTGCTGTAATCAAATTTGCTGAAAACAATTGTCCATGCTTTCTGTTACAAACCAAACAAACAACCAAACAAAAAACCAAAACCCCCCCCCCCAAAAAAAAAAAAGAGGTGATACTGGTATTTCAGTGTCACACTTATTCAGGCTGTGTACCCATTTGTAGAACATAAGGTATTCCCATGTAACTTTTAATAAATATTTTGGTGTTGTCTGAAAGGCAGTGGCTATGCCACCAACCAAAGGCAGGCAGAGATCACTCTCTGTACTAAAGGCATGGCATTGATCCATCCACAGACCAGAACTCCATACTCTCTCAAAGCAGAAACGTCAGGCAGCTTTTCAGGACAGGTCCCTCCCTGGCAGGCACTAGGCTTTGGCATGGCCTGGGACAGCACTCATAGGCACCAGCCAGAAACAGGCAGGAGTGTGCTGCTTGTCTCATCACAGTTGAGAACCAGGGTGTGAGGCATGCCCTGCCTGTTTCTTGTTTATTAGACTAGACCTAGTCAAGAAGCTTTATCCTGAAAGATATAGTTAATACTGAAAACACTTATTTTAGCAGCAAAAGACTAAGGGCTCATAAACGACAGGTAGGGCAAGGTGGTATTTTCATGTTGGGAGGACTTACAAATAATTTCCTATATTTATGGATATCATTTCATCTGTTAAGAGAAGTCCCCAGAGGAAAAGCTGCATTGTCTGTATGGTCTCTATGTGAAGCCTGATCAAATGAGTTTTGATTATTTTAGCTATATCAGATAGACTATCTGACAGTGTCTCAAATCCTTCTCTGTGTGTAGAGATGCTGCTTCATACATTTAATTTCATAGACACTCTGGAAACTTCTTTCAGTCTGGCAAGAGAGCAGTGGAATAGAATAATCTTTTTTTCTGGTACTTTAACTGTATGACTCATGAAGGAAAAAAATAGTCTAAGCATTTATCAAACATCAGGATTTATGATAAGACTAGGAGAGGTCAAGAATACAATCTCCAATTCCTTCTTTTTGGTGAAGTGCTTTAAAATTCTGAGGTCTAAGACAGGTCAGACGGCCTCAATTTCAAGGGGATAAGGAACTACAGTGAGCAAAACCACTCTCTGCAGCACTGTGAACAAACTCTCTCTAGTTCTGAGCAATCCAAGGGGAATTGTGCTAGGGAGTTAACTTAGTCTCATAAGAATTGAAAAGAAGACGAATGGACACAAGAGAGGGACTGTAACCAGAAACTACACAACACTTCCCCAGTGTCTAGGGTTAAACTGAATTTCTGAACGACTGTGGGATATTTTAAATTTTTGCTTTAGTGAACAAGTCTCTTACTTGCCATAGGGATCCACCGTGAAATTTAAGTACATAGAATTGGGAAGTTATTTTGTGACATTTTGTCTTCACCAAGTGAAGTCCTGTGATTCCTTTCTACTCTCCCATTTGACTCAAAGCAGTAAGTTATTAATAATGATAATTATTGTCTACAACGAAGTTAAAAGCATGAGTTCCTACATTTACTTAGATCATATTGTCATATACAACCAAATCCCTGACAACTGCCAACAGGTGAAGAAATACGTAAATATTGGTTGCAGAATAGACCACCCATTCCAAAGTATGCAGCCCCAATGGTTACACAAGCACAGGCTTTAAAGCAAAGAGATATCTCTCACTGTGGCAATCTGTGTACTTTGAAAAAATGTACTGCATAGACCCAAGTAGGACTTTTTTTGTCTTGGATATATATTTAACTGCAAAGACAATGGGATTTAAGTTGGCTATTAAAGAAACATAAGCAAAACAAAATGCATATATTTCTTCAGTGGCTTGAGATAAAGAGCTGAATATGGCCTCTCATATTTGAAACATCTCAAAAACAGACAGAGGGCTTTTTAGTACCGAAGTGCAGCTAATATCTAACAGCTCTCCAAAGTAAGGAAGCAGACAATATCTCTTGTTCTTCAGCCATGCTGCTGCAATATTGTGCAGATGCTGGCTGAGATAAAGGTTTCTCATAATGCAAGCAGTTATTGTCTCTTCCACTGCAAAGCCCGCAGTCACAACCTCTGGCACACTGCAGGGCTGATGAAGAAGGAAGGATTAGAAAAATAAGCAGAGCACGTAGGACAATTGTGGTGGACAGCACAGCACTCTGTAATGAGTGATACGGACCTCTGGTGGTGGTCAGACCTCAGTGTGCTTCTGCTAGTTAATAGCGTGTGTTTCACAAAAATCAGCTGGCATTTTATACATATAGTATAACAGTTATAATCAGTTACAGAAATTAAAAAAAAAATCTTGTGGCTTTCTAGTCTTTTCCAAATATCTCTGTGCATTTAAAAACAGTCTCTTGCACGAATTTTTATTTACATGTTTTACAAACCCTGAAATTTGTGGCAATTTTTCCTTCAAAATGTAACACATTAATCAGAGACCTGGAAGTCTATTAACACATTCTTTTTAGTGCATTTTGTGTCACATGCACTTCAAAGTTTCCCAGGGAAATCCACTAACTGGGAGAAGTCAGTAGCAGTCAGAAGAGTTACAAGAGAAACTGGGAAAACCAACAGTAATTATGCAAAAAATATAGAATATATTAGTCAACTGAATACTTCTTTCTTGCATAAAATGTAGACAATTAAGAGTAGGGGCAAATTAGTGCTATTCTTTGCAACAATGAGAAAAGTTGCAAAGGTAGATGGAATGTAGCAGTATGAAATAAAGGCAGAGCTATCCTAAGCTGGGCCTTAGGTTCAGGCCTGCTAGGCCCAGATGTGGGCCCATGAGATAGTGGATAAGTCTGTGGCGCAGTTAGTATTTCCATTAAGGTGTACACACACTTTAGCTAGGATAGTTAAGGCTGTGGCTGCCTTAACTCTAGATTGTTACATACTTTCTCACACGCTCTGCCAATAAATAGAATGTACCTGTTAACTGTAAACGATTCTCTCTGTATTTAACCCGCCATCTTGGGGAATAAAGGGGAGAACATGTGTTATAACCACATTGGGTCGGACCCACGTTTCTCTAGTCTCCCATCTCACCAGGTCTCAGCTTCAGTGGAACAATTAAATTATGCAGACAATTCATTTACAAAAGCTTGGAAAAAGCAAATGATTAACTGAAAGCTGTGATCTAACCCACCAGATGACTGCATGAGAACTAAACTGCAGCATGTACACCATTACGAGTGAAAAAATTGAGTAGTGTTACTTGAATTTCACAAAAAGAGTGACCTTTCACACTCATCTATAAATTTAGATACATATTACACCCTCTGTTGTGCAAAGGATCTTGCAGACTTGGCCTTATTTCAAAGAACAGTGGGTCTGGGCTATATCAGCATGTTATGAAGAAGTATTCTCTTACTTCACTTTTAAAGAAACCCCCAGTGAGGATCTTCCATGGTAATCTGCATTTCAAGTCCTGGTGATACATTCAGAGTCTCTCTGGTATGTATTACATGAATCCCAAAAAATCCACAGTATTTTTAAATGCCCTTTTTACTGCTTTCTTCACTCATTTGAAAAATGCTGCCTATACTAGCTGCTAGCAGTCCCCAGCACCCTGACATTAGCTGTGAGCAGCCTTTCTCCTGTACCTCCACGGTCTCCCTAGACCTGTACCTATCAACTCACAGAGTCTCCCTGCAGCAGAGTGTTGCAGCCGAGAGGCCCGTAAGCCTCTCTGGCGATCAGTTGCCTAAGGGCAAAAATGCCCAGTCATGGTGACCAGGCCAAAGAACCCCTCTCCTGANACAGTAGCAGAGTAGTGATGCCTTGACCTGAAACAGAGACTGGACAGAGCTAGAGAACAAAGCAGGTATCTACTGAAAGGCCTTTAAGGGTGCACCTTGGGCAGGACAGAGCCCGACCAGGGCTACCCCCAAGGTGGACTTAGACTGGTCACAAAATGGCTGACCAGTCACAGGAGCTTAACATTTTTATAAGTTTTGGTCCATTTGTATATTGGGGTTTAATTGTCTAATTACAGCTTCAGGTTGTGAGGTCTCATCCTTGTTTCTTCCTTCAATCCACCATTGTTTTTGCTTTTGGGCCTGAAAGTTGTCTTTGGTCTTCAGCAGAAAAAGGAGTTGTTTTGTTTACCTACTCTGTGAAGGGAGCTTACTGGCACTTAATATGAGGCTCAGAACTACATCCCTAGGCAGCTCAGAATCTGAAAAACATGAAAGCTAAAAGTTTAGACATCAGTAGAAGTAGTTCTCCACTCTTCTTAGCAGGTAGCTTTTCTTTGATGAGGTCCTTTTATGAGACCCTCTTGCGAGGCAGGTGCTCCTGATAGCAGTGCTTTTGGTCTCCTAAGCACAGTGGCTCCATGCTTCATATGTATTATCAAGCCTTTGAAAAATAAATCTCACCAAATGTCTTGAGCTTTGGGGTGAACACAGCCTTATTCAAGTCATCCTTGGGGAGAGCTGCTAGTGGTGGAGGCACTTGGACAGAGCACACCCTTACCCTTGAGGGCACCTCAGCATCTGAACTAGAGGTTTCTTTCCCAGCAATACCATTTTATTATGAATTCCACAAGGCATTGTCCAAGACTAAGGCTTTCATAGGCCTTGGAGTCACAAGAGGCTCTAGAAATCACCAGCACCTTTATAGAGCATGGCTTCTTCAAATAGTTGTTTGTTACTCAGTTTTATATCCGAAACACACACTGGGAGAGAACACAACTTCCCAAAATCTGCTACTGCTGGTCACTTCTGCTCTTTTGAGCAGTTACACTGGACCAGGTGTTCAACAATTCACTGGAGCCTGAACTAGCACATACAAGTGGAAGAAAACTCTACTCAGAAGAATATCTCTTTACAGAGAAATAGGAGACTTTGTGTAATATTATTCTATTTTTTCTTAACAAAGAGAACTCTCTAAGAGTTAGAGTTACATTTTATAAGAAGATAGTATTGATAGATTAAGGTAAGTAGACTGCTCTGTTCAAGCTGAACTCAGGATGTAAACCAGACAGTAGCACTTAGTTATCTGCAGACCTGTAATTGTTCTAACTCTCCACTGGATGTCAATACTGTGTAATAAAAATGTTGGCTCTAAATTCACTGCTTAGAGAGCAAGTCCTCTTTTTAGGTATGATTATCATTTAAGAACATTATAGGTAAGGAATGTAATTATAGCAATTGAACCTCACCCATTCAGAAGCAGGGAGAAGACAACCTTTAATAGTAAAGGCACAGCCTTCTCCCTTCTCTGAAAAGTTGTTTGCCACTGTGCTTCCATCACATAGATGCTTTCTGCCCTGAAGCATTTGTCAGAATTCGAAACTTGGAGTCTAAAATTTCTACTAAATATAGATAAAGTATTCTAAATGAAATCAGTTCAACATGACTTTCCAGTTTTTAGAGAAAGGAGAGACAGAATTCAGGCACTTGAAACCTGGTGCCAAATAATTTTAATTGAAAAAAAAATCTAGAACCACATGACTAAAATTATTGATTGGCTTGAATAAGCTCTGAAATTCCAAGGCTTCATATACCTTTTGCTTCTACCTGAAACAAATCCGTTGGTGCAGAGTTTTTCTCTGCAGAGAAGAGGTATGGTGGAAGGACTAAAGGAAGAGCCAACAGCAGCTCAACTGCAAAAGCAAGAGAGGCCATGGCATGAAGGTAAGGAGAGAGAAGGAATAAAAATTCACTGTCCTGCAGATATAGAGATTTAGGAGATAACCTATATTTCTTTTGAAAACCCAGTGAACACTCCCTGGTGAAAATCCCATTAAATGAGTGGTGCAAGTGCAGGAGAGTTTAGTGATCTCTATGATCCTCCCTGTGCTGCCAGCACGGATGCAAACAGGATGCTCCTTTGTTACAATCCAGTTCTTTAAATTATTAGAAATTCTCTGCCTGAATTAAGGTACAAATAAGATCCTCTGCAAATATGTCAAAGTCAATAGTATGGATTTTATTTAACAGTAAATGTGTTTGTGTGTGTGAGAGAGAAAGAGAAAAGAGGTGTATGGGGAGCAGAAAGAGTGACAGAGACAGACAAAAGAAAATATCACCACTCTGTGGATCCCACCAGTGTCCTGATGATCCTCTCCATCTGGTCTTCTTGGTGGTGAGGGTTCCCTTGAAAAACACAGAATGCCATGGATTAATGCATTAATGTATGTTCAGGCCAGGTGGGAATGCCCGGGTTCCTCCCTCAGGCAGATCTTTGATGGATTCTGACACTACCCCTCAGGTGAATGTCCCGTGGATGGGGCCTTGCCTAGGCTGAGGGTTTCACAGCTGGGTGGGTTTGTGTAAGGGAGGGTGGGTGTTCACTGCTTCTGATCAGAGGTTCTGCCACACACTCGTACCTGTGCTTCTCCCTGCTTTGTTGGGGGTTGGGGGGAAGTCTGTGCAAACCTTGCCTCTGTGGGCTATGGCCTCCTGTTGTGGTGTGGTTTTATTCAAGCTATATTATGCATATTTTATCCAAGTTAGAATGTACAATGGTTTGTTCTATGTACCTCCGTTCTATTTCCCCTATGGTTCCTCCCTGGAATCCCCCCTCTGACAGTTGACCGTCAATCCCTTGCTCCCCCTCCCTATGAGCCTGCCTGTCATCTCGGGGCCCTTCCCCAGGACTAGAAAGTTCTACTGAGGATGTCAAGTGATAGGCCAGGTCCAGAAGAAGCCCCTCCCCCTTTCGAGTGCTTGGTTCTTGGAGATGCCTTCACCTCTGTGACCACTCCCGAATGATCCGTGATGGGCTGACCTCTTGCCTCTCCCCCTTGTTCCACCCCTCAATAAAAGGTGCTGTAAGGCAGCCTGGGGTGCTCTGTCTGAGCAGCTCTCAGGAGGTGAGGAGGTCTCCCCAGAGGCTCGAATAAAATCCTTGTGACTACTCAACAGAACCCTTCCTTCACTTCTCTGCCATTGTTGCAGTGTTCTATCAGTGCCTTCCGCTGTTGTCCCAGGAACCAAGAACTCCAGGGATTAGCTCAGCTGGCACAGCTGTACCTTAAGGTGCTGGGGTGCCTGGGCTTGAGGCAACACTTCAAGAGGCACTGCAACAGCCTCCCCCACCCCAAACCCAGCCAGGGATGGTTTTCTGCTGGATTTGGCTTTCATGTGGATGTATTCTTCTCCTTCAGGCTTGTTTAGTTCTCCCTAGACTTGAGATGACTGAACGATAGTGTTTCCTTTATCTTATCTGAACAATAGTGTCTCCTGTATCTTATCTGGGCAGCTTAACTCACAGTCCAAAGGCATCTTCAGGGAGGGGTGGGCTTTGGTGGTCGTGGCTTCTTTATGAAGTTTTTGCAATAGTGGGCAATATTCCTTCAAAACAATCTTTAGAGCATGAACCATTTCAGTTGCTGACACTCTTGAAGAGGAGAGGGAAACCTGCTGATCACAAAATCTGAATCTGAGTTAGCTGAGTACAATTTTTTAATTAAAAACTTTTTTTTTTTAGGTAACTAAAAGACAAGCATTTTAGTATGGTACTTTTGGCAAAGCAGGGGGTGTTCAGGTTTTCTTTCCTTTTATTTTTTTCCCACTTCAATATGTAGCAAATTACCACAAACTAAATGTGGAGAACAAAATGAACAGAAATGGGGTCTCTATGACTGAGCTCCAAAGCTGAGCTGATGCCAGTGGTACCCCATGCCTCTGTGATTACGCCTAACGATGCCCGTGGTATTTAACTTTCATAAGGATTTAATATTTGACACTGTGACAAGACTTTGTCCAAGCATGCATGGAGAGTTTTTTGTACTCTTTATTTGGCATATTTATTCAAAATGTACTATATTTAAGACTGCTGTAATTACATACATACATTGGCTACTGGCCACAATGTTCAAGCTATTAATCATACCACAGAATCTATGGCAGATGTAAAAATTAAGTTTTATTTATCAAAGTTACTCATTGGAAATGTCAGACCAAGAAATTTACTCCTTAGGATTTTAACTTTTCTTACATACATCTGGCACTGGGTTCAAGGTTTTAGAAAGGTGTAAATCATATTTTTGCTCTATCCAGACTGTATTGGCACAAAACTAAAATTATTTTTCCAGAAATGCAAACCCTTTTGTTTGGATGGCCTTTATTTTTCTGCCAAATTATACCACCAGTGCTATTTCCTTAGTGTAACACCATTTTCCACTATAATCCCATCTTTTAAGGAACAAACCAAAGCCTCTATCTTTGCAGAAGTTTCAATCTCGCAGATAGAACTACCTTTCAACTGAGTTGGGAAAGTGGTCTCCAATGGCTTGGAGGATTCTGGTTACTTTTTCCATAAATAGCCAGGTGAAAAGCCAATAACCTGATAAAGAAAAACAAATTCAGGAGAAAGATTCTTACTGTGTTATGACCCCACAAAAGTTCAGACTCTGAAAACCTTAGCAGTATATGAGTTTATTTACAAAAGACATTGTCTTTGAAAATAACTAGCATAAATTTAAGCTGATAGGCCCCAAATGATTGTGATGCTGTTTCTTTTGTTTGCTATAATGGGAAAAACTCCTACAGCCCAAACTTGCTTGAGTTTTCTATTGAAAAAACAAATTAGGTACAGTAATACAGAAAACAAGAAACAAAACAAAACAAACAAACACCAAAACAAACAAACAAACAAAAAACCCAAAAAAACACAAACCCCAAAACAACACCACACCCATACACTAACTACCAAGGTTAGTGATATGGGACAAAAATACACCTCTTATATGAGTGTACAGAGTGCTGCAGTTTGTTCCTATTTTGTTTTTTCCTTGCAAATTGTTTTTGCTTTACAAGCATTTATTTTATATACCTATAGGATATATTAAACTGTAAAGTAAAGAACTAAATTAATTCCAACTGTCTTCTGCTTGAACTAATATATGTTAATGTCTGGGACCTTTTTTATTTGCCTTCACTTTCCAAACATTGTTGTAATATATCTTTTTGTATTGGTATCATGGCTCTATTATAGCCCATTATCATTTAAAAATCAGTCCTTGAGCACCTCATAAACTAGCCCAAATAAAGAAAGTACCTGAAGGACAGTATGTAAGAGAGTGCCTGGATGCCAGCATAGAAAATAATCCTCTACTAGCTTGCAGAGAAGGAAGTGCTTGGGCTTTCTTCACCCAGGCCTACCTGCTGCAGAACCCTAACAGAATTTGTCATGCTGATTTGAGGCATGCCAATCTAAACCCAACAGTTTCAAAAGGCTGCTTCAGGCATCAGCGTTAATATCTCTGCAGCTGTTAAGAGGGAAAAGATAAGCAGGGAGTACCAGGTTCTTTTCATGACCTGAAATATGGTGATACAAATTCAACACACTTATTCTTTATTTGTTCTTAAACACTCTGCTCAGGATTTTTTTGATTTCTTTTTCTTTTTGTAAGTTTTCCTACATTCCTCCTACATCAGCGTCTTCTTGTTTGCCAGCATCCTACTTGTACTCAAAATTAGTAAGATTTGTTTTCCAGAATGTCAGCATTTCCAGGTGTCAATTTTGTCCTGTTTCAGATGCAGAAGTGCCAGCAGGGGGTTGGGTCTCTTTTCTGTCTCCACTGTACATAAAGTTCAATATTTCCTGAAAAAGGTTTTTGTTTCAGAACAACTAATTAAAAAAAAAAGAAAAAAGAAAAAAAGAAAACAAACAAAAACTCCAGTAAAATAAAAACCAAACTCATCCAAGGCTCAAAACAACACAGTTAAAGGAAAAAAAAGGAAAAAACTTTCAACTGCAGTTTGAAAGTTCTTCAAGAGGAGGAAAGCAAAGGGCTGAAAGAACATACAGTTCTCATCCATGCCCGTTCTTCATGCCAACATATTTCTTCCTTCCAACTTCTGATCACAAATTAGTAGTTTAGAAACTCACCCTGTAGTGTTTTAGACTTTTATTCTGGGCCTGCTTTCACCTAAATGACAACCATCTGGCATTGTCTCAAATCAGATTCATGTGATGAACTGTGTATCATAAGCAGTTCAAGGACTGTCAGGGGAAGGGTTAACACTCCTGCCCTGAGCAGAAGGACCGCAGCTGCATGCTGTAAACTCTGCACAAAGACTGTCAGAAGGGAAGGGCTGGGTCAGCTGTAAAGAATTAAGGAAATCCCCCTACTACAAGAAAGGGGAAGAAGAGTGGAATTAAGAAATCCTTTTCTGCTCTTGTCTTTTGTACATAGTAAAATAGATAACTGTGAACATTTGAAGCGTACCTTGACCCTTAGCCTCTATATAATTTTTCCTTATGGAGGGCCTTGCTCCTTGCTCTCACAGAACCTGAGTAATTAATCTTCCATTCTAGTAATGTCTAAGGTTTGCACAAGGTGTGTGGAAAATAGATCACATGAACCTGCAAACTCACTTGTTATTTGTCTGGAAATCTGTATCCCTGCTCTCAATCTGATGTTACATCCTTAAAAGGAAAGGTGGAGAGTTTATGCTGAAATGCTCCCTGCACAAATCCTTCTTCCATGGTGTGATTGAATTAAAGTAGCATGAAGGTGTCTTGTTTTCCCCAAAGTGTTAAAAGCCTAATTCAGTACAAACAGGATGTCCAAAATGCAGTTCCCTGAAAGGTTTATCACAGGGATAGTAAGAAGTGGCAGATATTCCTGCTACAATAAGTCATGGGGCAGCTGGGAACAAAATACGTGTCACAGGATGTTAGAGATGGAAAGAAAAATAACATGGGCTGGTTGATTTTGTGTATCCAAAGGCTCTTTTGTGGAGAGGAGGAATTTGAAATGCTGGAGCCTGTTGCAGAAAGGAGGCTTTCACAAAAAGCTGTGTCTGAGGATGCGATTACAGCCTGGGACCATGGCAATAGTATAGTCCAGACTTCTCATGATGGGTGGGGAAGGCCATATACTGGTGTGTTGTTTCTTTCTGCTTTCTTAGCTTGAGTTTTTTGGAATGCCAAGGGTTATCAGGCTTTGGGCTTTTTGTTTGTTCCTTTGTAGCAGTGGCTTAAGAAATCAGTTTCCTCTATCCATTCACGTGGATATGTGAATGTAACTTAATACATAAGCTACATATACATATATACAGAACCAGAATATAGGCATGGGCCTAAATATATGAACATACATACATCTGAAAACGTCTTTAGGAATAAAGCCTTTTATATACTGAGATGTGCAAAAGCACAGCCACATGCTTATGTCTGAAACCAATGGACCTTTTTCCAGCAATAGCAGATGTGTGGGGTACATTTTGACAGCTGAGAGTACAGATTGACTCTTTATTCTGAGCTCAAATACAGGCACTTGCTGTTTGCCAGAAGGCTGCTGCACCTCTGGTGTCTTTGGGGGAACTGCCTAACTGAGCAGCAACCTACCTGAACCTTTGTTCCTGCCTTCTCTGACTTGTGTGAGCTGATGCTGTGTGAACTTGTTTTCTCTGTAACCACTGCTGCTCTGCATATGACTGAAGCTGCTGTCCACCTACAAAATTTACAGCAAGACTTGACTGTAGATGCTACTGACAATAGAAAAAGCAGATTTTTTTCTGGCTTTTTTTTTTTTGGTGGGGGTGGGGAGGGTGAGACCATATTTCATTTATGAAAACATTTTTCAAAATGATTAGATCTCTTCCTCTGTAATTTCATTTTTGTTGGGTGGAAGGAGGGGGATATGGAAGGAAAAAACCTATTGTAGAATGTTTTTCAATATAACAGTGAAAACCAAGACTCCAGACCAACAAACACTTACACAGGTTCTTAGCTTTAAATCTGCGTTCGACCCACAGGACCTATATTTGTATTTGATTAATGACGATTATTTGAAGAAAGATGGACTGGGTGGGATCAACTGGAAAAATATGTGGTTATAAAAATATATGCTTACTTTAAACTATTTTTATACTGTGTCAGTTCTATTATATTCTTTTATCTTGCATATTTGGCACATGTTTTTAGGTTTCTAGCATAAGGAAAAATTTGCACTGTCAAATTCTATTTTGTTCTAACAGAAGCGTATAACTAAGTCCCCATTTGCTAACAGAAGTGCAAGCAGAAATTCTACTAGCACTAGGGAACCTGGTTGCAGAATTGGGACCTTAGCTTGAATGAGCCCCAGGGATTAATCTCCCATTCTTTCTTCCTCTGGTGAGTTCAGTAGTCTAGTCCTACTTGTATAGTTACAAGATTTAGTTTATAGTCAGATAGCAGGAATACTTTGTTAGCAATTCCCTCAATCCTCAGACAGATTTTATCTTGTCTGTACACAAACCTGGCAGTCTGCAACCAAGTATTTGAGATCAAAGTTACAAAGCCATTCTACTGTGTTAAATCTGCTCTGAGGAAACTAGCTCTCCCAAGTGATCGGTAAGAACTACCCAACTGCATTTCAGGGACAGGACGCAGAAAGGTCAACACAGCTGATAAAGGTGCTGCCACTCAAGTTCCTTTGGGAAGCTGGCACTTGGCTATACCTCTGAAACCAAACTTTCTGGAGGGTTAATATATCTTGAGTCTAAACTACTGCTCCAACACCAGCCTGAAAACCTCTTCCTCTCTGAACTGCTTGGTATTGCTGTGCATTTTTTAAACAACTGAAGATCTCTACTCCTGAGGGACCTGCAGCTTTGCACTGGGTGAAGTCTTGTAAAAACAAACACAGTTTTGTGTACACCTTTGGAATATCCCTGGATTAAAGGTGGCCTATAGACAGAAGATCATTATTGCTGTTGCAGTGACAGTTTTACGTCTAACCCTCATTAGCTCTACGGTTGAGACAGATTTTATCTTTTTGGTAGTAGTGCCTACATGGAAACCACCAAGACTTAGCTATTCAGATTGCTCCATTTTCATCAAAGTTTCATATTCTGAAAATATGCCTGTTTTCTTCCCAACTGACTAAGAGAGATGGTCCAACCTACATCAGGTTGACTGAGGCTTATGGGCAAATACAAGGTAACAGAAATTATATTTTTCTATCTCTACTGTATGAAGTTGTTAGACTAGAGAAAGAAGTTTATCCACAACTCAGTACAGTATATATAACAATAATATTATATATATATATAAAANGCAGGCTGCCTCTTGGGACTTCAGGTCAAGACTTCCCAGTCTCTCTACCTTTTGCTCCCCCTGTGGTACAATTTCTGTAAGAGCACGGAACTGGGACTACTGCTGGAGTGACATATCAAGAGAGAGGTTTGCCTTCCTAGAGCCTGTAATTCTGGGCTATAATCACACACAAATATCCTCCAGAGACTTTTTGACAACTGGGAAGGCATGCAGTCCTTTAGCAGAAATTGCTGTGTTTGATACGTCTGCGGGGTTAGTGAAGTACAGTGGGGTTCCAGATTTTGGTTTTTATCACAGTGTGTTTTACATCCCTTTAAAGATTCTAAAGCAAATAAATGGAGCAGTGCTTAAGTAGCCTAATGTAGTTGCTGTTATGCCAGTTATTTACAAACATTCTCATATTTAACAATGCATTCCAGTGTTGAGCTAGGAAGCACTTTCTAGCACTGTAGCCTCAATACATAGTTTTAATATATAAACTATTAATTCAAATGAACCAAGTACACGTGCAGTTATGGCAAATTAAATTTTACATAAATTATCAAGTGAAAGTAATTATTGGGCCCTATTGGATGAAAAATTTCTACAGTAGGCTATGATGACAAGCTATATAAAAGGAGATGTTTGACTTTCAAACATCATATCATTTTCTGGCTTTTGGACCTGCAAATCTTCATGCTTGGTGAGTAGAACCTGGACTGGAGCAAGAGTTTTAGCCCCAGAACTCCTAAAATTTAGGAGACCCCTCTGAGAGCTAGGTTTTTGGCTATCTGGGGGAGGATCTCTGTCTATAGTTGTAGAATAAATTTCATTCTTGAGCAGAAAACTTTCCCAATCACTGTTTCTTTCAATCTGGCACACACTGTACAAAGCTGTATTTTGGGTGAGTCAGCACTTTCCAAGTAAAATCCAGTTTGTCAGAAAGCTGGCTATTACACTAGCTTTCACCCTGTGCTAGCTGCACAAATCCTTTGCAAGAAAAAACACCCAGCTGAATAGGATGTTCCAGCTGTGGGAGCTGAAGCCTGGCTGGTGACATAACTGGTCTTTTCCATTTCTTCCCACAGATCCATTTGACCAAGTGCTGTGTCTTTCCTGTGTTTTCCCAGCCAGCAGCCTGATCTCTGCTTCATATGGGGTGACTGAGGAAAAAGACATCTGACAACAACGCTTGCTTACAGGCAGGACACACGAGGGTGTGCTGAGAGTGGTGAAATAGGGGATAATCCTGTACAACAAATTAGGCAAGAATTTAATATGAGATCGTGCCATTGTTAAAGCAATGAATTCTGTAGAGTACCAAGTATCACAAGAAAGATCAGGGTGTTACCAATCTGTAGCATATAACCTCTGCTTTTATCCTGTATAGATGCTCCATTTTTATTTCATTTTTGGGTTTTTTTAATAACTAAGATAAGATACAAAAGATGTGTTTTTATGTAAAACTCAACGCAAGTGTAACAAAAGTGACCCAAAAAATCATTAAAAGGACAATTGCATGTGACCAACTGAAACTTTTAAATAGATTTTAAAGTTAGGAAATGCCTTTAGGAAAGACATTTAGGGAAGGAAGAGGGGGTGAAATGATTTAAACTTATGAAAAGTTAAACAGGGCTATAAGAGGAAGTAACTGCTTATGCACACCAAGAATTATCAGAAACATGACAGCTGAACAACCCGCTTCATCCGTGTGAAAATCAGGCAACATGAGAATATATAAAATCTGGGAAGGACAGGTCTTGTTAGTTTTGGTTGGTTGGTTGGTGAGGGGGTGTTTGTTCTCTGAAGATGATGACAAAGAAAGATGATGACAGTACTTTCAGCAGGAGCAGGTTTGTGCTGTCCCAAAGGGTTAACTACAATTCAGCTCTGAGGGTAGAAAGTATCTCGCAGCAATGGGGCTGAAGAAGACAGGGAAAAGGCATGAGTTGCAGGAAAATGGTGTTGTGCAATTTTTCTTCTTTCTTCCCTCCCTCCCCTCCCTCCGAAAGGAAGATTGAACACCCACCACAAAAAATCCTGTAATCTGAACAAACTTTTTCTTCATTTAAAGGCTCTCCATATACAACCAGAGGTTGGGTTGAATTACGCTACAGTCCACAAGCTACTCTAGCTCATTCTGAGTGGTATAAAAGATGAGGATCAGGAGTCAATATTACCTTATAATAAATTATTCTGATCAAGAACAGCTTAATAACAATGTATATATATTTTTTCTTTTTTTATAAAGTTCTTGAAGACCACGTACCTAATTAGTTAAGATGAGAAAAGTAATGCAGTTATATTATTCTACTGTCTTCATTCATAAATATGTTTCCTTAATCAGGGTGGAAAGTTCAACTGACAACACATTTCCGACAGCAACCACATATTCTCCTCATGTCATGAGGCCTCTTTACTTTCATCAGAGAAGAGCACTAAATACTGAATTTTTAGCTAAGAGGGAAAGAAATACGTTGTGTGTGTGAATTTTCATGGAATTTCATGGCAAGAATATTTCAGCAGAATGACCCTGCTGTGCACATTTAGGAAACATATAATGAGATACCACATAAATGAGTGGGAAAAAACTCATCACAGCATTTTGAAAGGGAAATAATAGCATTTTATTACCCATCTGGGCAGCATGAAGCAACATAATTTCTAGTCTAACTCTTTAGTGTTGTTAACAAGTTTCATTTAGTTTAATAAAAGTATAATTATCTTTTACTTAAATTTAACTCTAAGTCAGTATTAGAAGTGGGCAGAATACGGAAATTTCATTTCATGTAGTACTTTGCCATTTCAAATCTGACTACTCTGATGTGGCAATGAAAACAAAATAAATGTTAACTTTCTCCAAGAGAGAAATGATTGGCCAAAAAATCTGAAGCTATTGTTAGACCCACCTGATTGAATGTTGAGGAGCCAAAGCAGAAGGCAGTAGAAAAAAATAGATTCTTCTCCTGTAAGAAGGAGAACCATCTTTGTTTTGCCAGCACACGTTAAGCTTTCTGTATATGTTCAAGCACCACTGACTTTACTGGGATTAAGCTGATGTGTAAACAGAATCCAAGAGCATTCATCTGCCCTCTCCTGTGAATTAGGCAGTTGATGGTTGGCAGCCAACACAGCTGTACCGCTGGTGTTCCCCAAGTACTCACAAGGATGTGCTAGGCCCGCCAGCTGAGGAAAACACAGGTTTCTCCTGCTTGAAAAGCTCCAGATGGAGTTTGGAAACTCCACCTTGCCACTGTACACTCCTACAAAACAGGACTGATGCACTAAACAAGGGAGCCACTTCTAAATGTGGAAGGTTGCACATAACCCGGTTATAGATGATGAACTTGTTAAGGGGGGAGCTAAGAGTTTGTGATGTCCTGTCACTGTATTTCTCAGCATTCGAAGACCTATCAATTGCATATGAGGTGTTTATGTTAGAAAGAGGAAAGAAGACATAGTATGACCTTTCCCCATCTTCCATCAATACTGAGCAGTGTACCTCTTTAATCTGCTTAGTCTCAGTTGACTGGAGGCCTGGGAATTAAAGCCTGCACTGGCAGCTCAACAGCCACTACTTTACTACCATCTTGGATGAGTCAAACTCATTTTTATTAGCAACTAATCTACTGCATAACATAGGCAGCAGGAGGATATTTCAAAAACAAACAAAAAATTTCAAAAGGTACCAGATTATGCTTTTAAGATAAACTATGAACACAAAGAAATTCAAACCATCTTTAGGCTGAGGCATAATACACCTAGTCTTGCATAGTGACTACTTCTTTATCTAAGTTTACTGAGGTGACCTAGAAGCAAATGTGGTTTTGCTTGCATATTAAAATCAAAGCCACAATATGCATCAGGTTATGAAAATTCTGTGTTTACAGCTATAATGGTCAGGAATTTAGTTTGATTTAATGTTAGAATGTGGTGTAACTTAAAAACTGTTAAAAGCATGTGATGACATTAGAGAATGGGAAAAAAGGGCTAAATACTAAATACAAATTAAATGTGCATAAATTCTTGTCAGTCTTTGTGAATTACAAAGCCTTATAAGTCCCTTAAAAGGTGGAAAAATATTTCCTACCCTTAACTTCCTTAATTATAAAAGCACAAGATATTTAACAATTAAAAATACAGTTTGGATTAACTACATCTATTCACAGATTTCTGCTGACATATACTGCTTGCTGTTCAAAACTTTAGTAGAACAAAATGGGATTTTAACAAGACACTATACTGTATTTTCTGTTTCTTGTAGCCTGTTTCTGTGTTATTATTTACATTTGAAAAATTGTTTCTCAAAATCCTGAATAGTTTTTTTTTTAAATTTATTTCAGAGTGGAAATTAAGGAATCAGATTTATATAACAGATTTTAAGTTTGCTGCTGGAATTGTTTTAGAGGAAAATCTGGAGTTGGTGTTGAATTACGTTACTGATGAAAAGTGCAAGAGAAAAATGTAAACTTTTGCTTGATAAAACATGTCCAAATTGAATGGTATGGGGAGTGTTGATCAAAACCAGAGGACATCAGTAAAAATAAGATAAGACCATGGATTAGGAAAAAAGTAGTGTAATATTTAATGAAAGATTCCTATGCAGACAGTCTGTAAACTCTCAGTGTAGCAGCACCTTATGTGCATGGCTTCCTGATCTAATCAGTTTCTCAAAAAATCTACACTGTTTTTTAATAGCCAGAGTTGTGAAAGTCCAGTTTCCAATCACTGTGCACTTACAGCTGACTAAATGTTTCAATAAGTTATATGGAATAAAAGCTTGTACTTTATTACTCACTGGAGAATTCAGATTGACTATCATCAGTCACAATACAATGATCTTTTTTTCCTACATCTGGTAACATATTCTGGTATCTTTTGAAATATTTATCTAAATACCAGATTAGGTTAAAACTGGCTTGAACACTCTAGGAAAGGAAATGAAGAAGACTAAATGAACCTGGGAACTATGCCTCCTTTAAGACATCAGCTAAGGATAGGTAAATTTTATATTTTTATTAGCATGATAGAGTTTTGTGGTGGATAATTTGAATCCCATATTCTTACTTTATTCTTCAGATTGTAAAATACTCAGTTGTCATCTCATTTTACCAGAGCTTTTTGAAAGGAAAAAACAGAGATACATAACGTGAAAATACCAAGCCTGCCTTTGTCAAAAGGGCCAATGATTTGTAGCACTGGGAACTCCTGTGCAGCTGAGGTCAAAAGTGAATTAAAGCCTGGAAGTAGGGCTGGTTTTTAGTACTCAGGTGCGAATACTTGCCTGGCTCAAAGAGCATTCATTTGTGGCTAGGTTTCCTGACCATAAATCTGAAGTAAGGAAAGGCAGAGGGCTGAGTTGGCATCCCAAAGCATTTATGCTTGTAAAAGCCCCAAATATTCTGTGTGCCCTAAAATGTTGACGCCTGTCTGACTGAAACCAGTAACCTTCCATGACTGCTTTTGACATGGACAACCGCATGCAGAATGAGAGGCCAAACCTCTGAGGGGCAGTCTATTGTGCTGTCTGCAGCTCTATTTGCTTCAAAGCTTCAATTAGCACTTTTCTTCCATGACGTTGATTTCATTAAAACAAAATGTTTTGTAAACGATATTGGTATTCTCTGAAAATTTGATGATTGAGCTTCTCAGGTTCAGGGGAAAGAGAGAAAAGCATCTGCCTGGAAGAAGGAAAGTTTTAAGTCAACTTCTTTGCTGCCTGGTTCCTTGTTGAGAGTCAAATTTGTCTCTTTTTTGGCCTAAGGCAAGTAACCAATCTGTAGGTTATAGATAATATTCCAGCTTGTCTCCTGGGTTAGATTTCTTTCCTTCCACTTAATTTAAAAGAAGGTAGTGGTTTTGTTCCTGTTAGAACAGGCTTTGAAACCTCAATGTGTTTCATGAGATGGAATTACTGTTTTTCAGCCAGCTCTTTGGTTTTTACTATGCTCAGGGGTAGTGGTTGTGGTATTGCTTGATAAACCCCCAGGAAAGTCTAGCAGGGAGGAGATAAAAGTAGCTGCAGAGACAGTAATGCTCTCCTTGTTTTAATGTCTTGTTCAGAGCTAAAAGATTGAGATTGCAGTTATGATGTTTATTCTGGTCATAGGAAATAGAGAAAAATATATACTTAAGCAGACCAGGAAAACAGAATGTATCTATTTATTTAATAATGAAACAAAGAGATATAATATTTTGAGGTTTTTCTATGTCAATGCATGGTCAGCAGGGCTGGCTGATAAATCTTTAGTACTAATTTACAGGCCAAATAAATTGAAGAGGTTCAGAGTAAAGGTGAAGGGTTCACTGAAGATCTGTCTGAACCTACAGTTCAACCTGCCAAACTCCAGTGACTTGGATACTGCCCCTGTGCTTAAGGAGAGGCCCAAGGGAGTTGACATCTGTCTACAAAGTAGGTTTTTTTATTTATGCATATACCACAGATCTGTCCTGTGGTCAGTGACTGAGCTTGTCACACCATATACAGGCAACTGCTCACCACAAATAAGCATCCAAAATGCTACATCCATTTAAAATGACTGTGTGGAATAATGTTTTACTCTGTTACTCATTCCACTGAGTAGCAGATGTTTATGGTTTGTGATAGGGATGCTACTGCATGTCCTGTTTCCATCAACAGTTGTTAATCCAAGCTACATACTGCCAGCCAAGACCGGGGTCACACACAGTCTATTTGTCCATATTAGCTGTAAGAAAAATATTACTCTATTGGCAGAATTATTTAGGAAGAATTTAAAATCTTTTAAATTATGTTTGACCTAGCCATCTTCATTTTATGTGAACAAATGTCGGGCATAAAGGGAAAGGAACATTAAGCAGGACCACAGTCATAGAATATATGCTGTTGGGAGCTTCCTCAAAGCAGCATTATCCATTAGACACTGTACTGTATTTCCAGCCTACAACAGATGTGTCACAGCCATGCTGCTGTTGCTTGTTTTACCAGCTTTTTTTTGAAACTATTGAAATTCTCTCTCTCCCCCACTCCCACCCTTGAAGTCATGAACTGGCCCCGTTTTACTTAAACCAAAATATTTTTCATTATCTTCAGTAAGTGAGACAGATGCCACAAACAGCAGTAGCAGCATTCAGTCATGGGGCAGTTAAGATTAATAGGATGGTAACATTTTCATTTTAAAAAAAAGTAATAAATTGTAGTTTTGCTTGGTGAATCTTTAAAAAAAATCTTCATTAGCTATATTAAATACACTTCCTTTAACTAGATTATTCCCAGTTGAGTGACATAGGCTGCTAGAAAAGTATTTGCTTTCTCTGTTTGAATTTTTAAATGTTAAAAAGTTAATATATATGTTTATATATAGACAAAACTGAATCTCAGCATGCATCGTTTATGTTTCATTGCACACTGGATTATTTTAGCTACACAGTCTACACAAACTGAAATATAATTCCTTCAGAAATTTATGCATCATACTAAATAATTCAAAGAAAAGCCATTTATGCCTTTGGTATTTTTCCCAAAAATGGGAAAAGTAGAAAATATAAATTAAACCTCAAAGAATTTAATTTTGATTATTGTCTCTTTAGAGAAATATTTTTGGAAATTTGATGTCTGAAAAGTATTTTAGCACAAGATTTCTTTCTGTGGGTGATAAGCATTGTTAAAGTGCAATAATTTTTAATGATATGATAACCAGGATTTGTAATGTTTGTTGGGGATTATATGTGTGTGTATATATATCCGTAGGTGGAAGAGGAGTTTTTGTTCCCAGATTTTGAACTATCTGATTTGAAAATATCCAAATATCTGCAATGTGGAGTGTATACCTATTGTCTAAGTCATTCACCTACTCTCCCACTATAGCTGATAAAAAGGGCAAATTTCCTGAAGGCAGATTATCCCTCCTCAGAGACACCTGCTTTAGGATAGGATGAATTACTGTTTGGAAATATTTCTCCACTGATCAAGGAAGGAGTTTGTGTGATGGTCTTAAAATAAACACTCAGTATTCAATATCTAAAATCAGGAGAGCTGAGTCTTATTCACAGACAATGCGCTACAATAAGCCTAACTGGGACAGGCTTTGTCCTGCTAAACATCAAATGTTGGCCACCCACATCTGACAAAATCCCTGGAGGGCTCCCAGTCTGAGGTGCCATTCCTTCACTCTACAGTGATCACCTAAAATAGGTTGGAGGAGCTACCTAATTCCATAAACCTACACAGGTGATATTTTCTGGAAACTACTCACAATCTTCCCAGAAAGATTGTGCAATCTCATAGAATTGTAGAATCAAGAAAGAGTTTGTATTAGAAGAGGCCTTAAACACCAAGTTCCAATCCCCTGATATGGGCAGGCACACCTTCCTCTAGAACAGGTTTCTCGAAGTCCCATCCAACCTAGCCTTACATTCCTGGGATTTTTCAAGACAAAGGCAGCACTAGTGCTGCTGTCAGTCCTGAACTTGATAGTCATTTCCTGCAGAGAACTTCCAGCCTATATTTCTGCATTGGGATGGGTTATTATTTTCCCACTGGTGACAAAACAAGTCCAGATACTGAGCTTTGACACAGGCATTGATGTTTAGGTGAGATGAATGCAAATTGTGGTTTGGGGCTGCTTCTCTAAAAAAGGGGGGTTGGAATTTCTTTTTTTACTTTTCATTATAACTGAAGCCTCTCGCTACATACTGTTTTCTTTAATTTAATTTGTTTCCCAGTAAATTAAATTAAGTTCTCATTTGAAACAGGAACATTTCAAACAATTTTTTTCCCTGCCATACATTTCTTAGTAAGTAAAAAACTGAATGTGATCTTACTGGATAGAAATGAGGGTTTGGGATTTGTTCTTGGATAATGAAAGCATCCAGAAGAGGAGATAGGTACCAATAAACTTTTAAGGAATACTACGACAGCAGAACCCTAGTCTGCAGTAGAGAAGAGCATCAATGACAGTGAAGACACTGGTGCAGAACACAGCAGTAGTGTTGTTACTGTTTTTGGAGCATTGCACACTGGCTACATAAGAGACCCATCAGCGTGCATTCTTTGAAGATGTAATCAATCTAACATTTCAAGAGCATGTAATTACTTGTGGAAGATGATTGTTGTTATGCTGGGTTTTTTGGGTTTTTGTTGTTTTTGGTTTGTTTTGAGTTTAGAATTCTGTGATCTGTAACTCTAACTCCTTTCCTCCACTGAAGTATAGTATAAATCTCATTTTAGACACATTGCTGTCAGCCACAGTATTACCTGAACCCCTTCCATGTAACTTAGAGGGCAACAGTGAAATATATGACAGACATCATAGATGTTCTGTCTCTTCTCCTTCTTCTATTCCATAAAACATTCTTTGTCTTGAAATGTTCTTTAGAAAAAGAATGAAAGATATTCTGGTTATGACAAAGTGTACTGTATCAAATAAATAGGGCTGGCAAAATATCTAAAGTGTGGTTAGACTCTAGATTAATTTCATCTCCTCTGAAACTTTATTCTGCATTTTCTTTCTGCAATCACACATGAAGAACTAGATTTTCATATGTTTTAAGTCAATTCAATATCATTGACAGCAGCTCTGTTTCCCAGGATAATCTGGGTGTTACACCACCCTGGCACAAAGAAACCGAGGCAGTGTGGTAGTTTCCAGCCCTGAACTGGTTCACACAGGACCAGTGTGAGCTCCCCACGCTGGACTCACCTACAGACCAGCATTACTTCATGTGCTGAACCATGTGAACGAGAGACTTGTGAGAGTTGAATCAGCCCAAGTTGTTGCTATGCCCAGGTTACCAAAGCTTTGCAGGTATGGATGTGCTAAAAACAGTGGAGGCATTGAAGAAGCAACCCAGCAGAGTCCAGCAAGGCCAATACCAGACATAAGTTGGAAGTGTGAGCAGAGCAAGCTTGTTTTCCACAAGTGGGAAATCTTTTCACAGGTTGGATCAATGATAGAAGCTCAACATTTAGCTGTGGTCCTTGGCTGCCAAACCCCTGCCAAGTAGTAGAGGGCTTCAGTGGAACAAGTTCAAAAGCGAAACAAGTTCAAATGTGTCTTTTCATAAGGGCACTGTGTATTTCAAAACCTATCTACCTATCTAGACTATCTATGCAATCTATTCCATATATAGTGGAGAGCTGTCTGTTGGTCTGTGTAAGTTAGAGTTCCAGTCCAAAGGCTTTGGCTAAGGTTATATTCACCTTCTCTGGTATTTGAGTTAATGCTATCTTTTCTTCATAAGCAGAAGCTAGATATTTAACATCCTTGAGAAAATACTTCTCGGTTTCTTACTGCAAGATTTGCAAAAGAGAGAACACATATTTTAAAAATCAGTTGCCTAAATGTAGGTATCTTGTGCTCGTTTGGATCCTTAAGGATGTCCTGTTTAGCCTGTAGGTGAATAAGGATCTTCTACAGGGACTGACAGCCTCAAGTGATTGTGTTACAGCAACCTAGACAGCATTATCTTTCTTTTTAGTCAAGTGAGGCTGCTCCCTGAATCTGTGTTTGATTTGCTGGGTTATAGCTTCTGCAAACAGTGATCAAAGAAGGCAACCTACCAACCAGAGAGTCCAATAACTCCTGCACAGGACTCCTGCACAGGACTGACAGCCATGTCTCATTAGATATGTTTGGAGAGGCCAAAGTGTTTAAGAAGAACCACAAAGAGACCATGAATAGTTAACATGGGCAAACTCAAGAATGTGACCCTGAATAGGAATGCAGCCTCTTAAATTTAAGTGTAGGGAAAAAACCCCACATTATGAAAGCAACAAGTAGTGTCAAAACTAAAGGTCTCTGACCTTTGTTTTCCTTTCTTCTTCTTCTTGATTTTTTCTGGAAAACACACTAATCAATCCTACTGTACACTCCTAAACTTGCTGGAGGTATCCCTCTCATAGTGCTTCATAAACATAACCACTATCTATCCAATCCTTCAACTCACTGTTTCTGAAGTGGGACACACAGTCTCTGGAAACAAAATACTAAGAGGCTAAAATGGATCCTATGGATCCAAAAGAAGGATCCATAACTAACACTCAGCAGACACAAAAACTGCATTTCTTTAATTTGAGAAAAAAGCATACTTGTTTTCAATTTTATACTACTTTTGACATGTTATCAAGTACTTGCATAAATTTAGCATTTTACATATAAAAATTTCAACCCAAAGGGAGGCAGAAATATATAGGCACACAGAAACCACAGAGCTATTTCTCATTGAGTTGCCAGAGAAGCTGCCCATATCCTCAGAAGAAATGAAAACTGATGAAGTTCTGCATAGTCCATTCTATAGTAGGAAGCAGATCCTATTTCCCACATCTGTTACCAGCATGGCTGATTTGCTCTGTTCCTATCACAGGGATGGTCAGGATCAATGATTTGAGGTTTTGCCTTTTTAGGAGTTATACTTCTCACCTTGTTATATTCTTTGTTAATTTTACAGCAGTTTGATGCCATGAAGGAGCTCCTACCACTCTGTCAATAGTACAAGGTCACTCTACCAGTGTAACATAATACATTCCCAGCTTGTGTGCTTCAGGCATTTGAGTAGATTAATCTTGTTCTAGTAAATGTAGTGATGAATCTTTCCTTCCTGCTTTTCTGTGGACAGTCAGTCCAATGCTAATGTCAGAAGTAACTTAATGTTTTGTTAATATATTACATGTAGAAATCTCAGATAATGTAAATATCTGAATGTAAAATGTCATAATACTTTACTTCTGGGAAAGTATTTTTTCCTCCTTTTATGAACTATGCAAATGTTGAATGATGGAAGCCACTTAAAATTTTTGTCTATTTGCCAGCTTGCCAATATGCAGCAAGGAGAGAGTGAACAAACAGGTTGACAGGCACTCATGCTTGAAAGCTGTAGAGAAAGAAACTCAGGGATAAAATTGAAGAACCACAGATCACCTCTACTTTCCCAAATTATTTTAAACTCTAGAAAATGCAGCCTGAAATATTTGTGAAATGTAAAAGTCTTTCTCAAATCCAAAGTACTACACATTTGTAGTGAAAGCTTTGGATGCATTAAGTATATTTATTCTCCTGCATTTTAGAGATGGAAATTGCCAGAGTAAGTCTTACGTTCTTGTGAATCTCATACTTTATTAAATTCTCATTTTTGCTCCTACTTTTTTGAAAAGTGCAGAATAATATTTAATCATAGTATGTAAGGTAGCAATTAAGAAAACCTTGACAGGTTTGTATAATGAAGTAGCCAATAGTGAAATCCAATAATTTCTAGAAATTACTTCAGAAAAGAATGAGGTTACATAAAATACAGGCAGGAAAACCGAGAGGTTAATAAAGACTGGACGCAACCTTACTTTTTGTTTGTATTTTACATTGGTGAAGACCAAGGGAATTACCAGCTGGGCAAGCTCAGAATGTTGAACATCAGCAATCATTTAAATAAATGCTGAAATATTTATGATGCACATCTAAGAGAAGAATATACAGGAGTGAAAATTCACAGGTGGCATTGCCCTGATTATCTTACAGTCACCTGAGAAATTGCAAATGATAAGATGGATCAAACACACAAGAGTTTAAAGAGTAAAATCCTGCCACATTCTGCTCTGTAAAACACTTGCTAAATATTTCAGGATGAACTGTCAGAAATTGACTAAATTTGCCATAGAGTATCTCAGGGACCAAAAATTGGAAAGCATGTTTCTGGTGGTTCACTTGAAAAAATTGATCTCTGAGAATGGCAAAAGCATCTATTCCTACTCAGATATGTGTCACAAAAATACATGCCATTAAATGATACACATAGAGGCAGCCATTTGGACAATTGGTAAGAAAATTACACCTTGTATGTGAAAGGTACACAGGCAAAAGAGAAAGTGGGAAAAACTGCCACTGCACAATGATTTTAATTTAATTTAATAGGTTAATTCACACAACCCATTTCTGCTTTTATTAGGAAAAAAAGTGTGTGTTCCATGTCAAGGTAAAGAATTATATGGGGTTTTGATCCTGTTTCAGGACAGCGTGTAAGGGATAAAGTGCTTTTTTCTTCCAAGTGATTAAAAAAGAGCTTAGAATCTGACTCCATGTTTTAGCTTTTGGATGTCAAATGCATTTTTAATTAGGATGTTCTTTCTATTATAATTAGTATTAGTAGCAGATGTTTTTGCTCAAGAATCAAGACCATTGGAAACCAATATGTTGTCTAAACTAGCTATGTTTTTTCTCAGTGGGAATTTTGATCTAATTGGCATGTGTAATAAAGGGATTTCCTGTCCTAAAATACTGATTTCCTCCACTGTTGCGACTATGTGTAACATATGTCTCCAAACCAGAGTATCCTCAATTACCAGTGTTCCAGAGTTTAACTTGTGAAAGCTCAAAGATCTTATACAGTTTCCAAATTTAATTCTGAAGTTCTGAGTTCAGTGGGACTTCAGGGCATTTATGATCTTTCATGACATGCTCAATATGTTGCAGGATCAGGCCCTTAAGTAATGCCACAAGGAAGTATTCAGAATATGAATTTCTGGATTTTGTCATTTGGGATGTCATAGAACTGGCTCAACAATTGCAAAAAAAAAAAAAAAAAAATCAAAACATCTGGAAGACATCACATTTCATACTGATGGTACCTACTAGGTTTAAGTAGAAAAGCCCCAGTGTAAGTTTTGTTGGTTTTTGTTTTTTTTTTTTTGCTAGCCCTTTTGGAAAGAAGTTGATACACACATAGCTAAGTTCTTAAAAATGTAGAAAATCTCACCAGATCTGAATAAGGGTTTAACAGGAGGATTTAGAACAGACTATTATGACAGCCTTGGGCATGTCATAAATGGGCCAGATTTGATATAGCAGAACAGATAGAAGGTGAAAGAACCAAGACTTGCAGGAGAACTGGAGTTTTAAGAAGTATGAAGTGGAATATGAAATATTACATCCATATGCTAGAAAAAACACATGTCGAACAGAAGGAATGGTAGGCTATCAAAGCAGCGACTTAAAAATTGTTGGGTTTGGCAAAGCAAGTCATAATCAGTACAATAAACAGAACACTCAAATACTTAAATAACCTTGAAGAAATGTTGTAACTGCAAACAATATTTCCCTCTTGATTAAAAAAAAAAAAAAAGCAGCCCCAATTCTGTTAGACAGTATTATGTTTCAGCTTTTTTAAAATTTGAGGGTATGCAGAATCACTACATTTTGTTTTTGTAGTGAGTACGACTCGCTTGTGAAAACACCACCACTTGTTAAATATCGTGTGAAAAATATCTACACTTTTGTGGGCAGTAAGGAAAAAAGAAGTACAGTATATGCACCAGCAAACTGCAGATGGCTGGAAGTATCACAAGTTCTACCTTACAGTATTATTTCATGAAAAATCTCACACATATTTACAGATTTGCCTCAGTCAGTGCAACACTGGAAGCTTTATGCATTCTTTTAGAACCCCTGAGGACACCATATAATCTTCAAAACTCTGTTTTCCTTCAGCCATTACCATATGTCACACTAACCAAGAGGCTACCTGCAGTGAGCAGTTTGAATTGATCCTCTTCCTTTTGCTTTAATGTAAATTAAAGCTAACATAGATTTCAGGCAGTTGTTACAAAACAAAAGAGCTTACTTTAAAAGTCTCTGCAAAGTGTCATCATTTACACTAACTGCATATGACTGTAAGAATTATTACTAGTATTTACAAGCAGGTATTACCTGAGCCATAGGATGGTAGTTCTGCAAGTTGCAGCATATAGGATGTATCTTTCATCTCTGAAGCTAACAACTTATTGAGAATTTTTTTCCTTTTGAGTAATCTAATGCTGAGGTTTACAGCAATTTATGTCTGCTGAATTTTTTGTGTGTTTCAGCTGCCTTTCTGTGTGTTAAGATAAAAAAATACACAAATAGATTACACACCGGTAAACACATAATGACCAAAATTAGGTTTTCATTACTCGTTCCAAGTAAATTACAGTGATAGTCTGAGAAAAGGAAATGTTGACAGAATTGTAAGATTTCTTCCACTTTCACAGAGAAAAAAGCACTGGATCTCAACTCCAAGGGTCCAGCATACCCCTGTTCTAGAGTACCTCTTGTCAGACAGCAGGGTGTACCAAACAAGAAAGTGCTGATTGTGATTCAGTCATTGTTTCCAGCTAGAATACACACAAACAATGACTGTGAATTATTTTATTTGGAATGGCCAAAACACAGGGATTTCCACATTCACATTGAAGAGGTATGTCCCTCAGGGAAAGGACACATTTTCTCTGCTGTAGGATCCTCACAAGAAGCCTGGTTCGTGTCTGAACATTAGGGTTCATGGTAGACTGAAGTGCCTGAAACACATGCGATATGATTTACAAGAAACTTGGACATTAAAAAAATATAATTTATGTTTGTTAGACACTGTTTAAAGGCATTTTGTTATGAAGTAGTCCCATCACACACAGCAATATTCTGAAGCATGGGAGAACATCTATGCATTTGTGCACTTGTTCTTACGTGCAGGTTATCAGTGAGTGAAGCAGCAGAGTTGTCCTTAAGTTTACACCACATTTCAAAAGAGAAGGGGCAGGATTCTCAAGACAAGAGAATTTAATTGCAGGAACAGGGCTCCATGGAAGTTTTAGTCACTCAGTTGTGATCTGCAGGACCAGCCGTACTTACAGGGAGAGTGGGTATATATGAGCCACAGAGTCACAGATTGCTTGCATCTCCCTCTGCTTTAACTGAACAGTCCAAAACTCTAATGCCTTTTGTGATGGCTGCCTCAGTCACATAAAATTAAAGGGTGACACTATTCAACAATTTTTAACTACAGTAGACATGCAATCCTTTCAGCAAACCTAGACATTTTACTCTTCTCTTTTCCACATGGAATTACAGAAGGAATCTGCAGTAGCATCCTGTGCTAGAGTTTCGTCTCTATTCCAGCTTACATGGGTGCATCAGCAAAAGCTCTGTCCTGCCCATTACTAAGAGGGCATCACTCCTGAGGAAAAGGCAGAGAAAGAGGGAGATGGCTCCATTTAAATAAAGGAAATTAGGAAGGAAGTCATGAGGTAGGAGAAAGAGTTTAATCTCTAAGGCTAGAGCATTTCAAATGAGATTAAAGTTTCAGTTCAGTAACTGGAGCACAGATTTTTCTTTTTAAATTAAAATTGACAAGTGTGTAATTAATGAATTGTATATATTAAAAATATTAACTTTTGCTTACATCCTACATTCAAGATTTTTTTTATATCAGTCTGGGGATATTTATAAGTGATGCTTGTTTACTAGGGGCGATTTTCAATGGATGCAAAGCACCCATTGGTGTCTGCAAAGCAAATTTTCTCAGCCTCTTGGGTCATTTTTTTCCTTTTTGCAACAGTATAATAATACTGGCTTTCTTCAGCTACCATTAACAACAGCACCATTGTTAGCTGAGTGCAATTAAGAATTCCTTAAAAGAAAAAAACAATTTCTTCAATCCCATTGCTTACTATAATTTACATAACCAGAAAGTTTAAGCCTGTAAGTCTAGTTTAAAGTATATCAAACTGGTTTAGTGGGGGGTTTACGTCCCAAAAGCTAGATCATTTTTTATCCATTCTGTCCTGAAAATCTCTTGTGTTTCTTGATCCCTTGACCACAGGCCAAATCACGGCACAACTTGGAGCAGGCAGTGAAGGCAGAAAATCATTTCTGCCTCCTGCTTCATTGTGGAATGGCCCAGTTTTGGGACCCAAAGGAGCTAATGGTACAGATGGCATAACAAATAAATTTTAGAGTACCCAGTATCATTTCGAAACACTGATGTGCTGGAAAATTTTCAGCTCTCCATCACCTTATCACTTTTTATCAGTTCAAGGAACGCTGACCCCAAAGCCAAAAATCATTCAGTCAAAATTGAAATGTTGGGTAATTTTTGCTGGGTTGAAAGGACCCACAAAATATGTCTGGTAATTCATCTGCAAGTATGAGCCAGGCAATGAAGCCAAAGACTAAAGGAACATTTAGCATGGTAAACTGCTAAGGAAACCTCTTCCTCAACTTATCTGTTCTGGGGTCACTTATGCTTTCTATAGGGCTAAGTCTGTTGCTGGCTTTCAGCCAGGCCCATTGCTGGCGCCAGAGAGACTCATCATTTTATCAGTCTTGCCTCTGTTTCACGAACATTTAATTGTTGTGGGATATTCTTAGAACACAGAAATGATAGATCTTTCTGGCATTCAAATCAATTCATTAATTTGATTTACTTGTTTTCCCTAATAGCACAAGGGGTTTCAGCTGAATATTTATTTGGAAGGACTTGGTACATAGAGAAATGTGAGGAAAAACAAATGTTTTTGTTCCATTCAGATTAGCTGGCTGTAGTGCACATGGAGAATACGCAGCCCATATAGATGCAAAAGAAAAGCCAGTATAAATGTTTGCTTTACAGTATTCAAAAAGAACTGCTAGAGGCATAACTTGTTCCTGGGGAAAACTGCTTGAGCTCTGTCTTCAGTGTTAGCCACAGATCTTTCTGTGTGAAGGCTGGGTGTCTTCCTTTGACAGTAATCTCTAAGAACAGGGCACCATTCCAGCACATGCAGAATACAGACAGAGCAAGTGTACTCATGCATGTTCACTCTTAAGAAAGGATAGGATTATTATTTCCACTTTTTTTTTTTTTGAGAGAATGAAGGCTTAGCAGGATGTATGCAGATGGCCCCCACACCTGACTTACTGCATCCCTTACCTTCCTTACAGTAACATGGATTTTGCATTAAGGAGAACAACGAGTAACTCAAACTTTCTACTCTCCGGGGATTCCATTTGGATCCCTATGCAAGTGGGGAGTGGGAGATGAGAGAGGTAACACAGCAAGGCAAGACAATCTAGGCCCTTATAACTCCTTTAATTCTAATCCTTCTAATTAGATGTAGATGTTTCTCTCCATTGGTTCCACTCTGATTCAGAGTTGATGAGGAGACAGTTTCACACACTTGCTGCTGTTCTGAAAGAAATCATCCCAGTAGCTTTGAAAACTAAAGGACGACTTATTAAGGTGGCTGGCTGTTTAGAGGTAGTCCAGAAAATTGCTCAGTCAAGCAGTGACCTGACAGAAAACTGTGCTGTGATCTCTTAAATCTGGCTGCATAGTTCTCCCAACAAGAACCAGCACAGACCTAGATGACAGGTGCTGCACAGCCTGTAGACATATCCTATGAGGTGGGAAAGAGTGCCACATCACTAGTGTAAATAATGGCAACAGGAGAGGAAAGAGGACAATGTATTGCTCTTCTCCATTGCATATCTACAGCTGACCCCATGGCAGTTGTTCTCTCAGTGCAATATTGAAGTGCAGTCATGGAGTATATGAAGGTTCAGCAATGCTATGGATCTCATTGGTATGGAAAATTCTTCTGATTTACACAGACTGTTATCATGAAAGTGAAAATGTCAGTTTTACTTTTAAAAATCAACATCAAAATCTCATGCACATAGATAGGAAAATATTTACCAGTACGGTTTGCTCCTGGAAAATACATCATTGTCATCATCACCAAGGATTAATGATTATTTCTTAGAGAAAATAATTTCCACTTTTCTATTTTAATAAAGTTGAAAAACTGGACTTCAAATTATTTAAGTATTTCAACAATATCAGAATGAAATATGCCTGTGTTTTCACACCTACTTTTATTTTTTCTTTAGATATTATATTCCAAAACACTTTTTAATATTTTAATAGGTCTTTTTTTGTATTGAGGATAGAAATTCCATTTATGAATAGCTGTAGTTGTTGAGGAGAGATGGAAAAAAGAGATCATGTCAGGCTCAAAAACCAGAAGACCAATAAAAAGAAACAAAAAATGTAGTATTTCTTAATATTTGGATTTTATACCAATGCCCTGAATGTTGGTGGTCTGACACTGTGGTTTGGCAGTCCTACATTCATTCAAATGCTAAATATTTTTCAGCTCAGTTGTGCCCTCAGACATTTGTGCATATGAACAATTTGCTTACGAATAAGGCATCTGTGCAGAGATGAGCCCATTTGTTCTTAGCCATAGTTATTCACATTTGATTATTTATTATTCAGTCACATATGAATAGCAACACATTCTGGAAATGGTATTGTTCCAGAAATGCTGTTTAAGCAGGAATTTACCAGTCTCCAAACTAAACCTCAATTATTTGTTGTAATAGAAACTATAACTAAGGTCTTGAAGACTATCACAGTGAAAAGGCATGATGGTTACAGAATGGGGAACTGAGGCACAGAGCAGTGAAGTGACTTCTGAAGCACTTCTGAAATAGCTTAGGGACAGAGTCCTTCAGGCCTTGGCTTCTCAGGATATGCTGTGGTAGTTTTAAAGCACTGAAATGATTTAATGAACATTTTCTTGGACAAGTTGTTCTGTGTGTACTTGTCCAAAATGGGTTACTATTGACCTATACTGCTATACTCATATGGGATAGATTAATTTTTAAGCTGCAATTTTTCACAAGCAAAATGTTCTTTGAATAGTAGAGTAGATATAGCTGTTAATAGAGTGCATATAATTAGTGGAAAATTTTAATTTACCTAAGACTTTCTTGCAATATATCCAGAACTCTTTTTATTCTGCCCTACATAGTGCAATTTATTATAATTTTCCTGTTTGGACTCCTGTATTTTCCTATTTCTTGTACGTTGTCCTGGTTGACAGAAGATTTCATTGAATTCAAAATTTGAAATTATCTCTCAATGGACCAATGACAATCAAAATAGTTACTATTTATAATCTAGAATTATGCATATGTGTGTTTCAGGGTAAAAAGGATAAACCCCATCTCTGATTTTTAATGTTTTATGTATATATACTGTTAGCTTCTAAGACAGCACAGTCAAGACATCTCTTATTAAATAATGTGGAAGGAAGTATTATTGTAATAGATTTTCTTATATATTTGTTTTAAAAGTTCTTATGTAATTTTCTAGGCAAGTGTTGGGGTAAAGCAATGCAAAATTAAGACTAATTTTTGCTGATCTTAAACCAAATAGAAAGTGAAATTGTCCCTTTGCATCAGGCCAGCTACACCAATGCACTTTTGATGAGACAACAGCTGAAAGAGGTTTCAGAACAATTCTGCATGCTATCACTTACACATTAGGGATAATCTTTTCAGACTATTGGCAAAATGAGTTGGCCACAATCAGGTTGAGGTTTAAAATTTACATAATTCATTATGCAGTTGTCTTATGGTTTGGATTCGGTTTTGAAGAGCAAGTAGGCACCATTTAAAAATATTCATCTCTTTTGGGCTGCCAGGGTACCCTTAAGATCAAAATTTGGCTTTCCAAGTGATACGATTCATATGAAATCTGGTGAGGGGTTACAATTTTGTTACAATTACTGTTACAATGTATTAGTAACAGTCAGTTTGTTTCCATCAAAGAGGTTAGAAGCTGTCATTTTAGGTTTTTTTCTGCCTGCTTGTATGTTACAGCATTCACACCTGCCAGAAAATGTCAGAATGTTTATTCCAAGAAAAAAAATGTGGGCACACATCCACCTCCCAAAATAAATAGCAGAGTACATATATTCTGTAGCGCCTCCAATACTCACAGGTTGGAGTTAGTCATTCTTCCTGTGAGAGGGTGGCCATCAATCACTGACAAAGGGAGCCTTCATTCTGGAGTCAAGAACAGGGGTATTTAGATCAATGGATGAGGAGCACAAGGAGCCTGTAGGGAGAGAATATGCCTTTTCATATTTGTGAGACGGCACTGTAAAGTCTTAAAAGCATCTAGGCTTGAAGAAGGAAAAATTGCAGTATGGAGAGCCCGCTTGTTTGCCAAGCAAATCATCTTTCAGTCACAACCTTCTCCCCTCACAAGACCAAAGGCTGAATATTTTCATAAAAAAATGGAAATGCCAATGGAACATACTCAGCAATCATCTGCATTGATTTACTGGAAAAAAAGGAAATCTTTGTTGTGTTGTGAAGTAGTACCACAATTTTTAAGATGTTAAATGCATAAAAAAACACTAAAACTGATATTCAGAAACTAATTAAGTCCGTCAAACTTACTCTTTTCAAATGAGTACTAATAAATGAGTCTACTTTCAAAATCTTCCATTTAAAGTGATATAAAAATAAAATGGAACAGATTAAGAAAGCTTCACAGGGAAAGGTAAGATTGCTTTATATTTTAAGTGCTGAAATAGGCTTTGCATTGCGTAAATTTCTGGTTTAGTCACAGACTCCTTGGGTGACCCTGAATGAGCTATTAAATCTCACTTTGCTTCAATACTTACAGAGAAGAAAATACTCCCTTTGAACTAGTTGTTTTATAAGTACTAAGGGGCAGCTAATGTGGTGTAGATTCTCATCTGACAGAGAATCCAAATGAGGAAAACAGTTATTTCAAGCTCTCTTTATAGTCAGAGCAGGAGAATAAGAAGATCCTTTGACATTTAATGTAGTCCAGCTATGGCCAGAAGGGTCATATAGCAGTACCTGTTCTCATGCATTCATAGCAGAGGAAACTTAGGGTGATCAAACTCCTTATGTGTCATTTGTCTTACCTGGTTGGCCAAAAATTTATCTGTCTTCCCCCTTGCCCCCCATGCTGATATGACCTCCTCCAGAAGAGTTGGTAACTTCTTTCTTCTTTGTGTTTCGTGGCTCAAGATCCATGGCTAGACTGTTTCCCAAGAACTAGTGTAGGAAAAAACACCTCTTCTGCATGACGTCGTCTGAATACGAGAAGACCATGAAGCCTTAAAGGCCCTGTATCTACAGTTTGCACAAATTCAGTGCTCTTCAGTTTTTTTCTAAAATGCTTTTTATGAGATGTCTGAAGCAATATTTTTGTCAAGGTTCTGCCAGTAACAACCTCTCAACTTTCTGAACCACACCTTAGATGACAAGTTGAAAACAAGCAGGAACTCTCTGGCTGCTAAACAGCTACTTATTCACACAGAAACTAAGTCCTCAGCTTTTCTTAAAAAAAAAAAAAAGTTTTGAAACAGAAAAGTGTACAAAGGTCTGACTAAAGGCAGTCTAAGAACAGACAGGAAACTGTGGTAAGGAACATAATTGCAATACTCATACCATTTATCTATTCTATTATGTTGAACTGAAAAGAATAGAAGAGACCCCATCAAATATTTTGTTTGCAAATGAGAGCCTGAAGAGATGCACTCATGAAAAGTGCAGTATTTTTGCAGAAATAACCTATTACAGCAAAAGAGAGGAAAGATATCCTTGGTCAGGGCACTGTCTGAAGAAATGGAAGAATTTGGATCAAATTCCTGATGGAGATGAAAACCAAAGGGATTTAGATCATGACCCTCACATCCCAACTGGCATTCCAAGACCACCCAGTTTTCTGTCTTATTTCCTTTTCTCTTGATTCTCTGTTCCAGTCCTATGAACTCTGGGAAATCTTGACCCAAATTTATATTTCCATAAATTTCCTGCACTCTCCAGTCCCCTCAATATGAGAAAGTTTCCAGCTCTCTAAACCAAATAAGAGTAGGATAATGAAGAAAGACCATCCATTTCCTTTGAATGTGAACCACAGTCAGAAACTATATTTCCTTCCTCCTTTTGCCTATTTATTGAGTGCCTTACATTTCATTAGATGTAGTTTTATAAAAATACATTGATATCAGAGCAGGGAGACCAGAAACGGCTTACTTGGAAAAAACCTCCCAACATTTATTTGATTTTTTATCCTTCTTAAATGGAGGCAAGGTTAAATACCTCTACCACAGACCACAGACTTTTATGAACCTCTGGCAAATGCTTGTGGGCCTTCAAAACCTCTGAATTTAGCATTTATTTCTCAGCAATGAAGAGTAACCAAGGAGACACACAGTCCTAGACTGAACATCTTTAAGTGGCATAGGCTCCCAGACATGAATAAGAAGATTAGAGAACTGTTTGCTTGGAGACTATCAAGTAATGCTACTGTGGCTATGTGATCTTAGAAACAAGCATCCCGCAGAAAAAACCTAGAGGTGGTTGGTGAAGGCACCCACCAACCCAAATCTGACAACTACTGGTTTATTTAAAGATGGCTGTATTAGCTTCATCCTAAGGAATTTCAACGAAATCTCTGAATTTCTTTGAGAAATTCCACGTGACAAGAATTTTAGTTCAGGTAAGACTCTTGATGCTATGGGCTAGTGTAACGGCTTTGATTTCTGTCCTTTTCCTAGCTGCATCTAGGGAAATATAAAATCAATCTTCCATAGTACTTAGTACTTTGCAGTACAAAAGACCATCCATGAAATGTTTTGATATGATGTCAAGAGTGATATGAATTTTGTGGATAAAATGAGAGCAGGTGACAAGCTGAGGTAAGGAGTAACAAATCCAGAGTTTAGTTGATATATACACTTGGCAGTGACATACAAGTTTGAATTTTTTTTGTTTTGTTTTGTTTTGTTTTGTTTGGGTTTGTTGGGGTTTTTTTTTCACTTCAGTCATTTAAGAGGGAAACCGTTTGATCTTTTGAAATTAAATTGGACAAGCTGTTAATGAAGAATAATTGCTTTGCATAATTTAAAATATGTAGAGAAAGGTCCCTTGATCTGTGCAAGCTGTACTTGGGTTAGAACTGGGGCTAAAAAAAAAAGATAACTCCAAGCAATTTGCGATTTTCCAGTTTGTAACCAAAGTGGGAGCCAAGATGCCCCTGAGAAATCTGCAGCGACTCAGAAATATGCATCTCTGCTCTTTTAGTCTTCCCTGTCATATAGCTTAACTGTGCTTTAATGTTTTGCTCACAAGGGAACATTAGTGTCCCCTCCACCCTCTCTTCATTGATAGAATCCCACCCTCTCTTCATTGATAGAATCCCTTTCCTTGCTGCGCTGAAGAAAGACTTGTTCCCTCATTAGAGCCAGGAGCCAGAATCTGCCCCAGAAGCTTTACTTTTTAGGAGGTGTGTTTGGGACAAGGACTGCAGGGAGAGGAGTCTGCAAGGCCAGGATGGATGTGCGTTAAGCAACCTGGTCAAGTGCAAGGTGTCCCTGCCCATGGCAGTGGGGCTGGAACTAGATGAGCTTTTTGGGCCCTTTCAAAGTGGCCCATTCTGTGATTCTGTGAGTGAGAGTGGAGCTCCCATTGCTTGCCACAGGCAGATTCAGGCATCTCCTTAAGGGAGAACTGCCTCAGTGTGAGCAAACCCAAGTCACAATGACTTGGGTCTTCTTCTGTCATCCTATCTGGCACACCATCAGGTTACTCCTTCACTGGCAATGTGGTCAAACACCACATCTCTTCAGGGAGCTTATCAAAGGTAGAAAAACTACTCTGATTTTTTTTCTTCTGGATTGATTTTTTTATAGAGCCAATTCACCACCTACCAGACACAAGGGAGAAAGAGAAGGAATGTACAGCTGGAGGTGGAGGTGGGATTTGACACACCACTGATTTAGATCAGCTAAAATGCTGCTGAATGGCACTCTTGAGGACGATTCACAGCCTAGTTTCTCTATATAAAAAATAAAGGAGTCACTAGAGAGCAGTAGGCTCTGCAAGAGGCGAGTTGGAGCACCTAAGCTAACAGCTTCAAGTCAGCAGCCTGACCCCCCACGTTGAAACACGCTGTTATGCATTAATGATCTTCTGGACACACTTGGGTGACTGGTGGGTTGGGCTTTTTTCTGTAATGTTTATTGATTTAGCAAATGTGAAAAAAGAAGTGCAGAATCTGGCAATTATTAGTGACTCCATGCTGTAGCCTGCTTGCAAACATACAATGTTCTGAAAAATTTTACAAAGAGCCTAGTTTAACACAGACTGATTCACCACATTATCCTCTTCACAGATGATTACTTCTCTAGTAACTCATCTGTCTCTTCTTCCTACCTGTTTTCTTGCTCATAGCACAATTTCTAATTTAAAATACATGGATACAACACACTCGAGTTATGTCTGGGGGTACTCACACTGGCAAATTTTAATCATGTAACTTGATGTGTTCAAGTAAAGAAAACCATCTTCCTGTGAGCTGCTGATGTACTCACAGGAAAAAGAAAAGCTCTTTCCCAAAGCATGTGAATTGTGCTTCCTTTCTGAACCACAGCAGGAGACACAGTTAGTCTCTAATCATCATATAAGAAGCCTAAGAAAACTAAGTTATAATTTAGTCACAGGAAACTGAGTGCCCAGAATTAAGTACTTGGTGTCATCAAAAATGTTTTCTTTATCTGCAGACTAAAAAAAAAATGTTAAGAACACAAGCAGTCATGCACTGTAAAAGGCTGGATTGTTCATTTTGAGATTGCTCCATTTCTAAAGTCATAAAGTATAATTAGATAAAAGACTGAAAAATGTCAGGATTCCTTTATTGCCAGGAACCAGGACCACTATTCAAATTTAAGAGAAGTTATTCTTGGTTTAAATCTGAAATTAGTGAGTGGAAAATCAGACAGTGCAAGTGAAGTAAGGAGTTTGGAGAAACTTTTACTGAACTATGGAAGTTTTTAGATGGGCTCAGTTTCTGAAAATATGAGTTGCTGCACTTTGCTAAAAACCCAGTATATTTGCAGCCAGAAAAAAGTGCTCACACTTTTTCTGGAGAACAGTGACACCTAGTGAGCCTTCTGACTGAAACTGAGCATTCCCTGGGATCTGTAAGACTGAGCCTTCTACTTGGACTTAGCTTCTTTTTCTACTATTTGAACTTCACAGTTCTTCCCTTGAATCTGAACTGCATGTGCTGCTCATCTCTGGCAAGGTCTAATGAACACAAACAGCAAAGTAGCTGTGACACAGTGTGGTGAGGGACTGGGGTTACTTTGAAGAGGGAACTTAAGCATGGCAAAGAATGTGTAGATATGTGGCCTGGGACAAATTTGCTGTGGCAGAGGAATTATGGTGGTAGCAGAGTTGCCTAGGCAACAAGCATCAAGCTGTCAATCAATGGTCAGGAGCTGTATCAGCCAGAAACCACAAAGTGTAAGTGGTTCATTAGTTCAGCATTTTCCCAGTAGATTTTCTGTTTCTGGATGCCTGGGAAGCTCCCAGCAGAGTTCACAGCTTCCTTCTCATCCTGGAGATCCCAGGGCAAGTAGCCCTATTCACTTCCACTTGCAAGCTAGATGGATTTCCCGAGACACTAGTCTGAATTCATCCATGAGATAAGGCCTGCACTGCTATCCTGGGATTCAGCCCAGGACTATGAGAGTGTGTGGACACGTGCATGAAGGAGCAAAGATGCTAGAGCTTTGAAATAAAATGTTTTTGGAACTGAAAATTCCATTCATTCTACATTGTAGCGCTGTGAGTAAGTGGCGAGAGGGATGATACTCCAGGGACCTGTGGACAGATGAAAGGGCGTTAAAAGAAACAAGAAATATCACTGAAAGAAAAAAATCTCAAAGATTGCAGTGAATCACACTAGCATCTTTGGGTTTACAAATTGTTTTGAGGTATGCACACACCCAACTGGAAGTTACAGTACTTTACTAGCATCAAGATCTTTCACCTGTGTGATAAATGACCAATATATCCAATCCAATATATCCTACCTGTCCAGACTGTAAATATCAATTTTATTACATAAATTACATATATTTTATTGGTATTATGAAAGATACTGGATCAGATTCAATCTAAGAAACAGGTTTTTTTTAACTGTGCTACTTTAAAAACACACAATCCTTTTACACCTAGATTATTATACCCAATATTTGAAGCCAACATTTGAAGAAATTCAAAAATGACAATAAGGCCTAGACTGGCAGAAAACTAAAGGTAATAAATCTTTACAATATGTGCTATGTAGTTTCAAAGCAGGAGGATGAGAAGTTTATTCTACATAAATGTCTTATTATATGTTACTTGAATAGATAAAATTCCCACTGCAATGTGATTTTTGACAATTTTCTGTGTCATGGCATTTACAGTGTTGGGGTTTTTTTGCTTGTTTGTTTTTTCCCCTCACTGCAAATGCTAGAAGCATGCAGACATTTGAGGAAAACTTGTGCAAATATCTCAAATATCAAGAATGGAATCTGAAGACTATCCCACTGTGTTACAGCTTCTTTTGTTTTATCTCAGAGAAAAGCACGGTACATGGACATCTCAGGGACTCTGCATCTTACTGGATAGAAACAACAGGACTTCTTAGAAGAGGGCAGCTGACTGTCATAACCACACTGTCACCAACACAGACACTGGCTCTCAAGTCTTGCCTGATTCCTCTTGGAACAAGGCTTTTTCTGCAGAGATCTGATGAAGAGTTTGTTATAAGGAGGAAATGAACTGTTACAGATCACTGGAAACGTGACACAGGAGTCAGACTGTGTGGCAGCCAAGATATGGGGGCCAGCCATAGTCATGTGACAATGTTTAGAGAACAAAGAGAGCAAAATTGATTTTTTAATAAACTATCTGTTTGCTATGACCCTACTGCCATGGGCAGGAATACCTTCCACTAGATCAGGTTGCTCAGAGCTTCATCCAAACTAGCCTGGAACATTTCAAGGGATGGGGCCACCACAACTTCTCTGGGCAACCTGTTCCAGTGCCCCACTATACAGACAGCAAACAATTTATTTATATCTAACCTAAACCAATTTTTTCCAGTCTGAAGCCATTCGCCCTTGTCCTATTGACACGGTGCCTTGGAAGACTACCTGCTGGCCCTTTTCTGGACTGTGCCAAGAGTGGCCACCTCCTGACCACTGCAGATCAGGATGGTGGTAGAGCAGTGCCGCCACTCTTCCCAGCAGCAGCAAGCTGCTCTGAAAGAAAAGAGGCTTGCATGTACAATGCTGAGGATCAAGGCAAAAAAAAAGAGGGGGGTCTTTGATTCCAAGGGTGTTTATCCCTGGGAGGGTCAGGAACCAAAGGCACAGCACAATTAGAGGGACTTATAAGTGGGGGAGATCTTGGGAGAGGATACAGGGTAACCAATAAGGGTTACATAGGGAAGGAACATAAGGTGGGCAGTACAATACATAGAACAGTGAAGGAACACAAGAGAACAGCCTGAACTGACCACCACAGCATCGAAGATTAAGGGATTGGTAAGGAACAGTCTGGAAGAAGGGGCCAGGTTAAGGAGGGATTGACAGTTCTGTAGGAGGAGGGAAGAGCAGGTCTAGGGAAGACAGACAACCACTTGTCACTGATCTCCATTTGGACATTGAACCATTGACACAGCTCCTTGAGTTGACCATCCAGCCAATTTCTTATCCACTGATATACCTATTTTGAAGTACCTACCAGGACATTGACCTACTATTTAAATTTAAATATCAAGGTAAACTGAGAACATTAGAGAGATTTATTTTTTTATATCCATAGGACTAGTGAGATATATCTACGTGATAATTATTTTTGACAAGGTCATGTTTTAGGAATGGCACTCCACTATTTCATACTCCCACTAAAAAGAAAACCACAAGCTGCTCCCCTCCCTCCAGTGGGAGACAAAAGGCCAAGATTATGTATTGAGATAAGAACAATTTAATGGAAACAGCTATGAGATACGAAAATGAACAGTAACAGCAACAATACTAATAACAAAAGTGTACAGAGAGGGTGATTTCCATGCACACATGCTCACCAGGCCCAGAACAATGAAACACAATGGCAGGCAGAGCCTCCGTACACCGCACATTTCCCCGACTGCAAGCCATACTCATTTCTCGGAAGTGAGAGACCCTAATTTCTGCTCTCCAGCAATGACATAAGATGGTATAGAACAACTGCCTAGACATACCCACACAGCTCCAGAGCAGCTGTGGACAAATTAACTCTGGTTGGCACCAAGACAGACAACTACCCAAATAACTTGTTTTTACACAATTACTTTCCAGATTTTGTAAGACTTAAAGTTTCTATCCATTGATCATCTAGAACCCTACAGGTTAGGTTGTCTATGATACATTACACAGGTCTGATCAATCCTTATCTGGAATTGCTGATCCATCTATAACTATTTTTGTTACTTATGTTAAGAAAAGACTTGTTCCTACTTGGAAGAAATAGATATTCTCTGTATCGTTAGACCACACAGAGTGACGCAGTCGTCACTGAAATTTTTCCACAAAATGATAAATAAAAATAATTAAAATGAAATAGACATTCCTTTTGTTTGTGTTGTTTTTAATTTGTTTTTTCCTCTTTTTATCAATTAAAAAGTAATGGTTAATAAGCACAGTTATTTTCCTTGCTTTTAACTATTGTGTCCCCTATGTGCTGTTGAGGAAGCCCATGTGACTGGAGTCCCCGAAGTAGCATGAAGAGAAAAAATTACTAAATGTTGGCCTCTTTTTTTTATTTCTCCAGATTATAAATTGAATAGAAAAATTTTGTTTACTTCATTTGAATGAAGATATTACTTATTTACTGCTCAGCAAATTGGAACATGTTTTTTTTCAACCCACAAAGTATTTGGCATTCTTTTCCAAACTAGAATGTTTACTTTGCTGTGTAAAGACCCTCATGCTTCTATTGCCACCTCCCTGTTTCCCTGACCACTTTTTGTCTAGTCTCATGTTTTCCTTCATTGACTGCTGCACTTCAGTTTTTCCTTTTGCAGTCAGACTGAATCTGGGCATTAATGCCTGTTCTGTCTCATGTTACTAATATTTTCCTTTTCACTCACACCTGTTTCAGTATTTCTTTTTGAGCTTCTCTTCTAAACAGGAATGGGTAGAAGAAGTTCTCTGTATTCCATCCTGACACATTATGAATCCCTGCTACGAAGAATAGAATTTAGAAGGAAGTCCTACTACCTTTGCAATAAATCATACACTTTTGGTCTGATGGAATGGCCCATGAGCATTATAGCCAGCAACTAGAATGGAATAATATTCAGGGCTGATGAACTTTTGAGAGAATTTGACTTCCAACTTGAAACAGCAGTCACTGCCTCCAGAAATAGTCAAGAACACATAACCAAAATTTTAGTTCTTATGACTTTGTCAAATTTGGATCAACATTTTACAGTAACAATAGATACATGGTGACATCAGAATGGTTCTTACATTACATTGAAAACTAGTATATATTAGAGATAGTATCATTTCCATGGGTACCACTTGGTATTATTAGGTAGAGTCAAGTTTGTTGCAATAAAATTAGACAAACTCTTTAAAAGAAACATGGAAATTTTAATGTAAAATTTTAAAAAAATTATAGGCCCTAGGAGAAGCTGGAGAAGAAAAGCACTCTCTAGTGGAGGACTCCAGGAAATCTTAGAAATTGCAGATGTTCTGAAATTTGTATTTGTGCCCTCTTACCTAAAGAAATTGTATTTATTTCTGAATCACAACACTTTCAACTCTCAACTAAACTATATGCACTTGGGTATCTAGGCTTGCTAGGAAATTGTCGTACAGTCCTCATAATTCATAAAAATACATAGAAACCTGTAGACTGAAACTTGAATAACATTTTGCTCTAAATAATTTTTTAAATGTGCACACTAGATTTTTATCTCTTTAATGATTCCTTTATTGCTCTCTTTAAAAGTACATTTAACTGTAAACATTATTTAAATATTATATTATGCATATTTATATGTATTTTTAGAAGTGAGGTATTAATTTATTACAGGCTGCTGCTTTCTGGTTTATACTTATTAAAAAAAAGCAGGAACCACCCCCCTCAAAACCCCCAAAACCCCAAACTAACAAACCATCACTCAAGAAACAGTATTTTTAATAAGAAAATATGTGCCTTAATTAAAGATTTAGGAGTAGGTTGCAAATTCATAAACCCATACTGTTCAGCTTATACCAATTCACTGATATGAGACTGGTCTTTTTTCCAGAATCATATTAAGCAACACAGCTAGCATCTTCTTGATATTATTCATTTACCCATCTTCTGTCCCAGAGGGAAATGGTTTGAAAGAAATTTTAGAACAAATATTATGTGCATTATTCTGTGGGCTTATTCTGGATAAGGGAAGGTTGAAGAAATATGCCTTAGACTTGGAGTGAAAGTAAATTAGCTTTTACTCTAAAATGGCTCTTAATTCCTGTGGAATTTTATTCCATGATTTTGACTGGCCATTTTGACTCAGTTTAGGGCACGAATGAAGTTCAGGGGATTGTTTGTGTGTAAGGAACTGCGTGAGTAGAAAGGTGAAGATCTGACACTTTAAAACTATCAACCTTTAAAAAAAAATCTAGAGACAGAATTTATCCAGAGATTTAATCAGGCCCAACTTGAGATGTCTTGAGGTTATCATGTACCTCCTCCCTTAGTAAAAGCATGTATAACTTCACTGGACATGAAAGATAACAGAGTCCTACCAATTATCGAAACTTTCGGCTAGAGCAATTACTTTGATCTTATAATTACGGTATGTCATGTGCCTAATAAAAAATAATCAAATGATACCCTATAGAAAAATAATTAATGAAGAAATTCTTCTACCCACTGGATCTCTGAACAGTGTTAGGCTGAACATTAATTATACAAGATGTTTACTTGTTATTTTCTGAGGACAACTGCTATGACTCCTATGCCTTAATGTTCTGGGAATGTCAATGAGATAATGACAGATGACAGTCTCCTGTTCATGTTCTTCTCATCCAGTTGAAGGTGCTGCAGTTTCTGATGCACTGAAACCTCTTCTCCTGTTGCAAATATATTCTAGAAACATTGTGTGGGCAACCAAATTGGGCAAATAAAAATCAGTAAAAACTTTTTGATTTAAGTGAATGTTAAATCAGTTTGAGATGACTAGCAGTTTGGTCTTGAGCTAAGATGAGAAAGACAACTTTGCACAAAATTGCATAATCAATTAGTAAGATTGTGACTGATTTCTCTTTTATTTCCTATTTCAAGGAATGCTACTCTTCTTGAAATAGAACATCAAAGTAAACGATCTGAGGTTAATATTGCAAATACTCAAATGCCCAGATTCCCTCACCTTATCTGAACCTCATTTTAACCTAAAGCTGACATCCACGGGTTTGATCAGAGTTGCCCAAGTTTTGAAATCTTTACACAAATTTACTTACTTCTTTGTTGAGAAGTTTACATTCAGCATACAAATAGTACTGTGCAATTTACTTTAGTTACTGCATAGTTTAGGGATATACTGTGTAATTATTAGTAACCAAGGGTAACTTGCCTTCCATGTTTAAATGTGTATTAGTGTACACATAGGCATGTATGTGGATATTTTACCAGTATTTCATGAGAAAAGCATATCATATCAAATTACTTCGACACAAAATAACTGACTACACAAATAAATAAATTTCAAGAGAGATATTCCTAGCCTTGACTAAAGGTCTTTTAAGGATACTCTGAAACTTATTTTTATATCTTTTTCTGGCTGTGTTGTTATTTAAAGCAATTGACTTTATAAATCTTGATACCCCTTGTAGAATATTGGAGGATGATAACTTTAGTACCCTATGGTCAGAATAGCATGAAAGAGAAAAGAACCTGATATCTGAGAAAATGATGACATGGCATCTGGCCTGTTCCACATACGTGCTGTGAATGGACCTGGACAGAGAGCCATGGCTAAATCCATTTGCAAGTACTCATGTATTTGTTAGATACTCAGTACTGGTTAGGATGACACCAGCTCCTTACAGGTCTCATTTAGTACTTAGCTGCTCATGCTGCAGATTAAGAATTGTCCGCCTCGTGTCTTTAACAGGCAGCTTTTAGTCAGGTACGCCAGAATCCATTTGATTCTTTCCCAACAGCTTCATCAAACAGGAGTGAACTGTTTCCATCTGAGCTGTGGTCAACACCTTCAGGAAAAATTACAAAAAGCTATATAAAAATTATAATATAGCTTTGCAAAATTCTGAATAATAGTCTTGAAGTTTCAGATCTACACATATAGTCACAAATTAGTAGCTCAAAGACTAAAATATCTTTGCACCCTCTCTCTTTCCCCACTCCTCCTTGCTATCAAAGCTTTTGTACTCGCAGCTGAGTCAGGGTCAGTTTTGCATGTCTGTATTAGAGATTATGCCAAAAATACACTGGAGGGTCTCAGACCACTTTAGAAGTCTATAATCCTATATTACCAATACTCATTAGGGAATATGATACATTTGCATTGGTGCAGTTATGACTTTGCCCACTGGTAATCTCCCCTGACACATTTCCTGTAGCAGCTACCTTTCTGCACTGTGTAAAAAGAAGCCCTCTTCCCATCCTGGCAACATCATGTAGTGTGAGACCTAACAGTACATGCCATGAGCTTTCCTCTGCTGAGATTGTGTATATTCACACGTGCACTCACCAAAAAGTAAGTTATTTTTCTGATTTGCCTTTCTGTCTCCAAAGAATCCTTTGATCTACACATATAACCTCCTCTTCACCCCTCCTCCTCCTTTTCAAACCTGTTCTCATTTATTAAAAAAAAACTGCTTCGTTTTTTTTGTTGATGCTTGTCAAGGGACAAGAGATATGAGGATCCCTATTATTCATGTCAGACAAACGTGTGATTCTTTCTCCTTCAGATATATTCCCTGCTTGATAATCTGTGTATTGCTGCTTCTTAAACTAAAGATCAGTTTTGAATTTGGCTTTCATTGGTTTAGCTTCCTCTTAAAGCAATTTGTCAGTGAAAGCCTAGTGCAAAATGATTCCCAGACAAGGAAAATGGTCTAGTCGATGTGATAAGAGGAAAACAGCAAGAACTCTAACAGTTAGACCAGTCTCTTTTAATTGTAACCAACATCAAGTGTGACTTCTCAGCAGCACATTCAATATGTCATATCAGAAGAGATGAAGGTACTAGGGAAAAAATATTGGAAAGAATTAGCAATATCCCATATTTACCTCACCTAGAATTATTGGTAATATTCAGCATTCAGCTGAACATTTAATTCAGCTCTACACTTAATACACTTTGTTGAACTAAGTCACACACTAATGATCTCCACTCTGTTAATATAGTGTTCTATATGTGGAAATAAATTTAAAAATCACTGAAGCCAGAGAATTCAAACTGATGCAACGTTTCAGTTTACTTTCTGTGTAACAACTTCCCACTCCACAGTAATGTTTCCTTTTTTGCATTGAGAAGGCTGTCGTTTAAAAAAGATGCATTAATACAAAATTCAGCTACTCTTAGCTTCCATTGAATTCAGCTTATGTATGAATTGGAAGCTTAAATGTTTTCTTGGATGTGAGCTCAAAACAGTATCTTAAGACGTTTCCCCAGTGGAAAATAATTTCCTTAACAGGGTAGTGGTGAGTCATCTGGTCTTTGTGCCTTAGGGCTCTGCAAGTGAGGTGAGTAGATATTGCTATAGCACTCAATCATATGAAACCACAGCTGCTTCATCTGTAACCACATGGGGACAAATCAATACCATTAGCTCCAGTGAAGTTATCCTGTTGACATATTTGACCCTAAATCCTTATCTAGAACACACAAGGGTGAGGACTTGTGGACAAAAAATTACAAAAGATCAGAGAACTGAAAGCAAATTTTTCTTTAATCTCTCCCTAGGAGTTGGCTAAATTGTAATTGGTATTGTACAACTCACTGAGGGAAGTAAATATAGTCCTCTACTTGCTTTTGCTGTATGTGTACCTCTGAGGCCTGGACATGTAGGAACTGAAGTTGTAGGGGCACAAGTGGGGTGCACCATACAGACAAGACTTATTTCTTTCACTTCTTTTAGCATTCACTTCTACTAGTCACATCTAATAGGATTAAAGTGGAACAGGATGTGCTGTAATTTGTATATACCCACAGCAAATTATCATCACAGTAGAGGAAGCAGCAGCAATCTCCTAGCTTAGCAGGATATCTGAGGCACGATGCTTACAAAAGATATGACTGAAATGACAGGACTAAAATACCACTCCTTGTTCAAAAATCCCCTTGATCATATTAATTCCCCGTTTCCGGCAGAGCTGAAGATTGAGTGCTGTCTTCCGACCCAAGCCTTTTCTCACTTAAATTGCTGTCAAGCGAACGACCTGACTGCCTATACGTGTGTGAACAGCCGTGTGGGGGCTGGCAAAGGAAGCTCGTTTGCATATGTAGTCACACACGCATCTAGATATCAGGGCCTGCGCAGTCCTTCCTGTCTCTGTATGAAGAGAATTTCTGCACAAAGGCTCATTTAAAGCCAGTTAAAGCCAAGCAAGCTCTGTCGATTTCCTTTGCTATTATTTTCTTAGGGCACATGACTTCAGCTGCAGACCTGACCATGCACTTACATTGCTCGCCATATCCAGTAACAGGCTCCTGTAGATGGATCACTTGCTGGGTGACACATCTGCCACTGGCTCTCATGGTTGCTCTCCAGCAAATCTTTCGATCAATTAAACTCAACTTTAAAAAATTACCTTCTTAAAGGGCTGCTTCATGTTTGGCCTTTAGCGTTGCTCTGATACCCATGCAATCAAATTCCCGAAGTGTCTCCTGAGGAGGTGTTGCATCAGCCTGGTCTGAACCACTGCCTGGAGTTCAGTGCTTATTTCTTTATTTCTGTACCAGCCGTGATTTTCATTACACAGTTTTTGCAAACTGCTTGTTTTACAAGACAAGTTTCAGAACACACTGAAGAGGAGGATTACCTGAACTTTAAGCATAAACCCACACATCGTCGAAGTCCTCCCAGACATGCCCAAACTCCTGAGATCGCCTCCTCGGCGCTGCAAGATTGGGGAGATGCAATCTCCACCTTGCCTCTGCAGCAGGAGCCCCGAATGCTGTTACAGCTGGAAGCCGAGGAGGAAATCATCTCCCGCTACCCATTCTCGCCTCTTCCCCGAACACGCCGCTGGAACTGGAGATCTGTCTTTTCGCCTCTCCTATTGGACCTTGCGGGTCCCCGCGCTATTGGGCGACCCCATCCCTCGATGCCGGACGCTGCCGGACGCCGCCGGACGCCGGTGCATGCCGCCCATCCTACCGCCCATCCCGCCGCCCACGCTCGCCCCTCGCCTCACCCCGCACCAGGACGGGAGGCAGGTGAGGGCGGCCGCCCGCCCGCGCGGCGTTGCGCATGCGCAGCGCGCTCCCAGGCATGCTCACTGCCGGGGGCGGGNGGGCGGGCGAGCCCCGCACTGGGCGCCCCGCGGAGCGGCCGCGCTTCGGCCCCGGATCGCCAGGACCTGGCCGGGGGCTACGACAGCGAGGGAAAATCGGGACTGCCTCTAGTCCTTCTTCTTATTTTATTTATTTATTTATTTTTAGATACTGGTGCGGAGGCGTCGCTGCTTGTATGTGCTCGTGGCAGCAGTGTTTTTAGAAAGGGAAATTTCAGCTGCGACAGCAGCAGGCATTTCTGCTGTTAGCGGTGCTTATAAATCCTCTCTCTGCTTTGCTGGCGAAACGTGTGCCTCATTCAGAAATGCGGGGAGAGATGAGCGCCCTAGTACGTACATGAAGTTCCACTGCCAGTTTCGTTCCAGTAGTCAGAGCTTATATTTCTGGCATAAATCTCAGGCTTCCTTTAAGCTGTGAAAAACTGCTCATCGTTCAGAGCCTCCGTTTATCCTGTGCAGACTTCAGCATATATTATCTGAGGAAGGAAATAAAATTTGGGGTAACTGTATAATTGAATTAAGTTCTCAATTAGTGAAGTTGAAGAGTTTGTTTTGTCATTTAAGACAAGCTTAGCCACTTCTGAAATAGTAAATGGCTTGCAAGTTCCATGAAGTTTAATTAGGAACTACAATTAAATGCACAGATACTGATTCTTTTGGTCCCGGGAATTTTGTTTTTAGGAGAGATTTTAAGAAGCAACAAATTTGCATTGTCTTACTGCAGAATCATTGAAAGGAACAATTGAACTTTATGTTTCTTAATATAGAACTGTATGAACATTCCCAATAAGTTCTATTATGAAAATAGTTGCCTTTTTTTTTTACAGTTGTAAGGAGAAATAACTTTGTCTCACTTATTGGTAATTTATTGCCCTGTAATATTAGGCTACACTTCATAAAATATGGAGCCTCTTTCCTGTAAATCTTTCATTTGGATGCTCATGCTGTTTTGCCTTATATTCATATGTGCAAGAGATTATTGACTGAAAGATGGGAGTATTTCATGATCTGTTTTAATAAAAGCCTTAAGCTGCTTTTAAATTGTTCTTTTACAACATGTATTAAATTGACCATCTGTACAAAATTAGAGTACAGCCTCTATTTGACATAACGTGCCATCTAATCTCAGTATATCCTCTATTAACAGTGGAATTTACATGAGTTTTGTTGTCCTTGATTTCTCTATCCTGCTAATTGAAACTGGGTATATATTCTGTCAGTAAGCTGTTCACTTTCCTTACTAAGTTCTACTTGTTTCGTTAAGTTACTGGGAATGCTTGCAAAGAGATCTTGGTCTTCATTATGCAAATGTCTCTAATCATCAGAAAAAGAAAGGAAAATAGATATTTATATGGTGCTACTTTTTTACCTGAGTGATCATGGAAAATAATTCTTTCAGAGAGGGCGAGGGGGAGGATGTCCAGGAGCTGAATTCAACCTTTGCATGGTTAGGCATGGTTTGCACTGAGCACAAGAGCTGTGCTTCCTCTGAGGGAGGGCTGAATAAAACTTGCTCTTGTTGGAAGTCATTGAAGATGTCACAACAATGAAATAGCAAAGGAAGCTTAACATGCTAAGATATCTCTGTTTCATCTGATACAAGTAGAAAATTTGGTCCTACACAGGCTACCACTATGGACATCTTTTATGTATAGCCTAGACTTCTGAATTATTTACAGTGATTTTGAAGCTTTGGTTCATGTGAAATCACAAGATGCATTCTACTTGCTAGGTCACAAATTATATCCCAAATGTCAATTTTTGTGTAATGTGTTGGAAACTGCTTGGCTTTTTGTTCTGAGGCTGAATTTCTATGAGACATGTTTCTAGAGAATGCTGAAGACTCTGTCAGTAGATATTAGGAAAATCTCCCTTGATATCAGTTGATGGTAATAGATTTTAGAGAAAACTTAAGTCTACATTTACTTCAGCTAATGCTGCAGCAAAAAGAGTTAATGTGGTTAAGTAGTGCTCATATAACAAATCTGGTTTCCTATGGAACTACAATTCTACTACCTTTTAGTAAAATTTTGTGCAAAAAAGGGAAATGTTCTTGTCAAAACTGTAACCAGGGATTTTCATGTGGTCAATAAAGTACCATTTTACTGGGTTGACTTAGATACCGATTCCAATATAGCATGACAGTCATGTTATCAAAAAATAAAATATGATTTTGATGTTTGTATATGCATATATTGCTACCAAGAATAAGACACGTATACGTGCATCTCTGAAAACAGAATTATGCCCTTCTGCTGAGTGCAGCAGGTGAAGTAATCAACCTATATAAAGCTTGCTGTTGCAGAAGGACCTAAATTTGTAGCGAGTGATTACAGGTCAGCATGAACCTTCCACTTACATTATGCATTGCATGAGAGGGTGCACGACAGTGTAGGTTATACTCTCTCTTAGTATGTATGATCTAATACACATGTTCTTGCAATAAAAACCTAGTGTCTCCCAAGGTGACTAGGAAGCATTGTCTCCTTGTAAAAGAATGGCAGGTAGTAGGAAAACCACAAAGCTTGTAATTAGAGAGCCATTTGAGTCATGCACATTACTCAATTAATTACCTCTTTCACCTTATTTTCCTTTATAGCAAATTTTGTTAATAAAATTAAAATACATATGGAATTAAGTATCCAGTTACTCAAAATTTGTGGGAGAAAAAAAGTAAATCTGTGAAATAGATTGGAAAACCTAAATGAAATAAACTAGGAGAACCAACCTGACCAGAAAAAACTTACACAGTTAACAACCATGGTATCAATGCATCACCTGCCTTGTATTAAAAACCTCTCTTTAAGAAAGCATTTTTGCAGAATTTCCTTTTAGGATAAACTAATCCTGTCCCTGCAAAAGCAAAAAGTTAATAACTGATTATTTGGTCAGGTCATCTAAGTCATGGTTTCTTGAGAAACACTGTACACTAGCTTGCTAAGAGCTTCTGTTACCTCATTTTATTGCTCTCTCCATCAGTGAACTCATGCATTGCCAGCCTTAAGTCACTATGAACCATTACTTTCCTGCTAGCCTTTTCAGAGTGGAAGTGTGTAGATCCTTGTCTTAACGTCTTGATGGATCCATTCTTCCTGCCCCTCAGCAGAATCACATCAAATTTCAGATTAGGAAATAGTGGCATTTTATCTTTTTTGGGCAATGTTGTAGTAACAGGAGTTGCTTATATCAAAAATGAAGTTTCTTTGACCACAAACTAACAGTCCTTTGGGTAGAATTTGCTAGGTAGAAATGTATGCCATATATATGCTAGACTGATTCTCACACAGCTCACAGGATGTCCTTAGTAGGTTCTGCAGAGTTCAGCTTTCCTGGTCAAACATGCACTGTGTGATATTTTCATGGCTGGAAATTATTCGAGTGCAGTTTCTACTCAGATATTGGGCAGGCCTATTTTCTATAAAATGCACAAACTCTGTCACGAAATAAGAGAATCTGGAGACTGTACTTTTAGTGTCGAGGTGAGATCTGCACAAAATGCATTTGCTATCAGATCAATTTCAGTAACCTCATACTAATGAATGAATAATTCTAGGTTCTAAATACATTTAAAGTGAAAGTGAAGGAGCTATTGATTTAAAAAATGAATAAGGATTTTCCTTCATTACACTAACATAATCTAAATGAAGCCAGTTCTCGTAATTGCCTTCTTTAAAAACACATTGCTGGCCATGAGTGGGTGTTTTTTACTAGAAGAGACTTTTCTGTTTTTTATTAGTAGGACTCATGGATAATCAGAGAGTACTCATCTGTCTCTTCAAAGGTTCTGTTGGGGGAAAAACAGTTTTATAGTTCAGTACCCAAGTTTGTATTTTTGAGAAAGTATATAGTTAGAAAAGAGACTCATCATATTTTTACATGTGGAAATACTTACTATTCGTAATTTTAAAAGACATCATCTTCCATGAGAGATTTATATTCAGTACATCCATTAGGAAATTATTGAGATTTGTGGGCTTGGAATCTCTGACTAATTCCATTTGTTGTATTACAAAGAGGACTGAAACATCGTAGACAATGAGGGCTGGTTGCAGCTTCTCTGGAGAGCCAAGCAGAAGAGTTGCTGAAAGTCCATGAATTGGGCTCTTGGGGGACTCTGTCTCTCTAGAAGGAGGCTAATGACATAACTGTGTGCCTCTATTTGGGGTGGCCCCCCCTCCACAGGGGTATTGCAAGGATTGCTGGGGGGGATTAGATGGAAGCGTAGGACTCTTACTCCATAAAGCACAGTCATTGTCCTGTAGGATTTTCAGTATGGCTTTGGAATAAATATTTGGAGAAGTTAATAGGATCTTCTCAGAAATCCTCAGTGAGATTTTTAGAACAATACTGCTATAAAAGAAAGCCAAATCTTTAAGACTCGAGTTTACTTTTCTTCATGACAGCTATAGATTTCCATGGAAATGGAAATATATTTCCTTGAAATACTATGTATTTACATCCATCTTATACAGAGCAGAACTTGTCTGCAACTTTCATTGGAAAATGACAGTGATAACAAAATTAGAAAATTAATGCATGCATTTTTCGCACCTTCTGGGAAAAAAAAAATTGACATGAGTCTATATGATACGTTAGTGCCAAGGCATAAGTATGGCAGAGTACTTAAGTGCCTTTGGGACCACTAGCTCATCTCTTAATTCACATGAGTAGACCTAGTAAAATCAATGGTCTGTGGTATCTAGTTTCAGTATTGACGTATCAGGCAACAGGCCCATGAAATGAGATGCAAAGTGTCTTTTTGAAAAAGATACCACTTATATGCTTAATACAGATTCACTGTAGCTGTGGGTATTTTTGGCCAGGGCATTTTTTTCCTACAGAAAAGAACAAATTTAGCAAAAATGAATTTACAGCTGCTTCTATTTTCAGCAGATTGCTTATTAAAAAGGAAAAAAAATCCTTGCAATCATCGCTCTCTCTCCCTCCCTCTCTTGTGTGTACTCACACCCTCCCTTGGTGGTGCTGCTCCACCCTCACCACACATGCATGTGTGTGTGCACACTTCCTTGCTCTTACAGATACAAACACATGCATAATAAATCATTTGTATCCCTGCTAAAATATATACATACGTTTTGTACTACTCGATTTTGTCTGAAATTTTTGGTCAAAAGTGCTGAACATCATGTATAGGGGCAAATCAAAATATTTTTCAGGATTTTTACAATTGTCCTATCCTATTCTTGCTTAGCTCTGGTGTAGTTTATGTGCTCTGAATTTTGACATATCATGGGTACTGTTCCTCTGCTGGAAAAGGCCTGGCCTTTGGTTACTGGACCTAGCTAGGAAAGCACAGAACCTTTCCTATGAAGGAAGGTGACCTAGTAGTGGGATGTTGCCATTGCTAGTAGAAAAGGTGTATGTTTTGTCCTAATTTTGCAAGGGCTCATGATAGGGATTTAACAAATTTGATATTAAATCTGACTTTTGCTCATACCCTTGCTGGTGATTTTTTGACCAATCACAAGCACACTTGTTCAGGACACCTGCTCTGTCCAAAGATTCCTTGACCTACCTGCTTTGCTTGGGTTAGCTCTGACAGCAGCTTTTCTACTTAAGCAAGCATTTATATATGTTTTAATCTCATTTTTTTGTGTGTATGTGTGGTACAACTATAGTTAGTCTACACTGGAGCAGTAACAAAGGCTCGGTAGAACAGAGGCTTGAAGACTGGAGGCACAGGATGTTTCATTAGAGGAGTGCAGGTGTGGGGCACAATCCTTGCTATAAAAAGCTCAGTAAAAGGTAAAAATGCAGACCTGGATCTTGAGAAAACTAGTTTTAGGCATTGATGAAGAAAACAAAGAGATAGTATCTAACATATATATGTGGCACTATTTACAGTAAGTTCAAATATAACCTGGAGCTGCAGACCAGCTGAAGAAAGAGTATAAATGCATGTTAGAAAACACAGGTATATGTAGCTTCCTAAGAGGAAGGAAGAAGATAGGAGGAAGAAAAATCCATCAGCATGAACACCATATCCCTCCTGATGAAGGACTCCAGGTGCTGACAAGTCCTTATAAACAACGCCCATCACTAACACCAGTCGGAAACAATTGACCTGAGAGCCCAGAGAAGCATGGAATTAGAGTAACACCATGGAAAGGGATAGACAATTTAATTGTACTACTCCTATAATTGTGACTTTTTCTGTATTCCTTGTTTTCCTATAAAGTTAGATCTGGACTAACAATGCTTCTCGAATTAGTTTGTTAAGATATTCATTATGCTAACAATAAACTCTTGGCTTCACTTACATGTATAAGGTGTGCTTCACCTGTGTTTATAAACAAGACTTTAACAGAGGAATTCATCTACCTGAAGGAGGCTGTGAGAAGCTACACAGCGGCATGCCTGTCACAGCCTGCATGTCCTTTATTTACAGTTTCCTTGGTGAATTCTTTTGTCAGTTCGAAACTTCGTGAATTACCAAAGCAGTAAGTGGATTTATATTTTTTTCTTTTCAGGTTTCCTCGATGTACCTCACAAAAGCACTTTTGAAAATATGTTCTGCTGTCCAGCTAATGTTCGAGTCATATTTTAGCCACTGTTTTAACTCCATCTTATTGGCAATAATTTTTGATGCACCATGCCAAAGTTTATGTTTGGCTAAAAGTGCATAACTTTATCCAAATGAGATTTAGATTTGATTTATTTACTGCTTTGCTAGCAGTAAGGTATATTGTTAGCTAGATGGTACAGATGCAAAAGCATATTGCCTCCAGACAGCTTTTGTTTTCATTTTTGCTTTCAACATAATTTAAAACCTCTATATTTTCCACCAGATATGTTTACTCTTTTTAATATGTTTGTTGGTCTGTTTGGGTTTTTTCTTGTCCCTTGGTAATGTAGATGAAATAGGAATAAAACAATAGATTTTGTGTCTTTTGAAGGCAAATCCAAAGGAAGGTCCTGTTGCATGCACCAAAAGAGACATCTTTCACAGCCCAGAACAGACTGAAGTCTTCTAAACCTACCGCAGGGTTTATGCTATGTCTAGAATTACCAACATTTAGCGTTTCCCTGAGTATCCTGGCTATTTTCACTCCTGAGAGTTAGAACCACGCTCATAAACAGACAGCATGATAATAAACATTTTGGAATTTAAGCTTTTTTTTTTCTCGTTTCTGTGGGCCAGCACCTCCTTGGCCCTTGTATACACAAGAGAGAACTGCAAACTCTGCTCTGAATGGGAGTCCCATTTTATCTCAGTGTTCTAAAAAGAGGCAGGGAATGAATCTCCCAGCTGTGGGAACTTTAGTGTTATTGTAGAGGATTGATCATTGTTCTGCAGAAGTACATTGACCTGCATCTCACAGTGACTAGGGTAACTGCTCAAGAACTAATAAACCATGGTGCGAGAGATGATGAAGCCAAGCCTGTCCAATCTGGGGCCAATTTATAGGTTCGAAAGAAGTTTGTATGGGACAAAGAGCTTCTTGCAGAGTGATGAGCCAAACAGAAAGGAAAAAAGCATGGGGAGCTCGGTGTACAAAATTTAATTACCAAAATTTGGTAAGTATTTTTGTTACTGAAAATGAGAAATTACTTGGGAACAGCATTATGTACTGTAACTCAAACTGCATAAAAATTAAATATATCTTTGAAAGCAATCCGTCAAATTTCAGCCTGTTGTTCCCTTATGAAATGAGTCTGCATTTTATGCCTTTTTTTCCCCTTTGATTTCTAGCTTTTGGCATAAAAACCTCAAGCTGTGTAATATACCAAGTTATTTTTACCTATAAAAAGACTTCAGTGTTATTATAGTGCTAGAGTATTAAGTATTAGTATTAAGTAGTATTGTGTTTTTAAAATATATATACTGGGTGTCTATATTCATTTGTGCATTTTATTTACTAGTCAGATACAGCACAGCATTTTGTCAGTGGATTTGAGGTGGCTACACTGCTTACAAGTAGCAAATATACAGTATATATCTCATTACAGAAAAATGTGATTGTTCAAGACCATAACTTATTACCAAATTTGTTCAGATTAAGGTAAATAACAAGATTTAAGAAATTACCTCAAGTTGTTTTTCCAGACACACATCATTACTTTAGACACCATTATCATGGCCCTATCAGGTTTATGTTATGTCCCATTGGGACTCTTCTAGTCAAATAAATATCTGGTTTCTGGCTGTAGACGATGTTAAGGAGGAGGCACCCAGCTTGAGTGGCTTTTATGTTGTTGTTTCATGGTAAAATTACTTAAAGGAACCAGAGGTCTGAGACTCTGTTATGGGAAACCTGGGGCTGAGATGGCAAGGAAAACTTGGCTGAGAGTGGGGTGAGTAGGGAGTCAAGTCATTCCTTGTTTCCTTAACAAGGAAAATATAAAAAAACTGTAAATCTCTGTTATTTTTATGTTGTAAGAAGATAAAAACCATTCTGCTGTGTTACTGGCTGATTGATGGATCTTGACTACCTTGAAATTTTTTATGTGTCTTTTTTAGCGACAGTGAATGTATTTGGGAATTGGGAGTCTAACAATTTTCTAACAGGTTGCTTTCAGATAAAATGTCAGTTCTCTGAAACTATTCAGAGAGTCAAGACAGTCTAAAGAAATCTTAGGGTTTTCTCTATCAAGCAGAGGCCAGACTGGAGCAGTCAAAAGTGCTCACAACATCCAGTACATCAGATTTACTATTTATTATAGGTTTTCCTTTCTGCATATATAATGCAACTTTGTAGTGTGAGACAGGCTCAGAAGCATGTGCTATCTAGCATTCTTGTGATTTACCCATCTGATTTCACGACGAAATTTTGTGCTTCCCATGTACTGGGATGATGCGTGCATTTGATACAGAATTTTACTGTTCCATTCTCCATCGATCTTCTGTAGATTAGATTTTTTTTCCCCTCTTTCTAGTTTATGACAGAAATGGTTTTATCTAGTATGTTTATGCAAACAGCTAAGACCAAGTGAACATATATTTTGAACCACTAAGTAGAACAGTTGGATTCTGCAGACCAGGGAATTTCATAGGGATTTTTCCAATTTTCCTTTCAAGAGGATGGCAAACGGTGGCAATGATAGAAATACTGCAACTAGTACAAGTAGTGAAGATGTTGAGGTTCAGACACTATGCATTCTACATCACCCTGGAACTTCTTGTTACACTTTAGTAGATGTAGTGTTATACTTGGTAGAGTTCTAGAAGCACAGCTCCAGGGATTGGAAATGCAACCGAATCTGAGAATATCTGGAATGAGAATGCTGTTGTACAGGAGCAGTTAAATTAAAGAAGGGGCTTACAGTGGATAAACATGAAAGCAAGATCAAGACAGTCTTTCTAGTTGAAAAAGTCTAAGGAAAAGCAGCAGTATTGAGGAGCTACAAGGAAGGAAAAGTTAGGCTATAGGTAAAGAGCACAGGAAGAAATACAAATTTTCATTAGGAGCTGAAATTTAGTGGAGAGTGGTGACCAGTCACATCGTACAGACAGAAGAGCTTGAGGGTGGAATGAACAGTTCAGATCAGCACAGAGTCACGGTGCAGCTCCTGTTACTAAAGGGAGTTGGAATGGTTATTACATGAGATGATCTGCATGAAGAAAGGACTGTTGTTTTCTAGGAGCAAAGTAGATACAAACCTGCTGCTCAGAGAAGTTCTGATGTGGGTTTGAAGTTAGGCATTGATTATTGTTCACTTTGGAACAAATAGAATTTCCCTTGACATGAAGATAGCTCTGTTTAGCTGAGAAATAGATGAAGACTCAGCATTTGTTTTGATAGAAGAAATAGCATGGAATCACAATCTAATAGTCTGTTCTCAGTGCTGAGGCAGAATAAACTATAATTCTTTGTAAATACACTTGAGGGGAGACAATTTTAGGAGAAGGAATAAATGTATTATAGTTAATGGATAATAGCAGCACTGGGTGAATATTTCAAGTGAGTCATAAATAACTCTACATCCTGAAGGAGAGTTCAAACAGGATACTGTGAAGAGAATATAAGAATGTAATTTTGGATGAAGTTTGCTAAGCTTATGGAAGAGAAACCTCTAGGAACTATAATTTTTGAGTCTTGTCCTAAACCATATTTACTGAATTTTTGTGTATATTGGGATTTCTGAAGCTTAAAAGGCACCAAAATCAGTTCTTCATCGCTTCTGGCAGTTTCCCTGGTGGCCACAGAGAAGCATATTCTTTTTTTGTAGAAATCCAGAGTTTGATATAGGAATCTCAGTCTTCTTTCCCCTTATGTTTGGAGAGTGGAAATATTTAAAGGTGTTGTGTAGCAGAACTGCTGGTATTTTTAATTGCTTAAGTCTCCAAGTGTCTGGTTGGTACCTAATTGCTTGTGTTTGGAGCTGAATTATGGATGGTCAAGGAGGAATATATTATCACCAGACTGAGAGGAAGTTTAGGTTCCCCTGTAGTATCAAGGGTGGCCCATTTGTGAGAATCACCTGAGGCATCCATGGCAGTCTGGGAACCAGAGTCTGGTAGTGGTTAGGGCCTTTTACACAGTCTTTTAAGTTTAGTGACATTTTTCATGTGGGGCACTGTGGATGCTTGTAACCTACTTAAGATAGGGGACTATCTCAGATATGTGGACTTCTCAGATAACCAAATTCAGTGTAGTAATTTTCTTGGAACATATTGGAACATCTGAGTGCTTAGCTGATGAAAAAGGTTTTGTGTGAGTATCACGTGTAATTTTATGTAATTAGGCCTAATTTCTCATTGCTACAGGTTAAACATTATATTTTGCTGTCCATCTTGAAAATCTGCTACAATGGACCTTGTATGGCTGCAGGGACTGCCGCTACTGATGTGATATTTAGCATTCTAATGGAAGCAAGTCTGGGATTTAGAAGCAAATGGTGATTCTGTTAAAAAGTATTGAGATTTAAGGACAAGTGAGCTTTTTGGGCAGTTTCTTTAACTATTTTTTTTTTTTTTTTTCAAAAATATTCAGGGAAGAATTTGGGCTGGTCATTAATTGTTTTTTTTTTCTGCTTCATTTAGTGAAAATAAGAGGCAAAGTTGGAACATTGAAGTGGGTAGAAAATGCAATACAAAGAATTCATGGATAATCACAGTTGGTTTGATTCTCTCAGAAACAAAGGAGCAAAAGTGAAGGAAGGAAAGAAGACACACCAAATGTGTTGGTGGTTACATTCCTTTATCTTATCTATGATTGGTTTTGAAATACTAGTTTTCTGTGAAGGAGACATGAAAATAAATCCAGCAAAAAGATGGCTGTGAGAAGTAGGTGACAATGAGAAGTGCTGATGCTTCCTTATTTTTATTTTGCCACAAACACAACTCTAAACTGCTAGTTAAGACCAGCCCTCAGGATTTTATCAATGAAGCCAACACCCACAAAGCTTAATGAGAACCAGCAAATTTAACAAGTTTTGAAATTCAGCTGTCTTTAGGATTATACTCTGCAGTTTCTCATATTTTTTCTCCTGCTTTCAGATGTCTTCCCAATCAAGACCTGATGAGCTGAAAACATATGACTTCAGTTGTCATCTAGGAGATTGTGTTTTTTTCTGCCATTTGAAAGAGTAGTCTTAGATTTAGCATTTTACTTTATAATAGAGGATCTGTGTTCTGTCTTTTTACTATTGATTTTCTGTTCATGTGTGTTGTAAAATGCTTCACTGCCTACTGACAGGGACCCATTTATTCCAGAGAATGCATTTCTCAATGACGCAAAGCGATACTATAGAACAGATAAGGTATTGTCCTTGATTTCCCTAACTGAAATTTCATGAGGAAATTAGGTCAACAGAATGTAATTACCTACACTGAAATCTCCTAAGGGCACTGGGTAGAGCTGTGCAAATTACAGATTATTTTGATTTGCTTACAGAAGAAAAAAAAAAATCAGAGGAGAAATTCAGTTTGAATAGAACAAAATGCTTTCTTGGTCACCCTGAATTGAAATGTTGTTGGTACTAAGCTGCTCTTCACAGCTCATTATGAGAATTAAAATAACATTAATTTTGTATTTTTTAACTAAAAATCAGCTCTCAAATTTAACATTGCCATTAAGTCCAACAGCATCTGAAGAGGAAATTTCAGGCTGATGAGAGTGAGTTCTCTGAGTTCACTTCTCTCAGAGCACAGAGTCCCTTTTCTACCCTGGGTTGCTTTGAGTGTTTTTCTGGAGGTGAATAATGCAGCTTCGGTTACTTTTTATCTGTGAGGCAGCTGATCCTTGCCTGTTTTTCTGGTCAGATAGAGTGCCTTTCAGACTGGGAGCTGAACTGTAGCTATTCTGTTCAGCATAAAGGCACTGAAGATTCTCTATTTTTCATCCATGGGAAAAAAGAAGGAAAACAAAACTGAAAACCAAATAAAAATTTAATCTTAGTTCCTCTTATAAAGGCATCATTAGGAAGTATTTTATCTTTCAAAAGAGCACTTATTTTGTACTAACACAAGATTATTAAAACCATGTAATTATAGAATCACAGAATGGGTATGGTTGGAAGGGACAGGTGGAATCATATGGTGCAACCTTCCTGCTCAAGTGGAGTCATCTGAGAGCATTTTGCACAGGATTTCATCCAGACCATTCTTGAGTACCTCCAGTGAGGGAGACTCCACAACCTCTCTGGGCAATCTGTTCTAGTTCTCAGTCATTCACACAGCAAAGAAGTTCTTCCTCATATTCCTGTGCATAAACTTCCTGTGCATCAGTTTCTGCCCCTTGCCTCTTTTTTTATTGCTGGGCACTAGAGCCTGGCTCCATCCTCTTGACACCCTGCCTTCAGATCTGACAGGCATTGATGAGGTTCCCTCTCAGTCATCTCCTCGAGGCTGAACAAGCCCAGCTCTCTCTAACTCCTCGTTAGCAATACTCGAGTCCCCTGTCTCCAGTTCCCTAATCCAAGAGAGTTCTTTGTGCCCAGCACCAAGGCATGCAAGGTATGGACACACACCAGTATCTCCTCTTCAGAGAGCCAGGTGCTCCATTGGCTGGCCAGGCAATCCTTGAGTGAAGGCTGGGTCATAACAAGAGCTGGCACAAGAGACTATAAGGTCTCCTGATACAAGCAGCTGAACAAGGAATGCAGAATTAGGATTATGGACTAGCCTGAATTTTGTCAGATGTTTAAATCTGATTTTTTGATTGGGTTGTTGACCTTTCTCCTCAAGTGCCCATTTATAACAGATGATCACTGCTATTCTCATCTTTGATATTACTGGGTGATAAAATACATCAGAAAGTTGACTGCATATGTTTTCTGATTGAAGTTGATAGCAATACAGAAGTTGAACTTGGCTCAGCATGTGTTCTGCTTTTGTACATCATTTTTGAAATGTAGCCATGGCTGGAAATATAAATAACACTTTTAAAAGCCCTCAATGCTCAAGAAAATGAGCTTAAGAATGCAGTATACTTCAAATACTTAGTAGACTCTGTAGTGCTGTTAATCTATTGCTATAGAAAATGCTTTGTAAGATTTTAAGGAAATTCTTGTATTCCAAAAATACTTTACTAAATTTCTCAGAACCCAAAGACTGAATTTCATTGAATTTCAGTGCCATCTACAGAATAGCCAAGAGAGATATTCTAAACTTACTCTTCTCTTTCTACAGGCTGCTTTTCTGGAGACAGTGATCACTTTTTGGCAATTCATCAGCGAAAGAGTGGAAAACCTGTGTTTATTTATCACCATGTGGAGAGTGTGGAGAAAAGCCTGGATACAGACAGCTATAAGGATTCCAAACAAAATTTCCATTCTTCTCACACCAAAATAAGCAAGTTACACCCTGCAATAATTGTTAAATCAGCCTTCCCCAGGTCTGTTTATGATCCATCCCTCAATCTCTTAGCAATGACTGGTCAAGATTTGGAAGTGGAGAATCTTCCCATTCCTACAAGAAATGTGATTATTGTGGTAAGTGACCTTTTCTGGTTTCTGGAGGGGTTTTTTTGGTGAATAAATATGCCTGCAGATAAATATTGATGGATTGTAATTTTGGGTGTCCTGACTGATCATCTAAATCTTAATAATGACTACGTGTCTTGAATTTCTTCATTTTGATGGAATTTGCATTCATATAATCACACTGATTAACAAACCGTGAACCAGTGCAGAATATAGCCTCTTTGTAGGTAAAGACCTTTGCTCAAATGCTATTGCTCCTCTTGTCTTGACTGATGTTTGCACAGTTTTTACTGGATGAGCTTTAAGTGACAAGGAAATGTACTTCAGGGAACTGTTCTACAAAGGTAGTGAGATTTTAAAAGGGTGACATAAAGGTTTCATTCACTTCTGTTCCTCTGGTAAATCCACCATTATGCTTACTTAGCTGTTTGAAAAAAAAGCAAAAGTATTTCTTGCAAAGAATAAGGACTTTGCTTTTCTTGGTGTAAGCCATATGCTCTTCTTCTGGGACATATGGATGAGGGACCTTCCACTGTCAGCTAACTCTGTGTGTGACCTTTCCCATTCTGAAGATGGTGATGGCAGTGCTCCCTCCTGCAGTGAAGGGCATGTCATTTAACCATGTACTGGTGCTGCCCTGCTGCATGCTCACCCTTTGTGCCAGTGGGGCAGCCTGCTGTCAGGAGAACTGTCCTTGGTAAGGTGCACGGCACAGTCTATGTGTGTTCTGTGTGTTCTGCTTTCCTCAGTGCGTAGGCAGTCCCCTTTGATTCCTGGAGGGAGCAAGAGCCACTTAAAATGGCTTGTGTGCTTATTAGAGTGAACTAATAAAGATTAAAGTGAAATCTGTAAATTGCTCGTTCCAGAGGAAGATGAGAGATTAAGAGAGAATGGCCCTTACAAACAAGGGAAAAAGAGCATAGAACACTAGAGCATGTTAGTACACCAAGTGCTTCAGAATCCCAGATGAGTTTCCTGTACAGTACTCTAGAGATCTGCCCTCATGAATGCACTAAATGCAATAGAGTAGTGACAATGAAAGGAATAATCAGGGTAAAACAAAAGAAGGTAGTAATTTTATTTGTCCATTATTAAATTTTTAACTGTTAAAAAGTACTGTCAGGGAACTAGGTTCAAAAAGCTGTGCTCCGGACTTGTTGCATCCCATACAAACAAGACCTCCTCATCAGAGTTTAGATGGCTAGCACTGTTAGTGGATTACATTCAGCCATGTGGAAGTGTCCATATCAGAGTGAAATAAGGTGCTGTCAGTCTTGCTTTACTGGGGACAGGTCAACTGCAAACAGAGTCAGTTTTTTTTCATTAAATGACAGTGTTACCTTTGAACTGTTATTTTAGCAGGGTTTTGCACAGTTTTGGGGACTTGTGGCCCTCAAATAGTAATAGAAGAATCCTGCACAATATTCTGGGGCTATCCTGATTGTAGCTGACTGGCTCTGTGCCTGCATTAAAAGCTAAATGAGGCAGATTTTCAACTGGCAGATAAATGCACATTAGAAAAAAGGTCCATTAAATCTATATTAAGTTCTCATTAAGTGACTTCGGTCTGAGGCTTTGCTACTGCATTTGTAAGATGGAGCTGCTGCTCTGAAGCCGCCTGTTCTGGCTGAGAACCATATGTGCTTTAAGGGGAGGTACAACAGCATGACCTAATCATGACATAAAGCTGTTTATTGCTTAGGTTCTTCAGCTGTCTCTGGATGTGCTGAAGGACAGTGGTTTTGGTTTGTTTCTAATGTCATTCTTTGAGAAAAAGCCTTTGGGGAAGCATATGTTTGAAGCCAAAGTGCTATGAGTCAGGGCATTGGACTGAGCCCACCATCAGAAATTCTTAAGATGCCTTCTTTAAAAGGGCAGCTATCCCACAACAGGGTGGCTGCCATCATCCAAGCACAGCCCTGCTCCTTCCAGGTTTCTGTATTTCAATGTTCTGTTTTTCTCTCTTGAATGTTACCTGAAGTAGATTGTAGTGTTAATGTAATTACCAAGGGAATCTGGTTTGGTTTGAATTGCATGTGTATCGCTCCCTCTTTGTTTTGAATTAGCACTTACTGCCTGTTGCTGCTTTCTGGTTTTTAATATATAGGGCAAGCATCAATGTTTGTTGTTTTGCCCTGGCTGACCCTTTTTGTTCCAGCCTTTAGCAATGTTGTTGGTTGCTCAGCTTGAAAGGGCAGTTGCTACTGTTAGTGTTTGCTGTAATCCAGTTACATGACTGGTGCACATTGTGATTTAGTATGAAAGCCAGCAACTTTTTTTTTTTTTTTTAATAAATCAATGCTCTGTTGGCTCTGCAGAGGAGCGGAAACTGAATTCAAGCTAATTTCAGTGACTCAATGTCCATTTTCTTCATAATCAAGGTGGAAAGGTAGGGTGAATGGATGCCTAATGCAGAAGAATATATTACAAGGTTACATTTTGTGCTAAGGACTAAACCATCTGACAAGGAAAATATTGCCAGTGCACAGCACATTGCTATGAAGCCAAGAATTCTGCAGGTATCATGTCCAAAAGTGATGTTTTGTGACTCTAATAAAGAAAATGTTAAGAAATAATTTTACTGAAACTGGGGATATTGTAGTGCTTGTTTGCCTAAATGAGGAAGAGGAGGTATTTATTTTCTGGGAGGGAGTTTTATATAATTAAAGGCAATCACATTACCTGATGCTAAGTTCCTGTTTGGTTTCATGTGTGTGTGTTCAGTTCACCTTGTTTATTGAAGGAAGTGAGGACAATTCAGAGCTCTTAGAAGCATTTTGACTGTTCTATAATTGCCTTACTGCTTACCCATATGTTCTATTTATCTGTCCCTCTGGATCATGTGAGAGCAAATCATCTGAAAATTGCTTGGACAACATACAGAGTTACATAATTTTTTGTAATACTTGAGTTTTCTATTTGTAAGCTTTTCTTTTGTGTCTCAGAAACCATATACTCATTGAAGGTATTAGAGAATCAGTAGTGCAGTGAACAAGTTCTCAAAATGTTTATTTCTGTTTACTCCAAGTATTTCCAGTACTATATGTGAGAACCACCATGGTCAAGACAATACATAGAATTTGGAATAGAGTGTGGATAATCACTTATGATAGAAAATAGCATCTAACATACTTGTTAAAAACCAAAACACATATAAACATATGTAGAGTTAGGGCTGAGCTTGAGAGAAAAGCAAGATTTATCGTAAAGGTTACAGCTCAGACTAAGTCTAAATTATCACCTCATGGATATGCTAAAACATCATCCTTTGTAACTTTATGTAGTTTGATCTGTCCAACGCCTCTCTCAGGCACACAAGTGTATTGTAAAAGACTGGAATAAGCTACTCAGATGCTTTTTTCACTTGCATCCTGTGAATTGTTTCAGAAATGTAAAGGTAATAAGCTTGCTCAATATATCAAATTTTTCCCTTTCACACCTCACTCTTACTATACACCTTCTTATATAAACATGAAATCTGTTTCTTTTTCTGTTGCTTAGAAATGCCACAGTGCTGTAGTGTAGCCTAAAATTCAGCTCATCTGTTAATTTTTTGTTTGATTTACGTGAGTGTTACTGAACTGAATTGATTTAATTAGTTTCTTTCAGCTAATGTCAGTGGGACATATGATTCAACAGCAGCCACACAGAGATTCTCTTTGCCTTTTCCATGGCATTTTGTGTGGGGCTGTATAAGGCTGAGTGCCTCAGAGCTTTCCCATACTATCACACCTATTTTGTCTCCAATATTTGAACTATTTACTTTCAAGCATGCTGAAGAACACAAGGAAGAACTTGAGGTGCTAGTACTTTGAGAGAGCATTCAGTGGAAGAATAAAGTGCAACAATGTATATATGTGTAAGTAGATATTCATGTGGGAACCAGGTATTCAAACTGGTAATCTGTTAGTATATCTAGCATATTTCTAGACACTTTCTGGAATAATGGGGAGTTCATGTAGGTCAGAGACCATATCCAATAGGCAGACTAGATGTGATCATCCTGATTTGGAGATCAGTACTGACATGGACCATTTCCACATCAGTTTTCTCACAGCCAGAGAACAGTACCAGATGCATTTAATCTACTAGTTATAATGCAGCTTTGGTATCTTCTTCAAGGGTGAGTTCCCTAATTCCAAATGGCTGTAGTGACAAGATTTATATTGATAATAATGGGTGCTTAGGCACCAACTGTCCACTGACTACCTATTTATATATACTCATACACACATGCAGACATGTACCTTTAGTGACATTTTAATCTGGAGCTGATCCCAGCTTAAACAACACATTTTATGTGGAAAAAATGTGGAAATCCCTTCCAAATCTCAGCACAGTTCAAGTAGATGGGCATCTTCTGGGTGGGTTTGGGTAGCTGAAAACCATGTGGCTGTGAAACCACAGCAGAACTGCTTTTACACTTATGTCAGATTCATCCCACAGGTACTGCTGTATTCTCTTATATAACTTTCCTCATACTACATACTCATAAAAGATGATCTTTTGCTCCCTTGCTGATTTGGCCTTAGATGTATACATTTACTTCTCTTTTAATTCCCCATATTTGATGTGATAGGTTTAATTACCAGCGTCAAAGCCCAGAATTTGTCTGTATTATTTGTTCCTAAATTTTATTTCATCTTCCCACACCTATTTTCTGCCAGAAATGTCTATGTTTCTAATTCTTTGTACTCTTTATGAAGCCATGGCATCCACGTGAAATGTCGTCTCCAAGTTCCTGTAGGAGCACACAGGACATCCACTTGCTTCTTCCTTGAAAAGACCAGTGAAGCAATGGGAACTAGACTACTATATACTCTTTATTCTGAGCATTGCAATTCTTTCCACTCACTGGTTTTGTTGGTAGGCCATAAGAAGAACTCTATGAAAAGATTCTGATAAAAAGGTGGGGGCATCCAATGCTTACGATTGTTTTCAGCGCAAAAAATGTTTTCCCTATAGCTGTCTCTTTTGTGGAGACATTTAATGTAGATTTCCTTTCAGGAACATAGAGTACTGTTTGTGGTATTTATTTTCTACTGTTCTTTAAATGAAAAATCAATGTTTCTTCCCACTGGCAATTTGGTGACACAGGATGCCTTATTTTTCAAGGCTATGTCACTGAGTCTTACTGAATGAGAGGAGTAGGATAGAGAGAGCCCTGTGTGTCACAGCAACAAGTTGCATGTGATCTTTCTGTGTGCCAGAAGGTAAATGATCCTTTGAGAATCGCAAGACAAGAAGATGCTCTGATCATGCGTTTTTTTACTTTACTTTTATTTTTTTACTTTTTACTAGCCATTTTCACTTTTCCCCCAGGTGTCCACTCGACTGACTGTTTTTCCAAAATCTCTTTTTTTTTTTTGCTGATGCTGAATATCATGTCTTGACATAAGTCGAAGTCTCTTCCTTTCTTCAGTTCTCATTGTTAGGAACTCTTCTATCTCTCAAATACTGTTTCAGCCTCTGCTGGCTCAGCATCCACCTAGTTAAGTTGGCCAGTTAGGCCATGCTGAACAATCAGTAAAGGTGTCTTGAAATGTTACAGTCTCAGTCTGATAAATATGTGTATAAGTCTGTGAGAAATGTTGGTAGCTCAACATGATCCATAGGCAGAAATTTAGGATTACTTCTAGGAGACTACAGACTAAAAGTCATTTTCTTTGGGACCTAGAGAGAAGGGAAGAGGATTGAGGATGTTCTTACACAGAACAGAAGAGGCACAGTTTCTGAAGCAAGTGATTTGATGCTCATGCACTGTCTGCCTTGCATCATGATATGCTATGGTCAATTTGAAAGTTACTAAAAATGGTAGGTTTGTCATTGCGTTACACCCTGTACAGTAATGCCCTAATTTTCACTGGGATAGATGTAGACATATGTATATGTAATTTTATCTATTTCTAGATGTAATTATGATATATTGCAATAATAGAAGTGATTAAGGAGCTGCTTTTTGAATACTGTGCCTGACACTGGGGTCTCAGCCTTGAGTGTGTCAAATTCTGACTCCAAAGAACGATTTACCTCCCGGTGTGTGGAAAGAAAATGCACAGGTTGATGCTGCGACTCAGAGGGCTCTTTGTGTCCTGCTCCTCCTGGCTGGTATAAGAGTACCCTAAGATCATTCCCTCTGCAGACCTTGTTAAGAGATGGTCAAAATACTTTTGAAGGTATATTAAGATAAAACAATGGGTTGAAAATAAAGCAAAAAATATGAGTGAGGAAAAGAAGTAGTCCGTAATGACATTTCAAACAGTGCTGGGGCCAACAGGCAAGCTAAGTATCTATGAAATATAACAAAAAGTAAGATGTTGTGTTTTGTCACTGAACATCTGTTATTGCCAGCTTAAGGAAGGGATTGGCACTAGCCCAGGCCAAGGAGGCATAAATAGAAAATCATGTCTCTGCAGTGACTTCTCAAAAGAGCTTTCTGAGGAGTAAGAATCTAGTGAGGTTACAACTGTATCCATCTCCACTTCCAGGTCATGTATTTGTGCAATGCTTGGAATAGCAGAGGACAAGTGCCATACTGTTAGTGAAATTTTAAGATCCTATTATAAATACAGTGCTGAATTGTTAACAAACTCTGTTAGTTACACATTTCAATAGTGGGCAGTATCAGTCAATACACGTAGTATGATTGTTTTAATCGCTGTTAAGTCTTTTTACACTTTACATTGTCACCCCAAATATCAGGGCTCCACAGTATTTGGCTTCTTAGACTCAAGTCCACCTTCTAGTAAGAGATTGATCCTCGCCATTACTCCTTAAGTTATTATACTCGACATAACATATCTGCAGCAAGCCCTGCAAATAGACCTAGTAGCCTGCAGCTCTGTCATTCTGGATTTTGTTTGCACAAAGAAATCTAAAGAGTCTGCATTAGTTGGCCTCATTTGCTTTCTGCTTCCTTCTGTGCACTTCAGCAGGGATAATTGCATACTGAACCATTAGTGTGGTATTGTGTTCACTGTCAGTCTTAGTGGAAAACAGGAATGATTGCATTAGGTTGTAACATGCACTAAAACCTCCTTAAGGCACCTTTTTGTCATCTAATTTGCAAAATGTTAAAAGAACGTTAGTGGGATATTCAGCAACCTAGTGCTTTGATTAATTATCTTACTGCTGGCAACTTTGGGGGTGCTTTTGTAACATTCACTGGGATGTTACACTTGCACAAAAGCTGGTCATATCTTTCACAAATTGTCCATATCCTTTTCAGTCATAGCAGTTTTTTCCCGCATCTTTAGTGAAGTGAAGATGTTTCTTGAAGTCGTTTAATTTTCTTCATATGCTGCACCATTTAAATCAAAACAGGATTTCAGGAGCAGGCATGTTATATGTTTTCAAGCTAAAGCCTGAAGTTTCATTGACAGTTAGCCTTGTGCAGTTTGTCTGTAAAGGAGGTGTCAGCTGTTCCATATTTCTTTCAACTGTGTATTCATGCTACTGGCCAATCCCAGCTATGAATTAAGTACTTGTGTGTAGCAGAACAGAATCTGCTTATGTTCTTCCATTCCTCAAATATGTGAGTCTTGTCCTCTAGGAAAAATCTTCATTAATAGATAATTTTAATTTTTTAAGCATTTCCATGAAAGTATATTCAGATAAAGTTGTAGCCAATTCAAAGATCTTCAGTGTTGCTTAAGCTGTATATCCAAGTGTGGGAGACCTGGCTCAAAGCCTCGCTCTAAAAGAGCTGGAGGAGAAAATGATATTTGAGCTTTTTCTCATTTCACATGATCTGGTTGCTGAGCTAAGGGGTGGAGAATACCACTTTTCTCATACTCACAGATAAAATTATTTGTTTGACCCAAATCACATTGTTTCAGCTAAGTGAAAATTCAGAAAAGTGTTCTTTTGGGGCTGATTCAGTACAAATGTCTTGCATGTGTTTTGATTTGGTCTCCAAAAAAGGGAACCCCTTCCCCCAAACAAACAACAAATCTCTCAAGACTCCCCATTCCCTTTGTTTCTTACATGGCCTTATTTATTCCTTTGATTGAAAAATAGATTTCTATACTATTTCTGTGCCATGATGTACTGAATTCCAGAAGAAAGGACACTGAGATTTAAACAGTAGTGTAAAGTCTTTGGCTTTTTTATGATAGTGTCCAAACTGCTGTTTGGGTGTTTTGGTGTTTGGGTTCAGAGGACTCCTCAGTGGTTGGAATTGCACTGACTTCATTACCTAGAACAATGCAGGCAGGCTTGTATTTCAGAAACTCGGGAGGTTGCTCTTCCTCTATCAATGTTCTTTTTTCCTCTTAGAAGTGAGTGGAAACCTATTACTGCCTAAATTTGATTAAGGAAAGGAAAAGTTTCCTGGCATGCAGAATTACAGGTGCCATCTCCAGAATCACACATGCATTATGTTTATAAATAAGCTAGATGACCCTATTGGGACCATGAGACCCACCAGTAGAAAACGAGTGACTACTTCCCACAATAAATCTATGCATTGTGTTGATAATGTTCAGGAATAAAGAATACAGAAGCACTTCCTAAAAATTCTTTTAGCACCCTCAGAGAGCTATGTTTGTGAAAACCCAAATCCCCTACAGTAACATTTAAAAGGCAGATAAAGGGCGCTCAGATAAAAGACAGCAAGATAGCATGTGGTTTCTTATCAGTCAATGTTTTGTTGAATCTGGCAGTTCAGCCTCTGGAATAATCCTTCTGGTTCTTCATTTCTGACTTTGTTGTTAGGAAAAGTGACAGCTTCTATAAAGTTCCTTAATAGATAGTTCATAATGTATTCCTGTGTGTAACCTCTTAAATACTAAGCCTTCTAAAAACTGCTTTTGAATAAAATTTTTAAAACCCATTATTTTTCTATCATCATGACATAAATATGTGATATTTTAAAAGACAGTTTTAGATTTTTGAACAAGCCAAACAATATTTGAAGCAGCTAAATGTTGGAGCAGAAGATTATCATCTGAATTTACTTTTTAAAATGTTTCCTAGGTCTAACATTACTGCACTTTGGCATCTCTTTTGCAAAGACTAAATACTGGATTCTGAAATTAAATACACAAGCTCAGATGATATTGGGGTTTAAATGTGATAGCATAGCTCTCAGGTGAACAATGTTTTTTCAGGCTGTATCAGACTGGTTCATGGAAAGGGGAATAGTCTGGGGAAGTAAGCAGAGAAATACAAATTCTTTGTCTGCCCTTTTTCTTGTTCCTGAATGGATTTAAGTGGCATTTCACTGTCCTTCCCTTGGAGGTCAGCCATGACTGACAATTTGTAATGGAGCTAATTCTTACTTGTCTCTGCACCACAATAAACTGGTGGAAAATACTTTTGGTGGATACAGCCCTTTAAATTGAGTACAGGATACATGCACCATGAAGAACATCAGGGGTATATACCAGGTATATATACTGCTAAAATAATAGTGCTTAATAGTATAGAAAGGTGGTTGACTGCATGTTACATCAGTGTTTATTTAAACATGGATTGTAACAAACTTACATTTCAACCTTTTTTAGATGTTGGAGAATAATAATGGAATGTCTGCTTTGTACAAATTTGGCTGAGATCCTATATTCTCCTTGGGATTAGTCATTGTTAAGAAATTGTAGCATACAAATAAATAACAATGTAAATGAAAATGTTTACATTTAAAATATGCTAAGCTGAATTTATATGATGTCATTGTTTAATTGAATTTTAATTTTTTGCCCATTTTTCAGATTAAGGGGTTATCTTTTTGCTGGTACTAATCATACCAGTAATCTTGTTTTCTTTTTGAAAACACACTCAAAGAAGTAAGGGTCACTTCTTTTATGGTCCTGTGGTGTTCTGGCAACACTTACAGGACAGCTTTCTGCTTTGTTTAGCCAAATTGTTGCTGATATGCTTTCTTCATGCAACACATGGTATGTTGTCTAATTAGGAACACAGCTCTGGAGGCTACTCTTTACAAATGTATATGATATTTTAATTTCATGTAGAAAAGTAATTTCATGCTATAACGTTTTATTTTCAGGTACTGTAACATAGTAGTCTTATAATTATATGTTATAAGTAACATATAGTCTTATAATAGTGCAGTCTTCTAAGCTGTCAGGTCTTCAAAACATAAATGTTTGTGTGAATGGAAGAATGACCTTAAATACTACACTCTTAGAGCTTTGTAATCTTTAGGCAAAATAAAGCTGAAACAGTGTAGAAATTATATTCCTTGTTTTAAGCTGATGAAAAATAAGTAGACATTGTCCCCAAAACCTTTCTTGCATACTTTCTCTGAAATGGTGTTAGAGGATGCTGTGCCTCTGCCTGATTAGTTACAATAAAAGTGTGTACAGGCAATAGAAATTAACTTGCAATTTAAAAATTTCCCTTCCCTTCCCTTCCCTTCCCTTCCCTTCCCTTCCTTTCTGCTTAAACTGTAACTATTTTAGTTAAAGACCTCTCCCCTTTGTCCTCTGGCTACTCTGACATGTGCTTAATTTTAAGGGTAGGTAGACTGACCCTGGTAGAATCCCTGTTAAGGGAGGGCTGTGGTGGGAGAAGGGAAGGTGGCTAATAGCTGTAGGAACATGCCTCTGGCATGCTGTATACATTGTGATTGGGCACAAATGACTGGAGTTGGGCAAAGAGGGAAAGATAAACTGCACATGTAAAAGACCACACAAATAATGAAATAGCAAGAAATCTCTAGAATGCTGATCATTATATTAATAAAAAATAAACCAAACCAAAACAACAGCAACTAACTCCTCTAGAAATAGATAATAGGGCAGTAATTGAATGGATAGATATGTGATTTGAAGTCCATAGACTAAATAAAACCCCCTGATTTTGGCTTTAATTTTTAAATATACTTTGAAAGAATATGCCTGAAAATGGATATAAACTTCAATGAAATAACTGAAATGTGAGGCTTTTGGTAATGGATGAATTAGAAAACCATATGGATGCATTAAGTAGAATAATTAATGCACCATATACAAAAGTAGGACATCCATAAATCATTTATGATGTCCTCTTCATCACTTCTTAGCTCTTTGAGTCTTAATTGAAATCCTGGGTAGCTGAATATTAGAAAAACTAGATTTGCTAGTCAGATAACAGGCAACTTTCATTAAAGCATTAATTAATTTTAGAAGGCTGAGGGCCTGATCCATTAAAAATACTTGCAGAACAGTGTTACTTTAGTAATGTTTGGGGTTTTTTCTATTTTAATTACTCTCTTCCTTGGGTTAATGAAAGTTGTGTTCTACTTTAACTTGCTCAGCAAGCATGATAGAATACTACTGTGTTTAAAGAATTAACTATTGAATTGCCCAGGCAATTCCAAATGCTTCAAATGCCTGTTTGGTATGGTTACAAAAGTAAGGTGGTCTATTCCTTACAGTAACTGTTGGTGATCTTGTTTCCCCTTTCAAAAGCAGAGATTCTGAGGACCTTTTTTAGGCAGTTCATTCTATGCCCAGCCCTCCATGTTAGTAGGAACAAGGGAACACTGAAGAAAATACCTTTTTGTGGGTTTTTTCACTTGTATTTAAACACAATAATTTAAACTCTCATTTTTTAATCTTTAATAGTGATCTAATTTCATTACTAATATGGCCAAAGTAAATGTTTTGCATCACTCTTATAAAATGAGAGCATTTTATAAACGTTGAAATCAACGTGAGACTTACCCTATAATCTTATTCTGCCAAAGAGGTACGCTTATGGCAAAATGATCAGGGTTGCCTTAATAAAATACTTCAGAAAAAATTTTAACCAAAAAATGGATTTACACTATTGTTTCTAAAAACATACAAGATTCAGTCTGACAATAATATTATTTAGTTTGAATAGTACATCTTTGTTGTGGTGGTAAATATGCTAGGAAAAAATAGAGATAGGCAGTATATTTTCAAGTGCCGTATTTATTTCTGTTCAGGTGTTACGAATAGGATGTTTTTATATTCAAATTTTCATTGTTCAAAAAAAAGGAGTAAAGAATGTTGTAGATAATGAAAAAATTCTTATCATATAATGTAAAACTATGATATAACATATTAAGACCATCACAGAATTACAGAATTAACTAGGTTGGAAAAGACCTCTGAGAGCATCAAGTCCAAGCTATGACATAACACCTCCTTGTCAACCAGACCATGGCACTGAGTGCCACATCCAGTCTTAAACACCTCCAGGGATGATGACTCCATCACCTCCCTGGACAGCACATTCCAATGCCCAGTCACCCTTTCTGTGAAGAACTGTTTCCTAATGTCAAGCCTAAACTTGCCCTGGTGCAGCTTAGGACTGTGTCTTCTTGTCCTGTTGTTGGTTGCCTGGGAGAAGAGACCGACCCCAACGTGGCTGCAAGCTCCTGTCAGAGTAAAGCACATGAAGTAGGTGTACTGGGCACAGAGTTAGCTCACATCTTTCATGGCTTGCTGTCTAAGGCGTAGCATAAATACACAGAGCTGGCCATCTCTAACAAGAAAATCCCTCAGAGTTCCAGTGCTGGGGAATTTCTTGCAGAGTATGAGGAGCATCCATATGATTCCTGAGTTATAGTATCCCTCTGGCTCTGAGCTACTAAAGCCTAAGAGCAGCCTTGGTGTCGCTATATTCATGTGCCATTAAACTGATGACCAAGGACAACTTGACCTGTGTTTCCAGACCAGGGAGTGTATTTCTAGGCCAGACTTGAATGTTCCCAACTGCCATTGCCACAGTCAAGCCCTTTCCCTTGTTCTCGTGTAATTGATCTTCTTCTGCAATGCTACCAGTTTATTTGGCTGGCCAGTCAAGTTTGTTCAGTGTTTCATAATGCTTTCTCTTTGTCCACATCAAATTCACGTTTTCTTTCTGTTACCATGAGAGTTTTTCCTAGCTGCCTGAGCGTTCATATTAGAGGAGAAGACTCTACCTTCTCACGCTCTGTTAATGTAAACATCAGCTATGTTTATGGAACATAGCCATTGCTTTGCATTCAATGCTAAGACAAACAAGACTGTGTGACAGCTTCCTTGACCTATGTAGTAGCAAAGTGAGAACTCCATCCTCCAATCCACAGGTTTTATGGCACCTATATAAATGTGCCCTTTTTGTAAATAAAGGAGGCTTCCTGCCCTGATCTCAGTAGAACCCAGAACCTGTGTCCAAGTCTCATCTTTCCCTAGAAGGCCTGCGCAGTGATAGCTTTCTACCATTATCTTTCAGTGGGTTGTAAAACAGGCTTTTATGTAAAATGGGGTTTTTTGCATGTTTTTAATGTAAACATAAAGCTACAAGATGTTCCTGGGACTGGTCAGAATTTCCTTGCATGCCCTGTTTGACTTGTGACCTGCTGGTTGTCCAGTCCTCTGTTATAAGCACAGCCCTCAAAAATCTTTTCATTAAAGATAAGAGACTTTAAACAAAAAATCCAGTGCTTTTGGCACACTGCATAGTCACATTTTCTGATCAAAATCACTGAAGCAGCTAAATGCTTCAGAAATACATATCTGATGCTTAAAAGGGCTGTTCAATCAATGTGGCCTCATTAATGTCTTATGTGTTGCCAGTCCCAATGATCCTAGCCTTTGTCAAGCAAAGCTTGGCAAATACTGTTAGGTATTCTTTGTCATAATGTTGTTGTTATAACCCTCACCATCCAATGGTCTTCTGCTATTGATCTTTGCCCTTTTGGCCATGTTCCTACTATTGTAGTTTCTTAAGTTGTAATAGAAAGGAATTTACTATAATCTTTGGCTCCAATACATAGCAATTTATTCTTTTGGCTTGTCTGCTTTAACATAGACACTACATCTCTGCTCTCCTAAATCTTATTCTCCCTGAAGGCTGACTGACTCTGCCTCTACCACTGGCTTTCTTTTTCTTGCCCTTTTCTTTAATTGTGGATGTCTTTCAAAATTACTTTGAGGGTGATGCAATACAAAAGTACCTTCACTTTCATATCACATGAACTGTGAAACAGCTCTCTAACAGCTCATTAGTAATGGAGCAGATCACACATTCCTTGTAGCAATTGAGCTGTATGGGCTGCTGATCAACAACCGCTGAAATGAATGAAGTCTTCTGAGTCAAAAAATTCAAGGCAGAGGTTGAAAATTAATTCCCTTTTCAGAGTATTTTGAGGTTAAAAAAAATCACTGGGATGAAATGAAACTATTTAAACCCTTTAACTGGGAGGTAAGGTGGAAATGAAAGTCACGTATCACAAAAATCCCAAAGCTCAAGGCTACAATGAGGCACTCAGGTTCCAGCACCTCTTTTGTTTCATCCTGGTAGGAGCTGAGAGTTATGGGGGAAATTGGTTAAATCATCCAAGTCAGGTTATTCGGTGTCTTTTATTTAGACAGAGGAGAGAGGTGAGATAGGCTTATGGAGGGGGTATTTTCAGTGCATTTGAGATCGGTGTTGCCTTCAATATATGGGAGTTGCAAGGCCAACTCTCTTTTAGACACTGAAATGTTGTGCTCTTCTTTCCAGATTAGATTTTATTTAATTAGTTCAACTAAGTGGAATCTGTAGTGTTGTTAGAAAAGGTTTGTCTGGAAGTCCAGTCATTCAATTTATCATGTGGCATATGAGGACAAACCAATAACTCTTCATCCTGAAGCATATACAGATCAGGGACCTGAGCTGGGTTCTCCCACATGCAGTATAAAGCTCTACCATGTCTCTGTTGCTTATTCTGAAGTAATCAATCTTCTTAAGGTCTTCAGTATGTTGTCCCTTAGTGATACTATTAGCAGTATGTATCTTTCTTATATTATTTCTCAGCAGAATAAAACTAAAAATCTTACAAGAAATTCTGGAGACAGGAACAGGAGAAGGAAGCTATTCTTAGCTGTTCTTTTGCTAACAGGCTATACAAAATCAGGAGGCACTGTATCAGCACGAGTCTCAACACAGATTATCCTGATAAGTTTATACTGAGTTGCTCATGCAAGATATAGATAGTAAGGAGTTCCTGCACCCTTGCTAGAGGGAAATAAATAAGAAAACACTATAAAGTAAAAATTCAGACACGTGTTTTTGTACAGGGAGGCAAGACCACATGCTGTCCATGTGCTTTCTCTGGTGAAGTGGAAAGGCAGAAGTTGTTTTTCACAGGCAGTACCAGAAAAATTACATAAACAGAAAGGAATTCATAAAACTTTACTGTTCTGAATTTCGTACACTCTATTATTCTCTGTCTTTTAAAAATTGAATATATATTCAGAAGTCATTTAGTTAAAATCATTGTCAACTATACAATCATTTCAGCCAAACTTGCATTACATTACTTCTGCATTGTAGATTCTTTCCTGAATGATATTTTCTACTGGGACTTACAATTTAACACTACTGATGTGAATTGATGTAAAACTTATGAGAATAAGAATCCTAACTGCTTGAAACTGCTTTGTGTTGCCCAGCATAAAACTTGTATTTTCCTCCAGTTAATCATGCATGTAATGTATTCAAAAGCAATGGTTCAGAACATTGCTGCATTTTTCATACATCCTTTTTTATTCCATTCCTTTCTGTTTCAGCCAACCATTTGCTTCCCATGCAGTATTCTCTACCCCTTTTTACCCTTGTCCTTCATTCCTGTAATAAGTTTGCTGGAGTTCTTGTCCCCAAACTATCTAGTCTGTAGTGCCTACTTAAAACATTTGTCTCACCATCCATTCAACTAGTCCCCAAGGATTCTGTTCCTTCATCTACTCTCTCTCTCACTGTTGTGTGCAAGTCATATCCTTTCCTCAGCCAACTCTTTTACTGGTTTTTTTTTTTTTTTTTGACATGTATTTGGGTTTCAAGCTATGATAGGGCAAATTTCTAATCTTATACAAAATCTTTCATAATAGATTCAAACCTGGAAAAATGCTTTAAATAGTGCATCTTCCTTGGTCAGGCCCCTATATAGCCATTGGATGTTTAGCTCTTCTTTCCTCCTTGTAGTGCCTTATTGGCTTCTGCACACTTCTGCCTGTGAACTCATCCCTTTTGCTCGCACATTCTCATTCTTGTCATGGTCTACTCTTTTACCTTCTGTAAGTGTGGCCCCCTTTCCTCAGGCTATTACCAGGGTCTTGGCTTGCCTTTGCTTTTTAATCACCTTCTACTTCTGTCTTTCTTCTCACCTTTGTATTTTGGTCCTTCCTATAGCCGTGTATTCTCAAACCACTTTACTGTTTTCTTTTTCCTCTCCATTTTTACATATTTTGTAGCCCACTCTTTTCTCCCAATAATACATGTGGAAAATGATTTAAAAACCCTATTTAAATTAATTCTACTAAAACCTACTCTTGGTTAAAAATAACACTCTTTCAACACATTTCCTCTTCAATTTATCCTAAGTCGGAACAGTTCCCTTGACAGTCTTCCCCTTTACCATGAATGCTCTTATTTGCCCAGAGCTATTCTGTTACTAGATCTCTGACAATGCTGTTGATATTGGAATTTTTCTTGAACTGTAATGTCCATTTTCTCACCCTATACTAAGACAATATGGCAGGTATTCTCAAGTCTGATTTTAATTAGGTTTTTTGGTCTGGTGATATTTCAGTTTTCTTGTTGGTTTGTTTGTGGTTTTTTAATTGAGGGTTTTTTTTTAATTTGTCTTGTTCATGGCAAAGAACTGCTTTGATTCACTGTGAGTGCACCTGTTTTCTGATTTGCTTGTGTTAAGCTAGAATAAAATAACTGTAGAGTGTTTCTGCTTTTTTGCAGTGTTGCGTGGACTTCTAGATTCCAGCTGCTGTAGGAATAATTGTGAAGCACTTGCACTCAAGTACTTACTGACTTAGAATTAAATTATGGTTTACCTGATTGCTGAAAAATCATATTTAAACTCGTGACCAAAATATACTTTGAAGTCCAAGATTAAATTTTGCTGGTCTTAACAAAATGTTACAGAAAAAAAATATTTTCACTTTGAAGGGGGTAATGTTTGTTATATGACTTGTGACTCACCAAAGCAAAATTTATGTTTGCTCAAAGATAATAAAAAGTTATCTCAGCTAAACGAAATATTAATTTAAGCTTAAATTTTTGTAAGGTGTACATGTCAAAGGTCACTTAGAAACATAAAAGTATGCCGTGTTTCTTAAGTGTAGTCATTGAATAGGTTGAATTTATACTATGTAGATTTTTGGAGGAAAAATGTCTAGTGAAAATACATCAAGTAACAGTATTGTCCACCAGATGTCCCTGTACTCATAGGTGGTACTGAACAATATTCATTCAACTGTCTAATTACTTTTATTAAAGGCAGTTTATACATAGTGTATGCATTTCCCAAGTCTCTGTTAACTATTGTGTAATAAGACTGTGAATAACTGGCAATTTTATTAGCAGTATTTGAGACCTGTAGTTATGAAAACAAATTATAGGGATTTGCTGTAATTTCCAATTGTACTTGCCATCTCAATTTTGTGTGCTTTTTCTTCTCTTGGAAAACAGTCTATATCATGTATTGCATGGCAAAAGTAATAACTATTGATCTCTTATATTTGTCATTTGTATAAATTTATACATTTAAATACATTAGTCATAGGAATATTACCAAGCAATATGTTTTCATCTATCTGCCTGTCTATAAAAGACTTTAAGTAACTAGAACTGAAGAACTAGTGAGTTGAAGGATTGTGGCTTTTGTGGAGACTTCTTTTAACTTTGGTAGCTACTGGAGCAGGCTTTGGTCATGGCACCTGTATTCATGCAGTGTGTTTCATTTCTGTCAGCTGCTCCCTTGGCTTGCTGTGCAGTGTGTTCCAGCCAAATGCTTGGCTACCAGCTGTCCATGCATGTTTAGTGGCTACAGCAGGACTGTGAGGTATCCCTTCACTAGTGGGGACTGAGGCTGCTGCCCTCAAATGTGTGAATAACCATATACCTGACCATACCCACCGTGGGACCTGGGCAGATCTTAACGCGTGTGCACTTAAGCATCGTGGCCTATTTGAAGACACAACTTGAATTTTTAGTGATGCCACAGCACAGGAAGGACACCTTGTCCTCTTTCTCCCTGGCATAACTAAGCTGCCAGAAGGGCATCTGAATCCATACTGGGAGCAAGGCCTTGGCATGACTGAGAGATCCCACCTAGGCATTCACTCTGTCAAGTCTACATGGGGAGATATCATTGGAAAGAGAGCCATCAGACATTGGTGGCAGAACCTATGTCCAAGTCTTCCTTCCATTTTCTCTGTTTTAAGTTAACTTAAATTATAGATAATAAATTTTAAAGAATTATTATTTTATGGTTATAGTTGTGACCCACCAAATGTTTTTGTGTTTGGCAACATATTACTTGATTATAATGTTTAGTTTTAATGATTAACCAATCTTCTGCTTTTCAGTTGTAGTTACAAAGTTTTGCAAGATGCATAGCCTTGAAGATTTCTTTTGAATGTGCATAAATGTATTTATGGGTATTTCTGTTGTTATCTTTTGCTTCTTTTAAAAAAAAGCAACTAAAAATTCCTTATTAAAACTGGGTAAATTTTATTGCCTCTTAATAGTGCCTTCTGATAACGATTATAGAGCAAATGATACAGTTTCTTTGTTTTCAATGTGTTTGTGATTCCTGCTTTATTATATGTACGTGACTTTCCTGATCAGTGAGCAATTATGTGAGTTGTCATACTAAATACATAAGTCAATGTTATGGTCCAGTTCTTAAAATGATGAGAAATGCCGCTGACTAAATTAAGGTGCAAATGAGAACATATGCCAAGTTCATTAGTAAGGATTTTATTTAACCGTAAATGGTAAAAAAGAGACACAGAGAGAGAGAGAGAGAGAGAGAGAGAGAGAGAGAAAGAGAAAAGAGGTGTATGGGGAGCAGAAAGAGTGACAGAGACAGATAAAAGAAAATATCACCACTCTGTGGATCCCACCAGTGTCCTGATGATCCTCTCCATCTGGTCTTCTTGGTGGCGAGGGTTCCCTTGAAAAACACAGAATGCCATGGATTAATGCATTAATGTATGTTCAGGCCAGGTGGGAATGCCCAGGTTCCTCCCTCAGGCAGATCTTTGATGGATTCTGACACTACCCCTCAGGTGAATGTCCCGTGGATGGGGCCTTGCCTAGGCTGAGGGTTTCACAGCTGGGTGGGTTTGTGTAAGGGAGGGTGGGTGTTCACTGCTTCTGATCAGAGATTCTGCCAAACTCTCCTCCTTCCTGCTTTGTTGGGGGTTGGGGGGAAGTCTGTGCAAACCTTGCTTCTGTGGGCTATGGCCTCCCTACCCCAAACCCAGCCAGGGATGGTTTTCTGCTGGATTTGGCTTTCATGTGGATGTATTCTTCTCCCTCAGGCTTTTTTAGTTCTCCCTAGACCTGAGATGACTGAACGATAGTGTTTCCTTTATCTTATCGGAACAATAGTGTCTCCTGTATCTTATCTGGGCAGCTTAACTCACAGTCCAAAGGCATCTTCAGGGAGGGGTGGGCTTTGGTGGTCGTGGCTTCTTTATGAAGTTTTTGCAATAGTGGACAAAATTCCTTCAAAACAATCTTTAGAGCATGAACCATTTCAGTTGCTGACAATTGATTAAGCAGGAGGAATTCTGTCTTAAGAAGAGACCTGCCTCTGCTGAAGCACTTTAAGGCACCTCCTTCCTGGAGGCAGGAACAAAAGAACAATAAAAAGTGTTTACTACAATAGCCTGGTAAATAAGGCATGAAAGATTAGTCCAAGTTTGAGTATTAGAAAATGCTATTCTGATTCCCAAATGCATAGACCAATCAAAAAGTAATTTATTTTTAAATCAATTTTTTCCATCCTAGACATATTTATTTTATTAATGTATTTTAAGTTTGTGATATACTGTGATATTAATGTAAAGAAGCTTTTAGGAATAAGTTTAGTGAAATTAAAAGGTTTTACATGCATTTTATCCCAACTGAGTGAACGAAATTAACTTCAGTCCACTGAGCTAACTATAGCTTAATCTTGTTATTTTGTTTGCAGTTTCCTGGATTATCTCTAGCTCCTTAATCTCATGAAATATACTTACTAAACTACTTGCATGTGGTCAGGAAAGTTTTGACTGAAAAAGAAATAGAGACAATTTCTTACACAACTTTATTAATTTGAATGTAGGACACTACACCCCCTACTGTGAAGGGGTGATTATGTAAGTACTTGTATTTTTTAAATAGATTTTGTGCTTGAAAGCAGAATGAATGGTATAAAATAGGCAAGGGTATAATAACCAAGTTGTGACTTAGCTGTTTTACAAATATGTTGTTAATACTGCAGTAGAATGACTTAATTGCTCATTACATCTTGTGCTTTTAATGACCTAAATTTCAGTTTACAGACAATCTAGCACTGGTTATTTCTACAGTGATAGTCATGAAATATTATAGTACTTTTGCTAAACTTCTATAAAGTATATTTCATACAAATAAAGATGTTTTGTTCAATGATGGCCTTTTAAAATACAATTTCTTCCTTAATACTCTTTTTAGAGAAACTAAAATCCTCTTACTGTGACTTCTAGGAATTGTATTTACTGACAGTAACACCTGTCTGTATATATGTGTGTGTATATATATATGTACATATATATATGTATTTGCTCAACAATATTTTGTGTCAAAATATTTAAAGTTAAACATTGCTAGCTGTAATTTGTAACAATTCAGCAGCTCAGAAATATTATCTGTAAGATACTTGTAAAATGGAAAAAAGATCTTAGATAATATTTATACTATTACTTTTTGTCATGCTTAGGGAATTCCATGACTGTATGTTTTTCTATTTCCTTGTGTGGTGTGATGCTTCCTTGGTAGAGGTGTGAAAAATACTTGTGTTCCTTGGACTTGTAGTGTTTCTGTTCTAGGTTGTACCCACATTTGCACTGTGTCTATGGGGATCCATTGAAGTGTTTGGGCATCTCTTTGCCTGTCTCACTGAAGGAAGGGAGCCAGAGGGCCCTGTGGACAAAGGAACCTATGGTCACTTGCTCAAACTGAACATGTCCTAGATAAATTGCTCCACAGGACATGGCACTGTGTTAATTTCTACCTTGATGAGAAAAGAAAAGGGTTAAGTTCAGCATAAATTTCTTCCTGGATAGGACTGAGATCTCAGGATGTAGGAAAATGACAACTACCATGCAGCAGTGAGTGCACTATTGCAACACAGCAAATGAATGAGGAATGTAGAAGGGACTGAATGAGTCCTGTCTGCTTATATGTTGTCATCTTGAGTCTTATTATTATGACCATGAGTATGTCATCTTGAAGCTTTCAGATTTCAGTGAGCAGGGGCAACTACATTTTTGAGTGGCTGAATTTTGTTTTTAATTGCTGTTAGTCAGTGTGACTGAGCTCTGCCTGAGACCTCCCTGACTGAGATTCCAGATCACTAGAGCTGCAGAATGCAACCACCCAGAATGCAACCATACTTTGTTTCTCATCTTGTCCTTTCTTTCTTCCCATAAGGGCTTATAACACTCATTATATCCTTCTTTTTGAGGACAAACCTCCTCATAAGAGGAGAAACAAACTCACAAGAGATTTTCAGAGAAGTAATCTGTTTACATTTGGCTTGGCTCCATCAATGACAAACAATATTAAGTCTATGAAATGGTACTCTGGTATTTTGGAACATTTGCGCATAAGTTCTACAAAACAATGCTTGAAGGTTGTTTACACAATGAAAAAGGCAATTCCCCTAACTTAGCATATTAGTTATTTCTCTAAACATTTGGATGGCAGTCCAGGATAGATGTAATATATTCGCAAAGGCAAAGATCCAGGAAAAAATTTCCTTCAACAGAGTAGCATAAATGAACAAAATGTTCCTTATTCTTTAAGTTGCTTTTCTTTCTATGACTTGCCATATCACATAATAACATTGAATACAACAAAAGTACATCTGCTGAATCCTGTCACACGCATTCAAGCTTAACTCCCATGTACCTCAATTTTAACCTTTTCCTTTTGATTGTGTTCCTCTTGCTAGAATAGTAGAGGTGGAATACCTGTGGCAGAGGTAGTACCAAAGAGAGTGGCACGTAAGAGAGGAGGAACAGTATTTTACCTGGATAAACATGGCATTGTCAAACTGCTTGTTTGATTCAGTCTGGGGAGTAGGCTGGGAGAAGAATGATCTTTGGAGAGGGTCGAAGCTCTGCGCTGGAGCTCTTCTGCCTTTGGAGCAAGGCAGCTGCCCAACACACATGCTTTTTCTGACCACAACGACAAATACCCCAAGGTGCACTCATCTTTAGGAAACTACCACACTCTCGGACATTATACCCAAGCACTTCCATATTTTCAGCCTCTATAAAGAGCATCCTCTTGAGCATCTGATTCCTGTTTTGATCACATAGCCCTCTCAGAAACCACAGATGCAAATAGGGACATATCTACTGTACCTGTCATGAAGAACTAGGTGTAAATGAGCCAGATCAGGTATTGGAAACAGTGTGCCATCATCACATAGTGGCCATAACCATGGTCACCTTGTAAGCTTCAGGAAGCTCTTTGGGTTTCTCTACACTGCACCTCAAAATGCCATGACTTAGGAGGTGGTATCTGTAGACATCTGATGAACAGGAAAGGGACCATGTGGCCATAAAACTTTTCTTCTGCTTCCTTAGCCCAGGTGGAAGCCCATCAAATGTCCTCTGAAATGCAAGATCATAAAATAGTTGACAAAATAAGGCCTCTGTCATAAACAGTATGCAAATTTGGTGCATTATATATATATTGAGTGGTATATGTTTATTAATAATCATGAACAAGAATAAAATTAATTCTTAGTTCTCTGAAATTAAAAGATGGAATGAAATTCTGTTTAGGAACTTCAGCATAAAATGAGATGAGGTACTCAGTGGGAGATATTTTTTGCTTGTAAATGAAAATGAGTACTTTTTAAATGTGTTTGGTTGTAATTTTCTAAAAGAATTACTAATTGTTGCTAGCTATGTAAAAGATATCCAATACTGGTATGATTAAATATTTGCTAGATAAAAATCAGAAAACAGAAGACAGGACTTGCGTCCTTCTGTGCCTAAAGCAGTCACTAAATTGCAGAGTCACAGTCACTTTTTTTCATTATCTCTTCCCTCCAAAGACTGAACTTCTCTACACTGAACTGGCTTCAATAGCATAGATAGAGAATGCTGGAAGTCCTAGAATGACCTCAGGCTTGTTTGACAACACTTATTGCTGGGAAATCTGGTTTGAAGACTCCTTGTAAAATGGAGAATATTTGACCAATCTTTTTACTTTGAATTACCTCCCTAATCTCCAAATTACTAGAAGGAGGGAGTAAAGATATGATAAGTCTTGTATTGTCTTGGGTATGAAAGCAGGCTGAGTATAAGTAGAGTTCAGCTCAGACCTCTGGAATAGGAGTTAGACCAGTCACTGTCCACAGCGATCTTGGTTTGGTCATCAGCTCCAGTGTGGGTTTTGTGCATGTCTATGCCTTGGGTGCCCCTCTTATTTGATCTTGACACATACCAAGATAACTGCAGATACACATTCATTATACACAGGATATCTCCTTAAAGCTGTAACACTGAAAACACAAAAAATCAAAATACAGCCTTGTTGATATGATGTCACAGGTAACATATGCATTAGTTTGGATCTGGTTTTATCTACTAAACATGGATAATTTCTTACTAATTTCTTACTAATCCATCTCTTACAAGAAGCCCTATGGGATTTATATAATCATAAATAATCTGACACAATGTGATAGGGGGGTATGTATCAAGTAGAAACAAATCTACATTTACTTCTATAACAATGCAAAGAAATTGTTTTAGTGAAGCTGTCAGTAAAACTCAATCAGTCTATAAATAGGTTTTGGGGTTTTTGAGTGAAAGGCCTAATTTTCAGATGAGGTCCTGCATGCAGATGTGTCAGGTAACGCAAAAGCAGTTCAAGAAATTACAGGTTTCCATCTATTTTAAAAAATGTTTTTGTTCTGACAATCAAAATTTATAAGTCAGGATTAATGTGTGGTGCTCAGTGAACTCTCGAATGACAAACTGTTTAGCACTGAATTCTACTACAGCAAACAATGCAGATCAGTTAGGTCAAAGTTTATTTTTTGTAGCCTTACACAGGCAGGGAAATCCTTCTCATTCTTAGTACCTTGATTGCAGAAAGCTTACCTCATCTCTGTGTGCTTGGGAAAGAGAAGGCTGTGAGAAAGGGACGATTGGTAAGGCTCTATTTGTGTTATTACATGTCTTTCAGGATTTTGCAGAGGCTGGTGGTTAACACTGCAGGTAATCATCCTAAACTGGAGAAACTCTGTAAGCCATTGTGGTAGTAAATTGTAACTTGCAAATTCTCTTGCAAAAGATATTAGTTCTAAAGGTAATGGGGCATGCTTTTAAACTCTTGTACATCTTTCCATTTTTCCTTTTCAATTTTTTTTTCCTATTTAAAGGGGAAAAAAAATGGAAATTTCTTCCTTGTATTTTCCCCCAGCACTGTGCATATTCTATAGAAAATTATATAAATTCATTAGACCAAATTAGTTTTTCTTAGTTTTCAACACCCCTTCCAGTTTTACATATCTTCTTATTTTTCTTTTTTGCTGTTTTGTTTTTCATTAAGTTAATTGTACCTGGGTTTTTTTGTGGTTGTTCTTTATTCATTTTTTTTTTTCATTTTGCATTTTGTAATTCTTAAAAACTTGTTGTGATTTGGATAAATTAAATAAGCTGTGACAAAAAAAACAGCACACACACACAAAAAATAAGAAAACTGGAAAGTAAATGAAAGTAAATAGCAAAGCTGGAAATAATTTCTTCTATTCCAGTAGATGGCAAAAAACTTGGATCAGGGATGAAGACTTAGAGGGAAAAAAATGTATCATATTTTTGTATTCCAAAATGGAATCAGTGTAGGAATTCCAATTGGAATAATGTCAAGTTTGCCAATGTGTTTATTGGGTTGGTTACTTATAAATTTCATATGAATAACATTCAAATGCTTTCTTTGATAAAAAATAAGGCAATGTTATTTTCCAATGGTTAAACTTTCAGCCAAGGTATATCATTCAGTCCTTCTGGGGCTGACAGCTCTTTTGCTCCTGTGGATTACAGTCATGATTTGGAAAAGTTTAGGAGCTGTTCTCTTTGCAGTGATCTCAGAAGCACCCCCAAACTGCCAAATGTCAGGTTGCAGTTCTGAGAGGTTAGAAACACCAATGCCAGCAGTCTATTGATCATCAGCTGAACTGGCTGGGCAAAAGGATTTTTCAGGTTTCATTTACATGGCTGTGCATTGCCCCCTATTTGACATAATGATATTCTATGTAGAAGATGCATAGTTCAGGACTGAAAATTAAATCTCTGTTAGTAGGAAAATATTTTCATCTGTATCAAACTTTGAAATATTAAACTTTGTATGCTTTCCTCTATGACAGAAAGAAGCATGCTACAAGAAAAGCCACTTTAAAGTGTAGCTTGTCTTGCTGAGTCTGTTGTGGAGAAACCAGTGAAGTTCCAAGTCTCCCAGCAGCTCTGGGGGTTTCTACCTTTCCCAAGAACTATTAATTGTATCTACCATGTTGCCAACTCAACATCCTTGCAGTAACCATATGATGGTGAAGAGGAGCAGTGCAAGGGTGAGATTTTACAGCTGAAAGGGCAGCATTGTGAAGTTACAGACTGGTGTGTGGCCACTGAGGAATGTGTACTGGCAGATTGTGTACTTAGGGTATTGCTCTGCAGGGTGTCTTCACACGAATGATTGAGATCAATAACTCTTGAGCAAAAGGGTTGTAGCAAAGAGACAGTTCTGATTTTTTAAAAAATGCAAGTATTTATGTATCAGATTAGCAGACAATCTCATTAACATTTTTGATTTTGTTGTTGTTAATAGCCTTGTGATCCTATTTCTAATTCTCTAACAGAATGTTAAGAACTTAAAAGTGGATTAAATTAAAAGTACTTGTATCTTTCAGAGAAAAGAATTCTCTCAGAAACAGAGGAAGTCACATTATTTTGTTTAACCTCTGAACTTGCCTTGGGAACTGGATGAAAGAGTTTGAATCAAAGCTAGTCTCCCCACAGTGTATTCTCTACTTTAGAGTTTCTCTGTCTTATAAATTATACCAATTATATTTAATACTTTCAAAACATGCATTTGCTTTCTAGTTTTACCTGTGCTTATGTGTGTATCTGATTTACAGCATAGTCACTTCAAGTTGGAAGAGCATAATTAGAAGAGGTCAGTGTGCCTGAAAAACAGGCATGCTGGAATAATAAAAGTACAATATCCAAAATTCTAGGGAAAAGATAATAATTCAAAGCAATTCAGACAGTATGTTCTGTCTCTAGTATGCAAGCATACATGCACATGGTATCATTCAGTGGTATCACCCATTTTGAAACCATTCTTCAAAGAATGTCCTGTATATGTGGTTTGACAGCATATTTTCTTCAAAGTAGCACAAACTCTCCAAGCAGAAAATAGCACCTAGTTTTTTGCCCTGCCCCATGTAGCTCCCCAGATACACATGTATGTTTGTATAGGTATGCACATTTATATATATATATCTCATATGTGTATGTTTTTATACTCAATAGTATATGTATGTATATATCATAGTTAGGTATGGTTGCTATGGTACAAATCTCTAAAATAAATAATAAATTATTAATAAACTTAGTTTTCATAAAACAAGTCTGTTGAATCAGATTTCAAACTGCCTAATTATTTAGAAGTAGAGAATTCTACAGCACGATTTTCAATGAGTAGTGACTGTTTTAAAAACCTGTTGCTATTTATGTGCTTCAAATATACACTGCAGTACTGCACTGAAGTAAAAACTGAGCTATTTCTGGGTTGCTCCATGTTTATCGTATTAGAAACCATGGTGTATTCTTTGCTGGGTGCACACATGTAGCTCCCATTACCATAACAGCACGTATCACACAAGCACCGAGGAGATAGAAGAGTTCCCCGAGGCCTTTATGTTATCCTTCATGCATTCAGTCATGTGGAGCGGAACAAAATAATCTGAAAATATGAATGCTTTTGATCTAGGGCTGTTGAACTGTGTTATCCATGCTGCAGTAATTCCAGAGGACAAGGGCAGTAGCAGCAGAGGTGATCTACACAAAGTCCCCCTCTCAAAACCATACAGATATTTTTCTAGTCTACTTGAAGGCAGTGAGGGACAATAGACTGCTCTGGACTTCTAGATATAATTGGTAAGTTGCAGAAAATCTGGAAACTATTTGGTGTGATGAAGAAATTCTATAAACCAAAATTTTAAAAAGCATTTTCTCATTCAACAGGGCCTTGATAAAAGGTATTGATGACTGAGGTCTCCAAATAGGTCATTAAAGATAAAAATTTTTAGTTTTCTTCAACCTTAAAGCTGGTGGAAGCATGAAATTTTCATTCTGAATAAAGAATTATGTCTCTATAATGTTAAGAGTTGTAAGTAATTGCAAGGGGAAATCTACTAAAGCAATGTATTTTATCAAAACAGCCTTTTATAATAATGACTTATTACGTCAGAGAGTTTTGACAAAAATTTTAGATTGCTTTTTGAAACTAGGACAAAAATGCAGCAAAATCTTTTGGCCAGTAGCTAAACTAGTGCTAAATCTACTACTGTTGACATGTGGTTTCTAGCCTCCAAAATATGTCAAACTATTCTTCCACAAGTTCTTTGCAGAAAATTTAAAGAAAACTAAAAATTCTAGTGAAAATCTTTCTTAGAAGACAAATAATTTCTTTGGATTTTTAAAAAACATGTGTCTATGTATTGCAAATACCTTTATGGAAGACATGCTTAGAACTCTCCTAGCATTTTCTGAATGAAATTAACAGCCTTGTGGGTAATTTAGTTCTATTAATATATAATCTCCATTGCTATGTCTTTATGTGTTTAAAGTTCATATGTCTTCATGGTTGAGATCATGAACTCTTATGCAGTAACCATAAGAGTCTCAGCAAATATTTGTTTACTTATTGCTGGCTGTTGTCCTTTTTACCTGTAATAAAGCTAAATAAACAGCTGCAGGCAGTATATGCTTATCTCATTGGTAGGCTGATGAATCAGAGTGAATAATTATTTGACAAATAGACTGCCTCAGAACAAAAAAAACCACCCAGCTTGTGTCATCTTAGAAACTTTAAACATATTACAAGAATATTGGCTAGGAAGGCCAGGCTGATCCAAATTAGTAGGATGTTAACATTTATTTGTAATGTAAAGAGACAGACTGAAAGGTCATGGAAAAATTTCATTACTGTAAGTCTGCCAAAGATGTAGCTTCTCCCTGATATGGGACAAACTGTTCTGTAAAAAGTGCATTCACAAATCTCATTTTTATAGGATTTATTTCATTACTCTCTGAATTCAGTGGGCAATGTCCTGATGGCATTAGTGGCATATAATTGCTGTCCTGCAATAAAATGTGCTGACCTCTTGCATCTTTGGGATTTTATTTAGCAATTCATCACACCACTGATGTTTGAGGAGGTCTTACCCTCGTTGGGTTGTCTCTGAGCTGGGTTCCAAGGCTGGCATGAGACATTATGTGTAAGTGTGAACTGGTGTTGAGGCACACACTGCAGGAAAGAAGCTGCGTGGCAGTGCTGGCTAGGAAGTAACAGAAAGAAAAAAACAACAAACAGCATCCAAAAACTGTCACTTCAGGAATGTGAGATTTCTTGTTTGGCTTCTTCACTGAAGATCAGGTGGTAGGAGTTTAGTTAGTTTTGTGTTATTCATTGTTGATTAGAGATCACTTCTTTCTAGTCCTTTTCTATCATCTCCCTCCCATGTTACATTTCATCTTATGGGGTTGTTTTTGCTGCCTCATTTCATTTCTCTTTTCTACTCATTTCATAGGGCATGGGGAGGGGAAAGGGAATGGTGGCTATATCTAGTAGTATTTCTCTTTGACTTTAGATTTATTCATGTGACTCATTTATACTGCTTCCCTAATGATTAGTACTAAATTTCTAGATCTTCCACTTCACCACACAAATTGAGAATGGAGGTAGTCAGTTCATCCACATCCTCCTTTTCCAAAAGTCATTAATGACGTCCCTTCTTTCTTCTCTCCAGAAGACCTGTTCTGACAAAACTTACTTCTTCCTTTGCTTCCATTACAGGAGGACATGTTTGAGAAATCCAGTCTTCATTCTTCCTCATTTACCCCTGTGAAAAAAAATTCCATTGTCATTCCAAACTGTGTCACAATTGGACTGTCTGTTGTTTCCATCAAATGTTGTGTGTCATACTATTTAAAAGTGTTGTCCTGCACCCACCATTGTGTTCTCTTTGTACTTTTTTCATAAAAATTTGGTAAGAACCTGTCAGATTAATTACTTTAGTGCTCCCATGTATGTATATATGCTAAAGCTATGTGAAGACAGACAGTCAAGATCACATGAAGAATCATCTTCAAACAGGGTTTTTCTCTAGTCTCCTTCCCACTCAGGTCTCCAGAGAGCTGGGGAAGACATTTCTCCAAAATGGTTTAATTTTTTATGAAGCTTTAGGAAGGTGCAATAGTTACATTAACTGCTAGGAAAAGAAAACCCAACTATGCACATAACAATATTATTTGAACCTGTCCATTTTAGCAGGAAAATATATATTGCATACATTTTAAAAGTTATCTTAGCCTCCTAGCACAAGCTGAGCTGTTCTCACTTGTTACTAAATCCAGCATGACTGCATAGAAGCAGAATGAAAAGAGTAAATAAACCTTGAATCTTCACTTCCATTAATAGTTAATTGTTAACTGAATAATGTCTTACTTAGATTATACTGGACAGATACTCTCCTTTATTACATATGCTGGATATTATTGGAGAAAAAGGAAATATCCTGGGGAAAAAATGTGCCAATAAATGTGGTCCTCTGAGAAATAAAACCCTCTGAATTTTTTCTTCTTATTGTAAAACACTAGAGATGGCCATAAGACTCTAACAAGGGGTACATCTAGGAAATTAAATCAATTATAATGTTTCATTAAATAAAAAAAGGAGCTCAGATGTTTTTAAAAGTATTTTGGTTGTGTATTGGTTGTGTTAATGAAGTTTATTCTCTATAGATGATATAATGCCACATGCAAATGCTTCCTGCATTAGCGAATGAATTCTCTTTTCTTTTGTGGCAGAGCAAGTCTCTGGGGAGAAACCAAATTCACAATGAGATATAGGTCAGTATCTCCCATCTGACTGGTGCAATCCTCCCACCAGCCTTCAGACAATGTGGGTGGTAATAAGAAGGGCACTGGTACTATCAGAGAATAAAGTAAGTGAAATGAGCTCTACTTGCTGGCAAATTATCAGTTATTCTAGTCTTGCAGACCTGATACTTCAGTAAATAATAGGAACATCTCTCATGATGCTGTAAAAATGGTATGTGAAGAAGTCATCAGTTTTTCTGCTTTGGCACATAGTTCATGCTATGCCTGAGAGTGTTAGACAGAAAGAAAAGAAAATCCTTTAAGGACAGATGCCCATTTCTGACTTGCTTGTGGCCTTCTGGCTCTTCTAGAGCTGACAGCTTCAAAAATCAGAGGATAATACAAATGAACTAGGCTGAACTTGTCTTAAGGTTGCTGGTTAGGCTGCTGTCAATAATAGGAGAGGTGATCCCATGCAGAAGAAACATCACACACTCAGCTGTAATTATATCATATTCAAGATAATGACAAGCAAAAAAAGAGCATTCATGTTGATGAGAAGCAGAGATTCTGATTACCCTTCGCAACATCTTGCAGCTCTGAGACAGTAGCCTTGAACTGCCTCTGCTTCAACAAATGATTTGATTTATATCATAACAGTTCTAAACCTGGTTTCTTCTGAGACTATAAGGGATTTAAGCCTCTCCAAGAACTTTCTAAATTTGCAGAAGTCATGAACTGTAAGGAAACATCTTTAAGACAAGAAACTTCTATCAGTGATCCTTTCCTAGCAGTAGAAAGATTATTTCTATGTGAATACTTTATTTCCTAGGGTTCTTTATTAAAATAAATAATATGGGTAAACATTCTAACACACATTTCCATTGCTAGCAAAGAATAGTTACTTCACCAAACTATGAAGAATTATGATGAGATGCTGTATAGGGATACTATTAGATTATTAGAGTAATTATTAGAGTGCCTCTCTGCCTATTCAGTAGGGACCGATCTGTTACCTCACACCTTTCATAGTGCTGGCATTACTGGCTGCAATGCAACAGTCAGAGTGGGCTTCAATTAGCCTTGATTCCCTTACCAAAAAAGGCCTGCATAACTAATTGGCACAGAGGTGCTTTTGTCTCCCTGTTTCAGGGAAAAATACAATTAAGTAGCAGGCAGGGGAGAGGGAATGCACAGGGTAAAGATGTCCTTAAAATCTTAGGTAAATCTGCAAGAGTAGGGATCGTCATAGACAAGGAGAGGGAAGAGTTAAATTTCTTGACAGGGATTATCTGACAGGGATAGGGTTTTATGGTTCATAAGACAACATCAAAAATTTAAAACACCCTGACTTAAGCAGAAGATCTCTGCTATGATACAGTCCAGTTTACTGGAAACTGTTTTTGCCAGTGAGTAGCTGGCAATAGTATGCTTCTTTAATTGTCATGTAAAAAGAATTTTTATATTATCCATCTTAAATACAAACCTTTTAAAAGATACATGAAGGATTCATGAAAAACTTTTCTTCTGACACATTTCAATAGTTAATTAGTTGGGATAGTTTATTGCTTTATGTTAGAAAGGGTTTGAAAAATCTACCATTCTGTTATTTGCCAGTGGTAAGTGATAGAGGATTGTCCTTGCTCATTTGCCAGTCTTGTGTCTTCTTACTGAGGACAACAGAACCATTTCTTATGAACTGCCACTACCATCTAGTGTCATAATAAATGTTAAATGGGATTTTTAGTGTGTGTACTGAATTAATATTCCTGGCTACTTCAGCATAATTGCTACAACAGTAGACATAGCCTTTCAGTGAAGTAGGCTGAAGTAGTTGTCACCGATTTCTGATTTTGTGACAGGAAAGAGGGAAATAGCCTAAAATACTTTCAGAGCAGATCTTCCGGTTTCCAACTACACCATATGCCCACCATGCACAATATGTCTTATCATTCCAAAAAATTAAGTGTAGATGGTAAAACATGATTAATGAATTACATGTCTGTATAGCACTATTGACTTCAGAGAAATTACACTAGCAACAAAACTAGCCCGGTGGCCTAACAGGTACATCTGTTTTCAGACACCTCTTTGTAAATTGTTTATCATTTCAGTATGGTTCTGTGTTATATCAGTGCAGATGAGGAGTTCTTTTCTTCTCCTAGAGAGCTTCCAAACTGATTCTGAAACTAATTGAAAAATCAGTCCTCTGTTTTTTACTCTCAGTTTATGAAGAAATTGAGCTCATCTGGTATATAACTCTTTCATAATAGCATCCTCTATGGGGTTTTAATTGAATCTGGCAAGATGTTCTGAGTTTCTGCTTGCTCTCTTATAAGGAAAAGTGTCTTTTATTCTCAGGGACACTGCTTTTATTAAGTCACTGTTAAGGGTATAAAAGAAAATTCCCTATTCCTCTAAAATCTATATTTAGATATTCTTTTTGCATGATATATGACGCCCCTGCACAGATTCTGCCCCATTAGGCTATGTGAGGACATGTAGCATAACATCATCCACCAACAGCTTGTTACTAATTCCTTAGCTCATGAACCAATAGACTTCAGGAGGCCTACACAAAAGTGATTTAAATTCTAAATTAGAGCTGTCAATAAACAACCCCACACGTTGCCCAAGAAGTAGCCCGCAGAAGTGTCAGCTTTAGACAGGCACTTGCAGCTGAAAAAGAAGGGATGTCTAAAGTTATTGGGGTAAGACCAGAGAGGAAATGTCCGGAGAGGAAATGTCTGGAGAGGAAGACAGAAGTAAAGAAACCAGTTACTCAGGGACCCAGGTTTGAGCTTACTATGCTTGACAAATCTTTCACCTTTTCCTTTAGAGCAGAGTTTGATCTTCCTTTTAATACCATTTATAAAATCAACACTAATAGATTTGATTATTAGGGTATTTAGAACAAAGAGAGAAAGTGCCTTTGAACACTGACATAAAACTAGTATTTGGACTCTAGATGAGGCAGAGAAGCCATGTGGGGCACCGAGATGGTCTGTGCTTTACCATCACTGAAGAAAAAATTCCCAGTGTACATCAGCAAGCTCTGGTCAATGGTTCCCTGTCCATTTTCACTGTCTGAAGACTGGGCCAAATGATCTGAGAAAATTTAATAAATCATGGAGGAAAGGATTTTTTAATCTCCTCTTTCAATCTCAGTGTAGCCAAAGTGGCAGATAATGTGTGGAAAGCCAGTAGCAAGGCCAGATTCCGCATCACATTATGAAAGCAAGCAGACAACTTTGGAGCTGTACCCTCAGATTTTTAAAGATTAATTTTTCTTCAGTAGGAGTAAAATCATCACATCATCTCTGTTGTTTTCATTTGACATTTCTTTCTGTTTAAGTCAATCTCATTTTTATATGGAGAAGTTTAAGAATTTTGTGTAGACTTGACTCAGAGTTTATGGAGCAGCTAAAGAGAAGAATGGGTTTTGGCATCTAAAATACCTGCGGGAACATGAGCATGTTGACTGTAATATATTAACGAGAAAGTAAAATTTTAGCAGTACTTAGTGATATCGATAATAAGTATCAGTTCTAGAAAAAATAAATGTAGCAGTTAATGTTTCCCAAAGAAATAGTAGTGTTTGCAAGACTCAGGAAGACAACTCTCAAAGATTTGAAGTTCATTCATGTTTGAGGGGGATTCTTCTTGACCTTGTAAGTCCAGAAAGTGTATTTTTAAAAACATAGTCAAAAGTGACAAAATAATTGCAAGACATGGTTTCATGGTTTAATGAACTGACAACTAAGGAAATCTTGGTTTTTTTTTAACATAGTCACTGTTCTAAGAGACTCTTCTTCAATATCCCCAGAATTTCCCAGGCTAATAATTTAAATGAACCAGGCAATTAAAGATAATAGATAAAAGTATTATGCAATATAAAGGGACATTTCTTGCTGAGATAATAATGTACAAGTTAAGTAACAACAGAGAAGTCAATGTATTCTAGGTCTATATTCAGATCTTATTCAGAGGCCTTCTATAATTCACTTGAAGGGAATGTTGAAGTTAGCAGCACCATCTTGAAATGAGGTAGAAATCTTGTAGCAAAAGCTAGGGTTTTTTAATGCATTTCCCTTTTTTTTTTCTTTCATGCAAGTTCCATCCTTCTAATATGAAACTGATGTGTGTTCTAGAATTGAGTATTTAAATTAGTGACTGTTTTTCTGGGTTGCTGCATTGGATGATTTCACTGCCTTACCTTGACAATTTTTTACCCAATCGGAGCTAATTGGCAATTTGCTAGAATAGCATTTGTAGCATTCAAGCATGGGTAGCATCCTAACCACTAGGCTAGACTGTGTTTCTCTACTATTTACTGACTGAATGTGCTTTATGTAAAGTGGAAATGTTTCCGAAAGAGAGATCAGAATTTCCTTTGCCAAGGGTGCCAATTGACCCTGTGGGGGGTTCCTTCCTCCTGCAAACCTGGAGATGGCAATTAGTTCCCCCATGCACAAGGGTGGCAGAGTGGCAGACCTTATATTCTGTCACTCCCATGGAGACTTCTGACTGCCATGCTCTTTCTGCAGGGGTAGAAACATTCAGCAAATCTACCTTTTCATTGTCTTTATTTTTTTCTGTATGTGCCCAAATGTGAAAGGCCAAGTGGAAAATGTCGATTAGTAGCAATTGATTTTTTTTTTTGATCTTTGTTTCAGTGGGAAGTCAAAATTTATAGCTTTGCTTCATTGATGCAGTTTGTCAAAGAGGTGAAAGCATTGAGTATTTCTGCAGCCCTACTGTCAGCAAGGGCTGGAAAAGAAATACTGACCTCCAAAATGTATGTCTCTTCCACCTGAGCAGGAGGGATAACTGCTGTCATGGTATCTATAACAGCAGGCATCCATTATTTGGTGGCGGAAAGCAAACGGGGGAATGTGGCAAACAGTTTGTCATTTGTTACTTGTTATGTGTCAGAAAAGAGGGCAGCTTGTAGGCCTGCTGAGCTCTGTTTTGCAGAACTTAAACATCCTGCCTTTATTGCATGTCATTATTCACCATGACCAATAGAAAAAGAGAAAATTCACTGGAAAACCTAGAGGGTGGGTTTGTGAGAACAGAGGTGAGAGAGCATGTGCTTTGAATTTCCTGCCTTCATTACTCATTCTGTTTCTCCCACTGATAGCTGAATTTCTGTGATAAATGGCAGAAATTTGTATAATTAATGCTGTGTATAGTTTGTGAATCAGGTTGTAATGTACTTAAACATCCTTTTAGATGAAAGGTACTCACCGTTATCTCTGTGGAACACAGGCTTCTGTCACAGTGAGGCAATGTCTTTTTGCCAAAAACCACTTTCCTCCCATGCCTTGCAGTTTTAGAAAAACAAGGCATCTCAGGAGTCTATTTGATTTTTATATCATTAAATCAAATCTTTATATCATTAAATCTCTCACTCTTTTAATAATTTTCCTTACTTTTCTTTTCCTCATCCTGCAACTGTCATGTTAATTTATATGGTGGAGGGTCTGTGCCACTGCTAAAAAAAGAATGTCTCAATTCTTCTCCCTGTTCAAGTCATATTTTATGATTTGATCAATTAATTTGTGAAGTCTGTCTCTCTTAAACCTTGTGTTTTTCCCACCAAGAAAATTACAGAAGAAGAAAAAAACCACATTTATTATGGAGATTAATTTTTTAGTGTATATTCCATGTACTTCATACAGAGAGACAGCTGAGCAGTAGGAGTTAAGTGATAAGTCCATAACAAAGATACATGCTAATGATGGACTGCTGTTATCAAACACCATCAAAATGAAAAACAATTTGTCATTACTTCAGCTTATATAGAGTAAGATGATACACATCTTATCGAGTCCCTCTTACGGTTTTTGCAAAGATGTTGATGTAGTTGAGAATCATTTTCTATGCATTTAAAGCACAAGTTATTTCCCATACAGCATTACCCTAATAAATTCCTTTTGGTAAGTCTCCATGTATCATGCTAAGCAAAGTACTCTTTGGCCCTCAGCCTGAGTGAATGAAGTAATTTAATGTTCTTATATTTTTATGTCAATTAAAGTTTATGTATTCAGTACTGAATGGCTGACAAAACTTTTATCAAGCCCCGATGCTGCAAAGACACTGTGGTGTTGTGGACTTAATGTAATTGTCACCTTTATCTATCTGAAATAGTTTGAAGTTATGTGAAAATATGGATGACTAAATTGTACATAAAATTACTGTATCCTTTTCTAAGGACTTTGAACATTCAAAGTTAGTGCATGGGTAATTTTCAAATTATTTTAAAGATATAGGAATGTTCTTTTGAAAGATCTCTCTTATGTCATTAGAGGCTGTGAAGGATGTGGAGGGAGAGGATAGACAACATCAGGCACTACAGCTCTGTTATCATCTCCCAGCCAAGATTTTCCTCTCCACTGTGCCATTTGTCAATCTCTGCAATGGCTGCTAATTAAATTCTAACAGTGTGGCATTCAACTTATCAGTTGAATGACTAAAGTGACTGTTTTGTTGTTGTTTTTTTTAATATCATGTTGTCATGTGTTTGAATTACTCTATTCTTAACTTGATTTGAGGTTGGAGGTTTTTTTTGGTTTTCAATGTGTGAGATGGTTTGGATGCATTTCACATACAGAAAAATAACAGCTTGTGAGGGGGCAAGGAAGAGTAAGATGAAGCTACCAAAATAAGGGGATAGTTTTATCATATGTGGAGAATTCTTGTCTTCAAACCACATCCTGTATGACTCTTCATCCTTTGTCTAAAAGTGCTGTATGCCTAAATGTGTCCTTTTCAGAAGGAAAAAAAATGTTTGTGTTCTGCCTTGCAATGATAGTAACTCCGCTGCAACAAAGTAGACTTAATCTTAGTGTAACAATTGAATTAAAAGAAGCATCAGCAGAGGCAATTGTCTCTAGCATCCTGGTTCTAGGTTCAATTTCATATTTCATGAACTACAAAGGGAAAGGACTTGGTCAGAAAGGATCAAGCAGGAAAACTCTGAAACCATGTACTTCCATGGCATCTTTATGGCCCTGTCATAAAGAAACACTGGGCAGGTGAGAAGGCACCCAGAAACACTGGGTAAACTTTAAATCATATTTAGGCTCAGAATCTTTTCCAAATCTGACAGCTTCTGCAAGAGTGCTTTGATCTCTAGCAAGTCCTATGGGGCAAAAAAGTGGATTTTTAATAACTATACTGAAGGAGGTAGCCTTCCTGCAGCTTCCATATGCTGTCCTGCTATTCCTCATGAATGAATCAAGGTTTAGGGTTGAAGCCTGTACTACAGAAGCTGCTGGGGGTGCTGCTACTGATTTCAGTATCTGCAAACTCACATTTACATAGTTTGTATACTGCCTTCCTGACCTGTCATGGGACAACACTGAGAGGAGCCTGGAGCTGTCTCCTCTGCTCCCTCCCATCAGATATTTGTGCACCTGTACCTTCTCTTCTCCAGTCTAAACAACCCCACATCAAGTTCCAGCAACTGCTTTGGAGCCAGTCTTCATGGCATTGAAGTAATGTTTACGTTTATTGTTGCTTATACGAGCAGCAGTGGGTCCCCAATCACAGGTCTCCATCCATTTGAAGTTCATTGGGAATACCAATCCCTTTAATTCATCATCAGTCTTCTCACTTCAGCAGAAGCCTAGGGCTTTTGCCCGAATCAAACCTCTGCCACTGCCAAAGGCATCTGCCCTTCTTCCCCAGATCTGGCTTATTTCAGGCTCAACAAAAACCTGGAGCAATTGCTGATTTACAGTGTCCAGCAGTCTAGGGCAAGAGCTAACCTGAGAAACCTTGTTTCCTTCATCTTGATGACATAGAAGGCCATATAGTCCTGTAGGCTTAGACCTGTTTGTTTCCTAGGCTTCCTATGTTATGTAACTGTTATAAATGCCAGATTCAGTATTCCAATTAAAATAATTTGGTTTATTAAAACAAACTATTGAATCACAGAATTTCCGTAAACCCAACAACAGCGGAGATACTTGACGATTTTACCCGGGAAAATGCCAAGGGTGAACCGTGAGACGCAGACCTGGCCGTCTGCTGCCTCCCCTATGGTTCACGAATTTGCCCGTTTCGGGGCTTGGTTTAAATACACTTTATTCCCCTCTGGCAGTATTTCCCCATATTCTCCCTTTGTGTCCGTGTTAGCTATTCAAGTCCATGGGTGTCTCCGACCAGGCTGAAAAGAGTTCTTTTTCTCTAGTCAGTGTTAATGTTCAGTTTCGGTCGGTCTCCGTGGTTGATTAGTCTGCTGATGGCCCATCCTGCTGAGGCTCTGAGGCTCTTCTCCCAATGCCTTTCATTCATCCTCTCTCTCTTCCTGGACAAGATGATCTCGGGCGGTGCCTGCCTTTTGTTTCAGCATGATGATAGGAGACACCCTGTAGCTCAGGTATACAGCTATCCCATACTCATATACAGAAGTTTATAGTTTTCAACTCATTATTTATCATAAGAACATGAATTAATCATTTCACATTTATAACATAACCATAGGACTGAAAGTAGAGCTTTTTCTGGCATAATCACTTCGGTATTCAGGGTTTTGCACATATGGACTGTGTGTAACAGCTCTGCACCAAGAACTGTCAAGGGCTCATTAGCTGCAGGCAGGTGAAGCACGATTCGAAGTAAAACAGAGACATGTAAACCTTGAGTAGCCACTGAACCCTTTACCCTCTTCAGTGTACATCTATGTAGTGTGGCAAGAGGTACGTGGTACTCCCAGGGCTGAATTCACTTCAGTGTACACTCTGCACCTTTACATTGCTCTGTAGGAAAACGTGTTCTGAGACTTCTGCAGAGCAGAAAAATTTTTATGAAATTATTATACCCTGGATCCACTGATACTAGACAGGAGTAGGAATAATCGTGTAATGTGAGAAACTATTAAGCTTATCTAACAAAGACACAGCATAAAAATGTTTTTGTTACATTATTTTTATATTTTAAAATCATTTGTCCTTGGCATGTAATTTAGAAAACAGGGTTTAATGGCTGTTGGTAATTGCCTGTATGTTCTGGGATCAGTATGTGTAGTGTTCAAAATTGATGTTACTAATTAAATAACAGAAACAGGAACCAAGAGTTAATTGCAGTCTGTGCAGGTTGCCCCTCAGGTGTTTTGTGTCACCGGGTAAGTCTCAGCTCATTAGTAGAAACAAAGTCAATAAGTGTTTACAGAACTAGAAGCAGCTGGAGAATTACAAAATCATTACATCCCATAGAAGCTGTGTGCATGTGAATGTGTGCAGTTATGGTCACGGTCCTGCTCCTGATCACCAGCATGATCGAGACTTTAATGACTTGAAAAGTGGTAGAAAATAACCGCATGCATGTAATTCTTTCTGTTGATTATCAAGATAAAATACAGAACAACGGAATTTTTGCCACCTCTCTGATGTGGCTATGCATCATTCAGTCAGTTCAGAGATTAAATAGGGATTGTATATTGACATAACCCCTCCATGTTTTCCTGGAAGTACCTGTTCATTTGTTTATCAGATATGAACCCTGACTCACTTTATGAATCACTCCTTTTAAAAATTTATTTCTTTGAAGGTAAACTACATGTACTGTCCCAAAATTTTTATTATCTTAAGTACATGATGTTCAGGTGAACTTCACCTGAATCATCCAGTTTGTCTGACCTACCTAATTACCCCCTGATTCTGAGTTATCTCCGAGCTTCAGCATTATATTCACATTTCTGTATGACTATGTGTGACTCAACAGACCTCTAATAAGCCTGTTGACTGGCACAAAATTGCTACAAACAGTTTTCTGAAAGAGATCATCTGTTCCAGCACATTTTCAAGTTTACCCATCTATTTACTCTTTCAACATACAATATGATTACTTCTGGAATAGAATATATACATCAAATTACTATCACCCATAATTTCTTATCCCTCAAAAGATACCTAAAATCTCCTTCTTTCTTTTCTCTGTAAGTATAAAAAATTTGCCATCTTAATGTGTATCCCTGTTGATATTTAAACAAAAACACCTTACAAATACTTAAGTCTGCTGGCCCTGTATACCCATTGATAGTTTTTCTTCCTTTAGGCATTGCCAACCATTCATGTACCCTTCTTTTTTTTATGTGGACTTTTCAGGGTATCATGTAGACTTTACAGTATTTATATGGTTATTTAAAGCAATAGGAATTATCCTTCTCAGCAGCATAATTTCTATTATTCTGTCTATTCTTTCCACAATCTTCACAGTTTTCTGCATGAGGAAGCACTTTGGGTTTTCATGAATGGGGAATGTCCAGATATCAGCACTCTCTGGATTTGAAAGGAGGGCAACAGGCTTCCTGAAGGGCCAGACTGTATTTGTAGCTCACAAAGTATTTTTCTTTTTCTCTTAAAGGCTTTTTTTCCTTTCATTTGTTGTGATACTCAGCAGAACCCATTACAAGGTGGTGCTGTCATGGGCAGATTGCATTTTTCTGATCTGCAGAATATGACAAGAGCCTTAGGCTGGGGTAGCACTGCCACTTCCATGGTCACTGTTGTCCAAGCAGCCTATAAATAGATTTGCACTGCAGATAGATGTGCAGTCACACCTTAAGGTCGTATTCATTATAAGGCTCTTTCAGAAACACTGATTTACAACTTTTTTATACAAGCAAACTCATGTCAAAAAAACCCAAAACAAAACAAAAAACAACCCCACAGCAAAACAAAACAAAAGAAAAAACCCCACGAAACAAAACAAAAAACCCCCACAAATTAAAGGCACTAAAGAAGTACAAATATCACTGTTGGTGAAAAATAATGCCTTTCATCAAGTTCACCTACCGGGATTCGAATATTTGAGTGTAAAATTCCCATGAGGGATGGAAACTGATTGATAACATTAAGTCTGTACTCCCAATTCTCTTTCTGCTTTTCCATGCTTTTAAGGCAGTCAGTTAGGCAGTCAGTTATTGCTTCTTAGTAACAGCTCTCATCATATACTTTTATTTCATCTTTGAACCAAGAATGGCACTGCAGCTTCTCTTTACTACCAAATATAATACTTCTTCAGTCTAAAGTAAATAACTACATCCTCTACTAACAATTAAAGCTCTACATGTTCAATTGTACTTGAAGTTTGAATGCAAAGGTGTGCATATATATCTTAAGGCTATGACCTTAAAAAGTCTCATATAGCCAAAGACTCATCTTCCTTAAGGACATAAACTGTCAACTAGCAGTTTCTTTCTTGCATGAAAGATTAGTGTCTTTAAATAACAAAAATTGTCGGTTTTCCTGAGTAGCTGTCGATTCTACTTTCTTTTACTAAACCATCTTAAAAATATTTAAATTAAAAGGTTTGAGTCATGGAATGAAGATTTGGTACTTACATAAATGGCAGAATGACTGTTCAAGTTAAAGGCTAAATGTATTTGGACTCCTACAAAATGGAAAGATATAATTTTTTCTTTGAATTTTGAAAAATATTCTTGAAAATGTATTTTTTCTCTTTTGTGAGCTGCTCTATGATATATGTATTCTCCATATGAACTGCTAGTGCAGAAGACAGAGAAGGAACAGAATACAGGATTTAAATGAAATTTTAAAACTTCACAGTTAGGTACGAAGTTAGAGCTTAGAACCTCTAATTACAGTCTAATTTTAAAAGACTTATGAATCATAGATATTTTTTTAAATTATATTAGGTAAAAAAATATGCCATTCAGCTGACATGGTGAAGTTCCTATCTCAGGTTATGCAAATAATTTAAATGCTTGTCTTATGTTTTGTGTATTAGCCATATAATATATTACTATGTCAATTTACTGTAAAAGTAGTTCTTAATAAAATAGAATCTTTATACAATTCATGCTGCAGACAGAAAAGAACACACATGGTTAAGTACAAAAAAACAGCTTTGGTGTCCCCAGCACAGTAAGGACACCAGCCTGTTGGAGGGAAGGCGGAGAGAACTGGGATTGTTCAGCCTGAAAAAGAGAAGGTTTCAGGGTGACCTTCCAGTACCTGAAGGGAGCCCACAAAAAAGATGGAGAGAAACCTTTTAGAAGGCCATGTAGTGATAAAATAATGGGCAATGGCTTCAAGCTGGAAGAGAGTAGCTTTAAATTAGATATTAAAAAAAAAATTCTTCTCTGTGAGGCACAGGAACAGGTTGCCCAGAGAAATTGAGGATGCCTTCTCCTTGGAAATGTTCAAGGAGAGTTTGGATGAGAGTCTGAGCAACGTGGGGGAAAGTATCTCTGCCTGTGGCAGGGGGGTTGATTATTCTGTGTTAATAGATTCTCTAATCCCTTCCAACTCAAGCCATTTTATAATTTGATGACTCGATGAACTCAGGAGGCAAAAAGAACTTAGATTTAGTGGTCTTTGTAAATGATATATAGGAAGTCTACTGTTTCTGTACTTTAAAATCTATGTGTCTTAAAATTTTTAACCTTTGTTAGGGTTAGAACACTAAGATTTTTGTACATAACATATAAAGAATATCTCTAAAAACCAGAAAAAGAGATAGCTTTTTATGTTGGCCAGAATTCAGTGTTGAGTGTCCAAATCTTTTTACTCACAGCATTGACATTACATACTTCTTCATGTTTCTAAGATGAGCAGCATTTGGCCTTGGTGTACTTTTGGTTATTCAGACCTAATGAATATTCGTAGTCCCTTGTTAGAAGAACCATGAAAATAATTACGTGTCCACATGAAAAGAAGAACAAATATAAACTGACAATTACTGGGTTTTGCTGAAGTTTTCCTTCTCCTTGCATTCTTGCTCTCTCTGTCACCCAGCATGATATAAACCTTCATGATGTTGTGGAAATTGTTTAGGAAGAATAGAAGCAGCTTTGGCTTTAACAGATGAGACATCAGCATCCTGGACCGTGTTGTACCTGCCTGACAAAAAAAGAGTCAACCCAAGAAATAGTATGTATGCACCAGTAAAGGAAGAAATAAAATCACCATATGGATGACCAAGAGATGATTCTACAAATAAAAACAACTCTGTCTACTAGAAACTCATGTTGTTGATTAGGTCAGTGTAGCAGCTGTCCAAAATACCTCTGAAGAAATACATTCCAAGGAATTCAGCAGGAATTGCATCAGTCTTCATGGGGCTAAGTGAGCTCTTGCTGAACAAAGGTCTTACTCTTTCCCCTTCGCACATCTCTTCAGGAAATTTCTGCAAGTTTTTCTGGGAATTTTATATTTAATGGGGAAAAAGTTGTAGAAATGAGAAGCTGGAATAGCCATTTAATTAATTTTTTCTTTCTTTGTTCATCCCAGCATGGAGTTACTCCTTTGATGGTCCATTATTTTTGTTCAACATTGTTTTGGGTCGTGAAATGAACATTACTCCACTACTACAGACACAATATAATGATGAGGCTGGTTATTCAGGTTTATTTGTTTTAGTTCTAACTCAAAGGCTAAAGAGGGACTAGTTGGTAGGCTGAGGATGACCCTAATGATGTAGGCGACCAGGTACCCCATTTGCAGTAACCTACCACATTTTTCATTGAGGTAACATGATACTCTGCTGCTTTGTAGTGTAATGATGATTTCTGGATATAGGACAATTTGCTGTATGCAAAGCAATGACAGTAAAATCATGATAGAGATGGGACTGAGCCTGTTGCTGTATGTACTCCTCTGGTACTCTGTCTTGCATCCCCTTGGGTGGTGAAGTGGGACTGCACCCTCATATTGAGTTGTGTGATAAGGACTCTGCTGCGCAGGGCTGACAAGAGAGGGGATGAATGGATATAATATATACATTTAGACTGCTGCACAACACTGTGATATCTCTGTCTTTTGGAGGAGTAAAAGATGGCACATGAAAGTGGTCCAAAATACATGATTTGCCACCATGGTGTGAAGAGAAGATAAAACACAGCAGGGAAGTGGGAAGTGAGGATACTGCAGGAAATAAAGATCTTTAAGGCTCTCCAGTAAATTCACATCTACATCTTTGAAAATACAGTGCATGTTTAATCCAACATGGATTGGATCCAATGAGTTTGCTCCTGTGTGCTGACTAGTGTCTCTGCAGGCCTGGCACATCTATGTTCTGCTGTGTACAGCCAGTGTCTCTCTCTGGGGGTCTCTCTGAGTTTCAGTGGGATAAAAAATGGATTTTTGTCTTATCATAGCAAATGGGAACAACACCTTTAAAGGATAGATCATTGAGATATTTTTATAAAACAAGCTGAAGATCAGTTAGACATTCTCTGCATGCTACTGTGGAAAAAAAGTGTAACATGAATACACAAATTTAAGTAATGCTTTTGACTTTTTGTGAGGCTTTGTAGCTTTTTGTTTCATTTTGTTTTTTCAGTTAGCTTCCAGACTTGTTGAACTAACACAACTGCACGGGTTGGTTAGGCCATAAATTTTATCTGTATACCAGTTGAGATAGAAGCCATACAGCCTTTTATTAACAAGCATAGAGGCTGTTGTTGTCTCTTTCCTTGGATATAAGGTAGATGTCCTGTTTGTTGGGTTTTTTAATGAAGTGTAGAGGTCCTCTTACCATCATTTGCAGGACTTTTGTTTTGACATGACAAAACTGATATTCCTCTGGATTGGAGCCATACATTCAGTATCTCAGAAGCTGAGTGTTTCTTCACAGGCATCTCTTCCTGCCCGCACACAACAGATGCCACAGAACCAGTGGGAATCTCCTGATTTTGCAGAGTGCAGGAAAGAGTCAGGAGGTGTGTGTAAAGGTGCACTTGTGGCATTCATACAGAGGAGCAGAACCTCTTAAACACAAATGGCACTGGTTGTGGTCACTTGGGGGAATCCAGGAGATTGTTGTTGTTTAAAGAATATCAGAAAGAAAGAGAAGAGAAAGAGAAAAAAGAGAAAAAAGAGGAGAGGAGAGGAGATTCGAGGAGAGGAGATTCGAGGAGAGGAGATTCGAGGAGATTCGAGGAGATTCGAGGAGATTCGAGGAAAGAAGAGAAGAGAAGAGAAGAGAAGAGAAGAGAAGAGAAGAGAAGAGAAGAGAAGAGAAGAGAAGAGAACCTCCAAATCTGCAACTGCTCTTTCTCACTGAAAGAATTGCAGATTGTTTTGCCTTTGTGTGTGTGTGAGAATGAGAGAACTATATGCTAATATTTTTCAATATTCTCTTTTAAGGGTGATCAATTCTAGGAATAAAAGGAAAAAGAATTGCATTTTCTCATTCTAAACATCTGAGTTTGGCTCTAACAGATGTGTTTCCTGTGTAAAAAGAAATGAACACAGAATGGTCTTCTGATCTAAATATAAAGGACAGAGATTAAAGATCCATGAATTAGACCCTGTTTTCCTGTCATTTTAGACATGTAACATCCAATTGTACACGGCAGCACAGCTCCATATTTGACTTTATTTCTTCATTTTGACTTCACAAGCGGAGTCCCCTTTAAAGAAGTCTCCCCAAATTAATCTGAAAGCCATTTTAGAAAACTTTAATGGTTGAGTCAGAAATTTTGTCCTGTATTAGGACTTTTGGGTCACGGTGTATGGATAGTGTTATCAAAGCCAGAAACCTGCTTGTCAAAATTACAATATTGTTATTAACATTAAAAGGAATTGTCTCCTTAAATCTTTGAGAATTTGGTGTTAGTGTTCTCCCTTCACCTGTCCCTCTTCTCTTTAGTACAAGACAGAGAAGGAAAATTCAGTCTGCTCAGTTGATCATGGGAAAAGGAATTATTACCTAAAAACTTCTGAAAGACATTCAGTATTAGCATCTTCAGAAGGTCAGGGTTCCTGAGACAGTAGCCGAAATCATGAGACTGTCTTTTCACCTGCTTTCTTGTTTCTGAACTTACAGTGATAGTTTTGCTAAAACTTGGGACAAAGTGACATGTTCTGTCTTATGATTCCATCAGTCGTGTGATTCCATGACAGAATAAAACCCAAAGTAATTCAGGTTTTATCTAAGAAAAAAATTGCAGGCCCCCAAGGGGTTTGCTTCATTTTGCTTAACTTTCTTTAAAGTGCAAAATGGTAAAAGGAACATAAGTCCAGAATTACAAGGTTGAGTTGTATTGTCTATCCTTGGTTCGTGTTGATTTGGAGTAGTAAAGTAGGAAGGGTAAAATCAGTAATACAAGTTTTATTTCAATAATTTGTGATTATGGTGATGATAATGACTATAAACAGATTTCTTTGGGCTAAAAGCAAATAAGGATCAAAATGTACTGTTTAATTGTATCATGCTAAACAGCCCTTGTTATTGGACATATGTTTCCTGAAAATGGGATTCTGATCTTTCAAGACTTGAAGGCTAAGAATCAGTTCTTACTTTCAAAGTCTTGGCTGTGTTGGACCATTAATACAGACTGCCCTGGGACGTGAGCCTTATTGAGGAACCTCACAAGAACAGCCATTTGTGTAAATGCCTCAATTCCAGTTGAGTCAAATGTATTTTAAGACTCTTTTTCTTTTTTTCTCCAGATGCTTTTCAAATTTTCTTCCTGTTCTCAGGAGCTGCAGAGAACTATGATTATAAGATTATAAGGGTTTTATGTCTGCCATTTTTTTTCTAGAAGGCATTTTGATTGTCTTTTGTATTAAGGACAATTATAAAAAGTTGTAATGGGAATTCAAACTTTGGTAAACAAAAATAATATAGAAAAAAAATAGCTGAAATTACGGTTTTACAAAATCAGCAAGAAGAAACAATACTGGCTTTCTGGCATTTAGAACTTTACACTGGCTCTACCTAGAGATTTAATAATTGGACAGAATTAATAGCTGATGAGGGTTTTACAAAAAGAGCAGAAGAAACAGTAATGGGTTTCTGGCATTTAAAACTTTACACCGGCTTTACCTAGAAGTTTAATAATTGGACAGAAAAAACCAAACATATTCTAAAGTGCTGTACTGAACAGGCTCAAAAGGATCTGTTTGCTCTGAGGATTACAGTGGCTTTGGGATGATGAAATAGGATATGACTGGTACAATCATGCTGTGCATAAAAGTTGTACTGGACATAATAGCACCATGAATTTCTTTTGCAATGCAGGGAATTAATTTTTTGCCAATATTGAATAAGGACAGATAGGACAATTTTATGGAGCTCATTATACATGCCTCTCAAAGAACCAAAAGGTTGAAATAGTGTTCAGCTGTGTTTTCCCAGCTCTCTTTGTGTTTCCAAATCTCTGCATTGTCTTGTGCTTTTCCATCATCTTGTCTTTTGCAACTGTCTGCTATAAGGGAGGAGGGCAGGGAGAGGTGGATGGATACAGGCAAAGCCTAGAAAACTATCAGAGCTTTGAAATAAACTTCAACTCTTATTTTGAGGAAACTGAAATGTGATTAAGAAAATCCCAGTCCCTGAAGAAATGCAGCTCCTAATTAAAAAAAAAGACAGGAAGTAAGTTTCAGGGGCAACATTAAAATTGTCTGTGAAAGAAGCTGTATTCTACATATCTAAGAAGTTGACCCCAATCTTACTAAAATATAAAAAGTCCTGTGGAGTCAAATTCTATTATTCCTATTTATAGGCATAGAACTGAAGCAGACTTCCTAAGGCCAGAGGCATAGCAGCATTTCAGCCTCTCATCCATACTGGTAATCAATTGGCAGTAATTGCAAGTGCTCCCTGTTTAATATTTTTAAAAATAGTTGTCAGATTAATAAAGATAGCCATGAAGAACAAGAGAACTACTGCAGCCTCCTGCTCCTCTCCGTTCCCCTTTCCAAAGGGCTCCCCCAGTACAGAGACCTGCTGGTATTGGTATTATTTAAAGGTGAGGCTGCATCAAACTTGTATCCCATGGACAGTAGATAACTTTTCCTTCTCCTCTCCTACAGCCACTCAATAATGACAAGCATGCATCCCATGGGCATTTAGGATATAGGGTTTTGCAATGCTTTTACTCAGGAAAGGTCCTGTTAACTTTACTGGGCTCTAAATAAGGTTACTCCCTGACTGAGTTGTGGGGCTGTGGGATGGTAGTTTCTCCAAATCTGCAGTACGTTCAGTGTTTGGAACCTGTACGTCCTTTCTGACTTCCAAATACATGATTAATGATTGATGCATTAATGACACCACAGGAAAGAGGTAAAGGGAACTGAGTACTGTGAGGACAGTGTTGCAGACTGTCACCCCACTAACTACCTCACATTGTGCTTCAGGAATGACCCATGCAACTCAGAAGCCAGGAGATTGAAATAATATACTTTCTGAGATTTCCTTTGGAATGAAGAAGACTATTCTGTGTCTTCTCATTAGATGTGATCAGTAAATCTGCATTACCTTGTGGCACCACACTGAAAGAGCTGGCTCTTATCTTTTCTTACAGACTGCAAGCCCAGAGGTTAATGCAAGACATAGAACTGATAGAAATCAAAGTGCACATCTCGGAGACAGGTGTTAACAAACCTTATCCTTAGTAGGCTGAATTTCAGTCTCATACCTTTCAATCATCAGTGGAGGTCATAAAGTCTTCCTATAGCTGACTGACTCACTGCCCAAGTGCAAGTAAGCCTAGTGAGGGAATTGAGGGAACTGAGGGAATTGTGGCCAAGAGCCAGACCTCACAGATGGAGAGTTTCTCATTCTTGTGTTGATGCTTCCTACAGAATTGATCAAATCAGCCCCAAATCAGCTGATCTCATTTTAGAAATTAGTTCTCACTGGAAAAAGAAATGTAAATCTGCCACACAGCTGAGGCAAACCAGTTTAGTCATATGCACCCACCTCCAGGGCAGTTTTGCCAGTCTGAGCAGCGGATGCCAGTGGAGTGCCCTGGCACCACCTCATTGGCTGGTTTGAGGTCTTCAACTTGTGTGCTGCAGCAGTCTCTAGGATCATCTTCAGCTGCACCTACCCATGTGAACAGGACCTGAATGAAACCCTGGATGATGGGCAGCACTCAAACCTTGCAAGAGCAGACTGAGAACACTCTTCTGTTGTTGCACTGAGGTTCGTCTTAGTTTCTGATAGAGGTATGATAGTCAACTGTACAACAAGGCTTGTAGTATGTCTTCTGTACAGTTTCCAGGGACATAAGTGACTTTCAACATCCATATAAGCATTCAGCCCTTTTCCTTCCTCATATTTAATCTTTGGCCTCTGCAACTTCCTGTGGTGTAAAAGTCTGTGGATTAATTGCAGTGTGGGAAAGACTGCTTTGATTTATAAATTTTCACTTTCTCATATTTTAATGAACATTCACTTGGAAATCACTTCTAGGGGAGACCATACAGCTATGTGTACTAATTGGATTAACCCTATATTTCTCATCAGTGTTACTTCTTTCTATGATTTATTTCAGAGTGCTCATGACATGGATAAATATTTAAATGTATATGCTTTCATGAAAATTTGATCAAAAGCCAAAATGGCTATTTAATACTATATGAGAAATGCATAATTCCAGGAAATATTATGCTTACTTTAAACAAAGATTTTTTCACAGCATTTGTGGGTTGGGTTTTTTTCCTACCAAACATGTGACTGCAATTCTAGATTGTCACATCTTGAAAAGCAACATACAAATATACTAAACTTCCCTGGACTAATCAGGACTGAAGCAATTAAAGTAACCTGTTCCTATCACTTTTTCCTAATATTTATGCAGAACCACCTTAGAGCTCTATTTTCTCATCACCCAAATACTATTTGGACAAGGACTTATATTTTTGCTATACATGTGATATTTGGGGTTATTTGGCAGATTTGCATATTCTGCAGTGTCAGTGTCTCCTCATTAGAAAATCGATGACTTGAGCAGAAGCATGTTCCAGATCAAAAATGTTTCTCATTGCTTTTCACTGGTTTTTATAAACTCAAATGTATGCCTGTCATTTTTCTACTATTTCTGGTGATTTTTCACTACACTTTATTCAGTAATTTCTCCCTGACACTGGAAGTATTTAAGTGTCCCAAGATTGATATTTCTGATCATATTGTGTTTTAGCATAAATATATTATGTATGAAAGTTTGAGTAGGTCACTGCAGACAACTGCTGATACACAGAAATATGAAGCAACTTTAATAATCACTAAGGATCATTGATTTTATACTCACGAGAATTTTATCTTCATTTACAGATATAAGTCAAAGTTTATTGTGGACCTCGTAAAAGGGCAGGTCTTTCCTCTGGAAGAAAATCATATGGTGGTGGGAGGGGTAAATGGGAGAGGAGTGAATCCACCTCAGATACCAGTTTGGCTTAGGGCAAAGTCCCTTTGGAGTGGCACTTGGCAAAATGCATTGTTGTAGTTGCATTATGCTGGCAGAAATATACTGCCTCCCATGTGATTCATGGACTATGTGAGACACTAAACTTTCTGTGACACATGACTCATAATTTTAGAAAGCCAAAATCTTCTGTGGGTGGGTATCAGACACCTGAGAAAGCCAAAGGGGCTCATCTGATGCCCAGTGCAGCTGCAATCTCAAATATTGAACAGTGACAGGAAGGAAAATCTATTGTGTTTAGGGAGAGAAAAAGAAAGAAAATGCACATACGTTCACAATTTTTTGTCATATTTGTTGTAGTCTTGCACCAAAACTCTACAAATAAATCTGCAATGCCTTCAACTTCCCTCCTAATAAATACATCCTTATTTTGATTGTACAGCTGATGAGGGTGACAGGATGAAGCACTGTGACATTAATGAATTCTAGACACTTCACTGTGCAGGCAGTGCATATCAGGGTTCTCAGATAGAAGGACCCACAGCTTGGCCATACTGCAATATTTGGTTTAGTGCAGAAACCCCTCCCTGCTTTTATAGCATTTTTGTTGATTTTTTAAAAGCAAATAACTGGAGCACAGGTAGTTAAGAAAACTCTTTTCTGAGCTTTCTCACTTGTTTGGCTTAACTAAATAAGGGTGTTTAGCTTTATTTTTGTTTTAGTACAAAATAGAACTCACTATCCCATGGCCCTTAACCATGTAAAATTCCTAGCATTTATAATTTGTTGATTTATTTTTCATGTTTTTTCATAGCAGTGTTGTTAAGATGTATACTTTCACCTTTAATCTTCTTTATCCTTGTTTATTTTTGTTCTGCATAATCAGTTTAGCCGGAATTTTGAGAAAACATCTGTGGTGGTAGGATCAGTAGGAGTTTTGAGGAGAGCAACAATGCATAGAAATGGAATCATATATTTGAGGCTCATTGCATAAAGGATATAATTGATGATAAGGAAAATGTAAGAAAGAGATGCTTCTCTGAATTTTTCTTGAGAAGCAGAATTTGACCTGGCAAATTATGGTTTATTGTAATACCCTAAAAATATTATTTCAGACTCTTTGTTACACATTCCCTTTCATGTTAAGGATTTTTTTTTTTTTTTTTTGTCCCTTTAACATGAAGATCTTTATTAAAAAGCCCCTGTAGGATGTCAGTTGTGAAGGAACTTGGGTGAGTTTCTGTGCTGAGTTTCCCTTTCTGGAACTCTGTCTTCCCAAGTTTTCCACTACAAGCAGAAAACTTGTTCACTTCAAACTACCATTTTTACTTGGATCAGAGAAACCTGGAAACCGTCGCCACAGTTGCAATATCCAGGTCGGTAATTGCTCAGGAAAATGAGCTGTCCAGGGTGTTCGCCTCTGGGCTCAACAAGTCGCTATTGCCAACAGAGGAGGCTGATTCAAAATTATAACCTCCTTGGGGAGGTGGTTGCAATCCATGATAAACACTGCAGATGAGCAAAGGTAAAGGATTAGTGCTGTCTTACTGGGATGTTTCAGCCCTTTCTTTTCCAAAGCAAAAGGAGCAGCTAGAGGAACACAGTAAGACATAACTTGTGTATCTATGTTAATGCTTTGTTTTATTTATTTAGATGGAATACTTTACAGAGGTTAATTTCACCTTTTTTTGCAGGTGGTATTAGAACTCAAGAATTTCATTTTTGTAATTATAACCTGTAAGTGGCTGGTCAGGTTTCCATTGTAGGAGTGATGCTCTTAATAATGACACTATATTTTTTGTCTAAAGACCAGTATTATTACATTTGTATTTCATCAGTTAGCAGTTTCATATCCTAATCTTTTACCTTTGTGGACTATAGTCAAAAGAGGATCTAGGCATGCCATCGGAATGGCACAATAATATTAAAATATTTAAATTTCAATAATGTTTTGAAAATGTTCTGATAGTGACATTTAAGACTTTTTTTTCCCTTTCTCTTGTCTAAACTCTTTCTTTCTTTTTTTTTTTTTTTCTCTGACTAACTTTTCTCTCAAACTAAAATCATTATACTTAAGCATTTGCAGAAAGCCAATTTTACACCAGACTCTCAGGTCAGACTTAAATTTCAGAAATGTTGCCTTCATCCCAGACCAGTCTGATAGTGTTGTTGTTATTGAGGACACCCGTTGCCTATGCTGAAGAGACATAAATTAGCTGTGATCTTGTCAGAAGGAACTTGGGAAAAGACTAAAATCTTGCCCCGCTCCTGTCATTTACCATAAGTGCTCAGAGTTGGCCACAGTATAATGAATTGATACATCTCCAATCTAGTTCACTTGGGCTTTATGCCTTTATGGATACATAAAAAGTATAATAGAGAGCACAGAGCACATTTGTGATGTTCTTCTCACTCTAAAGTAGGTGCTCTTGGGATTCCATCAAGCATTTATGTAAATTACCTTTCACTGTCTGAGTTAGAAACTCCATTCCTAAAGTGACAGATTCTGGATTGCTTACTTTTCTTTTGACAGGAAGAGTCAAATGCACTCCCTTGTGCTGTCTGAAGTAGAAAAAGGTGACATGTAATACTCTTACTTAATTTTTGCTATAATTGCCAAGGAACTAAAATTCACACCAACATCAGAAAGGAAGAAGCAGATCCCTTCAGTGGACAGCAAAGCAAGGTTCTTATAATCAGTGTGAGATGCTTCTTCCTCAGATATTTCTTGGGTTTTCTGGGATAAAAAGTCACCAAAAAACCCCCAACAAAACCAAAAATCTTTATAGCTGAAGAAGATGCATCCTGAGACAAGGCTTAAGGGCAAATTTCTTCTCATACGCTTAGAAAGTTTTCTAAAAGGGTCCTGTAATCTCTGTGTTCAAGCCCAGGTAAGATTTTAAGCAGGCTGATGCCAGACTGACAGAGAGCTGGGGTATTCAGGCTTCCTCCAGGACCACGAAGGACAATGTAGCTGTTACAGAGACACACACACTGCAGCCTTGGATGAATATTTGTTAAAGGACACAGTGGGCCAAATTCAGACCTGGTAGGTGAAAATGTGACTCTCCTGAAGATAATGGAGTTTCACCACATTTTACTGTCCCTGGATATGATAAACCACAGTCCCAGCATACTAAATCTATGAGAATTTATTACCTCCTTACAGGCTCTTTAAGATCTTCTATTTCCTCTGAAGCTAGATATTTTTCTGGCAGTTCCATTTCCTCATTATCAGTGAGGTCTTAACATGCTATTTAACAATATCTCTATTAATGTATTGTGATACCTGGCTCGAGTGTATTTAAATGAATTTATTTTGATTTTATGCCTGCTAATTTTTCTCAGTAATAACATGACCCATAACTCAGGGTCACCATCTTGGATACTCTATACCATTCTAATGGATCTCTAGGGACCCTCATGACAATCTTTCTATATCAGCAGCAACTCTCTCATTTACTCAAGACCTTCAGACCAGGGTGTCACAGACCAGTGTAGTGACAGCTTCAAAGCTCCAAACCAATTCTTGTTGGGTGTTCTGTGAGTCAGTCTGGGGTACAGAAGAAAAAGTGGTCACATCTGTTAGACCTCCACATGTCCCCTCTCAAGACATCTCTCTATTTCAGTGACAAAGTTGGAACATTTTTGTAACCACTGAGGATGTCTAATTCAAGGAGAAGCAAAGAGAAGATTTTGCATTTTGAAAATGCCAGGGTAGAAAGGGTATTTTAAGTGGAAGACTCTTACAATACTTCCAGTTGAATTAAAGCTCAGTTGTGTGGTAAGAGCAGACCTCATGCATCAAGACCCAATAATCCCAGTAGTGTAACAAAAAAAAAGAGAAAAAAGGATGAAAAGAAAGAAAAACACTCAGTACTGACAGAAAATCAGATCAATAGTGGAAAAGGAAAGCAAATTTTTTATGGTTTTACATTATAGGTTATAAATACTGATGAAGAACAACAGTCAGAATGTGTGATGTTGTTTTTCATCGAGATAAATATTTCCTTTGTTTCTGAACCATAACATGTTCCCAGTGTGATATCTGACCCACGGATATTTAATTCTCTTTATGCAGCTCTGATTAGGAAGGAAGACTACCTGCTTGGTTCCTCAGAGCAGCAAGCTGGCTCATGGCTCTATATAGGAAATTTAAAATAAAAATCTTTTTTATCTCAAGTCAACTGGCTCAGGCAGAACTTAGTAATTTCCTAAATCAGAAGACACATTGGAATCCTGTGGCTGTCTGACATAGCCATCTTTCTTCTCTTTTACTACATATTTTCTGCAATAGGGATATGAAAGCAAAGAAGCAGACCCCAAAGTACCACCAGGAAGTACTGCCTATTAGGCATCATATGAAGACCCAATATCTGGGTCTTCTTGGACAAACAAAATTTGAGCCTAAATTATTTCTTGGGTAAAATTCCACTGACTTCATAAAAAGGATCTGAACGTGAGGAAACTTCTAAATTTCACTATAATTCTAACACAGGGAAAGAAAATGCTTCAGTGCTATAGTTTGCTGTGACTTGCATGAGGAAGCTTTAGGAAATTCAAGCATGGGGAATGTATCCAGAATGTTTCATTTCTGATCTCAAAAACTGCTAATCAAATTTAAAATTATATGATTTCACTATGTCTGACTCATTTTTCACCTTCAGGGAGATATGCTAAGACAATATTCCAAAAGAATTTTCATTGTGCAAACTCAACATCTCATTCTTTAAGGACGCATTGATGTTTAATCCTTGCCTATCTTTTCTAAGATAATAATTATGTTATCTTTAACACTGTGACTTAGTCTAAGGAAATAAGCCAAAACCATCTGGAACCCATTCTGAGTATACTTGGGTAAAGGTGGTACTTTGCTAATGAATACCATTTAAAGTATTTAGATGTACTTTTGGATTTATTATGTATTGTGATGCACATAGATTACACAGATTATTGTTACAGGAAAAAAAAACCAGCAACAATTAGTGAAATGCCCCAGAGATCAGTCATCTTGAGAACTAAATGTCTTGGGCAAGGAGTTCATTTGAACTGATTTTGTTTTTCAGACACTGCAAATGGACGTAAACAAGCTGAATATCACATTGCTTCGGATATTTCGCCAAGGAGTGGCAGCAGCACTGGGACTGCTACCCCAGCAAGTTCATATCAACAGACTCATTGTAAGTACCAAAAGACAATGTGTATTAAAGCATACCTGTTTATTTAAATTCTCTTAAATTTATCTTCCTGTCACTATGGAAGAGTGCAATTAAATAGGACAGAAAAATACTTATTATTCCATTTTTCAACTGCACTACAGGAAAATAGATCCCCATTAAAAATCATTTAAATTTTCCTTTGAAATGACAGTATTCTCAGCTAAGCCAGATAAATCTCTTTTTTGTACTATTCATAAACAAATTGCTTATCCCTTAGTTTTCATTCCAATGCAGTTCTTTTTCATGTTCACACCTTATCAATGTTTTGTTTCTCAAAGGTTGAATATTGCTTAAAAATACATGTGATTCATCCTTTCAAAGGCATCTTAACAATTAATCCTCTGACTTTCCATTAGTAAATTAAATGTCATCTACCATATTAATATTCATGCTTTGTTATTCTGCTGTAATTATCTGTCCTCAGAAATGATCTTGTAGACTACAGTTCCTATTGCAGAGGATGGCGATAAATTTGCTTCTAGCAAAAAATACTTTTTTAAATCAACTGTCATTGTATGGGGCTTATTTAGTATGCATACTTAACACTGTTGTCTTTTTATAACAATTTTACCATGAAACATAAAAACCCAACATCTTGTGTGTATTGCTAGTCTTCAATTCATGTTGCAGAGGGAAGAAGATTTTTTTAAATTCTATATGCAGGTTGAATATTAGGGAAGAAAACTGACAGGTTCAGCATGAAAGTATTTTCTGCCTTGAAAGTTTGATAGGATTGAATACATCAAAAAGGATTATAGAACTCCTCCAAGTAATGTCTCTGTGAGAAAAGATCTCACAAAAAAACACAGTGAGAAAGATCAATAGGAATGCACTGAAGTCCTTTTTATGGTCTTCAAGAATCTCACTCATTCGTGACAAGCAATGCTAAATTTCTTTTGTCCCATGCATTGACCAGAATGAAAGGTTTAAAGATATATTCAGAGAAAACCACAATTAAATGTGAAATGTTTTGGAGTCTGAGATGTGTATTTCAATATACTGAATCACCTAGTAGCTTCTTACTATGCTCTTCAGAAATTATGTAAATAAACAGAAGAAATATGCTGTTTATTTTCCTACTGGCTCCACTGCTTTTTGCTTTCTCCTCTCATTTATGATTTAAGGGAAGAGATAATTTCATTTTGTGCCTGCATATATCCCAGAATAGAGTAAGTACTATTATTTACTTAATCTTTTCAATACGTGTAAAAGTTCTTCTATGAGTCAATATTTCAGCAATACAAGAAAGCAAGGAAACTTTCCCCCTATTTGCTCTAAAAACCACACACAGTCAAAATTCACAAGGAAGACAAATACATCTTAGAAGACATTATTACCACTTTTCACCCTTCTAACATGAGACAGTTCCTCTCACACTGAGTGCTGGTAAGCAAGCAGAACACATCAAAATTCATCTTGCCTTGTTTCAGTGTTGTCTAAACTACTCATCTAGGCTCCCTGTAGAAGCAGTAGGGAGCATGGTAACTGCAGGAGAAGAGGCACTGAGACCCATCCTGATCATATTAGGATGGATTAAATAATTCTCTAGAGATGCCAGTCCTCTCCACTGGCTTTCAGAGGTAAGGCTGAAGTGAGGTGAGGTGCTCACTCCCAAGTGAGCAGCTCTGACAAGGGATCAGGAGTCTGGAAGCCAGGATGTGGGTGGGCACAGGGGGAGCAGCCAGCCTGCTAACCTCTGACATGTAACAACACCCAGTGTGCCAGGAAGTATTAACTCGGCATTTCCAGGGTGTCCTTAACCTTTCCAGTACATCCTCATCCCATAAGGGTCCTTTAATGTGATAGAGAAACTTACAGAGGCACAAAACACTGGGAATGCTGCATGCCCACCAAGCCTTGCCTGGTGCTTGTGACCTGCACGCAGCAGCAGTCCTCTTCCCATGTCAGAGACTGAGCACAACCACAGCCTCAAATCAGTTTCTTCAGCTGGTAGTCAGTGTCCTTACCATTCTTATTGAGCAGATGGACCAGCAGCACATTTGAGAGCACAGAGGACAGATCTAGGGCAAAATGTTTGAAAGAGTTCCTTTCTGTCAGCTCTATTTTGAATGCAAGGAGTATTTATTTTATGCAAAGCGTATTTTATGCAAAGGTAATTTGAGAATAGCAAAAGATGTCTTTTTCTTCACTTCAGTAGAGATAATGATGCACATTCAAGGTGATGGGAAGGAGGCTGGGAAAATCAGGATTATCCCAGTTTGAACTGGTCTCTCCCATCAGAGAGAGAGAGATCCATCCCATCTCTCCCATCTCTCCCATCCCGTAGTGATGAATAGCAAATGACCAGACTGGTGAGGTTTTTGCCTGCCCAGGCAGCAATCCAAGTAGCAGCTCCATGCTACCTTACGTGTGCAGAATCCCACAGATCTGGACTCTACTCCACAGTGTCAGCTACAATGGCCATAGCCCTGGGGAGCCAGGGTTTCTACATCCTGTTTGAACATCAGAGCTGTCTCATGTGCTGTTCAAGTCAATAAGAACACAGAAACTCTCTTTCCTTTTGCTACCTTGAAATGCAGTGGGCATCACTGACATTTCTAATACAGAACCTCTTAGGCTACCAGGACTGCATCAAAGACACCAGGGCAAGAATTAATAGACAGGGGAGCAGATATTCTCAGGTTACCCATTAAGTGTTAACAAATCTTCCCTGGTCCTAAATTTTGTTGGATCATATTAAGTTGCACTGCAGTCAGCTTAAGGGCTTTATTATGATATATGTCTGCAATGTGTTAACAAGGGGCTAGAAACTAATGTCCAAATATCACAATGTTATGCTAAGCATTCCTATTTCAGCTCAGCTCAGATGAACTATCTGCCAAAATCCCTGCTGGTGTATTGCCATTGACCCCATCCCATGGCTCCTCGTATCACTATGTTACATTGCTTAATGATACTGGACTCAGGAAAAGTCTACCTTGTCAATATTGATTGAGACAAAGCACACATGCCTATGTTTAGGATTTGCATTTTCTTCCACAGTCTGCTGGGATTCACAGAGATGGGCAAAAGGTATGCTGTCCTCACAGCAGAGCAGGTTGCAACCTTTATATTCCATGCTTTTGTCTTTGGAATTGTAGTTGCAATCTACAGACAGCAGAGATTATCTAATGTCAGGCCCCTCCTATGATTTTGCTTTTTTTTTCCCTAGGGAAAGAAGAACTGTGTGGAATTGTTTGTGTCCCCACTGAACAGGAAGCCAGGAATTTCTGAGGCGCTCCCATCTGAAGAAGTGCTGCGTTCTCTTAATATCAACATTTTGCATCAGAGTTTATCCCAGTTTGGAATAATGGAGGTCACCCCTGAGGTTGGTTATCAATTTTCTAACCTGTATTATTTTGATATAGATTAGGCACTTACATCCTTGGGGGTTTTCTGGATGAGGTTCTCAAGCATGAGGCAGAAAATGTATAGGCTAAGACAGCATCACTACTACAAGGCAATTATCACAGAATCCTAGAATAGCCTGTCTTGGAAAAGACTTTAAAGATCACTTAGTTCCAGCCCCTCTGCCATGGACTGTTGCACCTTCCACTAGACCAGATTGCTCAGAGCCCCATCTGACTAGCTCTGTTAAATTACTTTAGTAATTTATTAGTATTAGTATTAATTAGTAGTAGTGCTTTAGTAGCACTATTATTTGTTTATTTATTTATTTACTCTTCAATATCTGGGTCCTCTTTGCACAGACGAGCTACCATTGAAATCAGAGTTTAGACCCTAAGAAGGGACTAATTGCCTTAAAGGAAGAAGACATAAGGAATTTCGGTCTATTAATAGGGAAAGGAAGATATGACAATTTCCACAGAGAGATAAATGGAATTCAGATGTTACATGTCACCATTACTGCCCATATAACTTTTATCTGACATGATTTTGAAAAACTGAATCTGTACACTATACCCATTCTTCGTATTATTTTCAGGATCGGCAAGAGATTTTTTTTATGTGCTTCAAAAAGAGGGTGAAAATAAAACTTGTAGCTATTATTTGTATGACTTCATACATTTTTGGGGAAAAAAATCCATTTCAAAGCAGAGATTACATTTTCATCTCCACAGCTTGTCTGAGACATTATCAGTGAGATGGTCATCTAATTCTGGGCTGACCATTTAAACCATGCCCAGAAAATCAAAGAAAACAAAAGCCTTAAGGGTAAAAAGCCAGTGAGCTTATGGACATGGCCACATCACACTGCATTTTATTTAGTGTCTTACCTGAAGCCCTTATGTAAGTATAAAACCCCTCAGAATACAGTTCAGGGCCAAACCTCTTCAATCATGTTGTCAAAAATCAAGATTTTCAGTGAACACTCCCAATTTGTCAGAGGAGGTGTCCATGTCCAAAAAAGTGGAAAAAATCAAATACTCTGATGAGCTGTGTTTCCTTCTATGGGTAAAAAGATCCCGGACTTCTTTATATCCAAAGCTGTGTTTGAGACATTGCTGTTTGAGCCATTGGACTGTTATGCCTACTTGTATTTCTACTGATTAGAAATTGTTTTGCTCATTTTAAGTATTTTAAGAATCTAGATGTCTTTTTTACAAAAAAAAAGAAATATAAAACAAAGAAAGTTCATTTTCTACTACAGCAACCTGCCACACTATCAAAATTCAGATTCTAAAAGTTTTAGCTGTTCTAATACAAAGCGTAGCAAAGCAGTGGTTTCCAAATGTCAAATCAATCACCCATCAGCAATCTGAGCAAAGCTTTCTTTAGGTCAGAATTTCCTTTGCATCTGAAGTACATGAGTCTGACAGCTGGGACAAAGACAATTATCTATTCCTAGTACTTCAGTTACAAACAACAGTTCAGGTAGACATGGGGCAAGAACATCTATGAATAATAGATGAATAGAGAAATGTCATCAAGCTATGAAGAGATGCTGGAAAAAACCCAAGCATTGAACTCAAGGGCTCATCTTGAGTTAGATACATTTCAATAATCTGGAGGGCTCAGATATTTGTATTTTCTTTTTTTCTGGAAAAAAATGTAGATAATAATTTAGAACAGGATTATTTAAATAAAATCTGTGCAGTCTCTAACTTCTAATACTGTTGGAGACACAAGAGATTATTTTAATATTTCAGTTGATAGCAGATTATATAGCTAAGGTACTGATCCTGAAAAATAATGCAGCTTTATACTAATAGGTATTCCTTATGGATTTCAATAAATAGTTTACATGTGTAAGACTCCACAGAAAACAACATCTAAAGCCAGCAACATATAATCTTTACTTGGTCAGCTACTAATCACTCATTTTTTCTCAACTTGCTCTAAGAAGAAATTGTTCCAAACAAACTAGCAGCAGACCAAAACAAAACAGGCAAACCTTTGAAGGAAGGTATAATTATACAAAGCATTACATAGCTTTGACACATTATTTTACCCATAAAATGTTGTGTGTGTGTGTGTGCACTCCTGAGCTATCAATCCTGATTAAATCATGAGCTAAAACTGTACGCTCTTCTACCAAAAGTATGCTTCACAATGAGTATTGTATGTGCATTGTCCATGTATCTGTGCACAAAGGAAGCATTACTCTCATCTTTTGAGGGGGTGGCTGACACAGAGGTGTTAGGGCTGGAATTTGTCTCCTTTTTCAGTTGTATTTCAGTAAGAGCTGCCTGAGGCTTGAAAGTCTGCTGGCTCTCTTTCTACAGTAAACAAAAAGAGATATGTTTGACAGGCAGTTCATCCTATCTGTGAGACACCTCTCCTGAGATTGCTTGGTTGACCCTTTTTAACAAGGTTTAGTGTAAACTAAACCCCCAGAGAGTTAATGGTGTGGGAGATTAGCCTGTCCAAAGAAATTTTACCAAGATTATGTTGGAAAACCCACATGGAAAGCTGCTTTGCTCAGAGTCTCAGCCCACACAATACCATAAGCAGCGAAAGTCCCAGTGGATGTCAGTACCTGGAACTATATTTCCATTCATTACAGAAATAATTTGCTTCGTCACATCTGCTGATGTATTGATCACTGGTTGATCTATTTCCAAGAAAATTGCCTGTCTCAGAATTATATCTGAGTTTCTTTTTCTGCAGTAGCTGAAAGAGCAATATCCCTATATGTTTTTGCTGTAGGAACTACTAGAGTACTTTTACTGCCTGGTGTAGAATGGAATGAGATATGTACTAGTGGGAATGTGTAAATTTAAAGGAGTCCTTGCCACTTCAGAAGTCCAGGACAACATCTATACCTTTAATCTCTCCTTGATTTTCCGATTGCTTATCGTAGTTGTAGCATTTGCTCTTCTATTGTGGTCTAAAGTTTGTGTCTGAAGTGGGATTTCAGATTGAGTTCTGCTCCATGGGATGTACCATGGTGAGGAGCAGACTTCTCCAGAACAAAGTACCAAACTGGTGCTTGATGGTACGACTAAATTTAGTGACTTGGACAGTCTGTGTCATGATGGTGTGGGAATCCTGGCTTCCTAATACCTTTAAATTGCTTGGATTAAAATAAAATACTACTGGATTTCAGAATTTACTAGAAGAGAATTTGAAGTGGTCTAGAATGACAAAAATAACTGAAATTACAGTAAATAAAATAAGGGTCACTATGTTTTGAGAACTAGGCTAACTGCCAGCTGGAAATGTGTCACTGAAGGAAAATTTCCAGAGTTCATACCAATATTATGCAATCCCAAAATGCAGCATTACAGCATCCTTGCACAGAGAGGTTGCCTTTGAAGTATGTGACATTAACATATTAGAGAAGAAATCAAAGGAAGCAATCATGCACTTAGAGTATACAGAAACTGTAAGTTGCTGTAAGGACAAGTGATCAAAACCATTATCTTAGCAATTACAACAGCCTGGATTGACAGAGGCACCTGGGAGCAAAGCAGAGCACAAGGACATGCTCCTGTGATCAGACAAGGCAGCTCTAGTGGAACACCTGCACGGCTGCACCCAGAGCACCCAACAGGAGCAGGAGCCCTGCAGGCTGCCAATGTAGATGTGGAATCACAGCACTTCATCACATATCTGCCTAAGGTAGAGCTTTTGGGGAGACTTTGTCATAGGAGACATGGTTAAGTGGCTATTATCCAGTGTCCTGTGAGCCTGAGAGGTCACACACATCCCTACATTTCACTGGGGATGGAAGAGATTTCTTGGCAGGCTTTCCTAATGTGCCTTAGCTAGCATAGTTAAAATAACACAAAAAACAAATCCATTAAGTGTGAACTTCCGTAAATCCTTCTTGACCTTGAGTTCTACCCCCAGCTCCCTGTAATCTTTCCTCTGACTCAGAACTACAGCTTGCTATGCTCTCCTTACTGTTCCAACCCAAGAGGCTAATTGCGGTTAACTGACCCAGTTTGCAAATTCACCCGTTTTCCACTGAAAATTTACCTTTTCTGGCAGGCCCCGATACTGCAGCAGAACCTTTCAATCACAGATTTTACAGTGACTACTACACATCAATGTGTCTCTTGTTATTATCAAAAGCTCACTGCTCATTTTACTTGCTTGTAGAAATACTCCATATTTTTCCATAATAAGACCAGAAAAGCCAGAGTAGATTTTGAGTGTCTTAAAAAAAGAGAAAAGTTTGTAAAAATTGTTTAAAAAAACACATTTGTTCCATTTCAGCAGATACCCTTGTGTGCAGGCACTCTCCAGTAAAACTACTGATTGAATGGCATTGTAAGAGTGTATTTGATTCTTCCTCACATTGAATTATGCTGAATTCAGTTTAAATTAAACTGGCTCATTCTGCCAGAAAAACTCGCCTTGTTGGAGACTTGCTAGGGAATGGAAATACTAGGAAATAATACCTTCTTCCCTGTTTGCTCTAGGATCTGATCCTAGTAGCTCCCTGAGCTACTGGAATTCCCTTGCCACTCTGCCTGTTCTGATATTCCCCCACCTTTATTAGCTGCAGATCTTTGCAAATTAGTCTGAGTATATCCTCCAGCCTGTTTCTCAAAAACTATCTGAAGGACAAGAATCCTCTTGGTTTTGCCTTGCATTTGGCCATCCTATTAGCTTTTTTCCTGGGCGTCAGCAATTTGAATGAGCGTGGCAGTTGCTATCCCTCTTATCAGTTTTCCCAGACAAAGGAACAAAGTTCTGAATGAGCAGCATTGACGTTTCGAAAAGCAATTCCTTATCGTGGGTGTGAGATAACTCAGCTACCGGAGGTCACAGCTTCTTCTGTCATGAGGAAGCAACTCAAGCAACCATTTTGCTCTCCACCAATTAGATCCAGGAGAGAGATTTTCTTGAGAAGATGAAGGTACTACTAAAGTGTTTCAAAATGGTGTGTCAAGTATATTTAAGTTGTGGTATATGTTTTTTACATACCTTTTTACAGCATTCGTTAATATTCTTTGAACATTATTGTTAGAAAGAAAAATCAGGCAAAGACATGTCCTGAACACAAATAGCACTAGACAGACAGCATAGAGATTCATTCTCTGAAAGTCTTCTCTTTTATTCTCTTTACCATGTTATGTGTATGAAGTCTATTATAAAATACTGTAAAAGTTTTGTGACATTAATGAATTAAAGTTTATTTAAGTGTCTCATCCACTGTGACTAAAAATCGTATTAGCTCTTTACTTACTTTTTAGTGTACTTGTCCTTTTAGTAAAGAGGTATTAAACCACCCCATTTACTCATTCACAAAACATGGCCAATTGTCCTTTAGCTCCCGCTTTTTATCTAAATTTCCTCCTGAGAGATATGAAACACTGGAAAGCCATCAGGTAACCCACTCAGGGTCAAACATTGGGTTTATAGCTAATAGGCCCCAACTGCAGCTGCTGCTGTCACCATGGGATTCCCATGGAACTCAACAGGAGCAGTCTTGGATGTGGAGCAGCTGCAGTTTTGGGCTCTGAGCAAGTACTGGGACCCAAGTCCTGCACCATGAGCACAGCAGAATGACCTTGCTGTGCTGAGGTAGCAGATTGCACAGAGACCTGTACCCCACTACAGAGGCAGCAATGTTTAAATATATCTAGGAAGAATTTTTGCAGAAATATTTGGCAAGATTTCCAGCTTCTCTTTGAAAGCCCTGGGTTTAAGTTACTCATTAAACATCAAACTGACACTTAATAAGCCTTTTTTAACTGTCAATACCTGCAATATTTTAAAGCTGAGACCATGAAACCATGCATGATTACACACACAAATATACTAATATTACAAGATTGGTTTCTGTAGTTGTGCTGAAGGATTTCTATTCTGGTCCCCAGGACTGTTACTTCCAAAGAAAACTCTTCTTTCAGTTCTAAAGCTGTCAACTCCCAGTTACACACAAGCATTTCTTCAAGCAAGTCTCAGTAAACTAGCCACGCTACCAAATTCCTCTCTAAATGTTTGTGTTTTGTGGCAATTGTGTTTGGAAATTGTCTTGCATTGTCCTGACTGTTTTCAACACAATCAAGGCATAATCTTGTGAAAGGAGGACTATGAAAACTATATCAAGATGCAGGACCCAGCATTTTTTGTCAGCTTGTTCTCTTCCTCAGGCCATGATTTCCCACTCCTTAGGAAACTTTTCCATATTAATTCATCATCATCCAGATTTTCTGTGTTTGGGAGGCTGAAGAGGCTTGGGTGTCTCTTGGATTTGGGAGGCTTTGCCTTTTTGGAAGACAAAGTTGGCTCGATACATTAGCTGTGCAAAAGAGCAGGCTCATGGGTGGCTAAGCAGACCCTGGGGCATGGCGTACCCATGTAGTGTTAGAGCATCCCTGCAGTTATACAGGCCCATTGAGCAGCCACTCATTGTTTTATGGAGGAACTCTTTTCTCTGTGATAAACTGCCAGTCCTCCTACACAACACCCCGAGAGAAGAAAAAAAGGCCACATTGGGATGGGAAGACAACTTAGTAGTTAAACGAGAGGTTTATTTAAAGCTGTTAGAGAATTTCAGTGAGAGGGAGACACGAAGACCTTGACCATTTACGATACCAGAATTTTAGAAAGTTGGTTTTACTCGGTCTGAGAATTCTACTGAAAAGACACAATTAAGAAAATAAAAGCAAGTAGCTGAAAATTGGGAAGGCAATGTCTACTGAATGGTGGTCCCAGAAACATCAGACAACATACTTTATTACAAATAATATATTGCAGTTAGACCTAGGGTACATGTACTTTGTTTCTGCTACAAAATCTCTATTTGAAAACATAGTGAAATTCTGGTAATTTAATAGTCCAACCAAGTCCCAGTGCTGCAGTAAAGACAAAAATAAATACTTTTACAATCATTATGATTTCATAATCCCCAGGAGTTCCCCAGGAGTTCTGAAAATTTTAGTGTGCACAGCTGTTTCAGAAATGTTCTATCAGCAGGAAGCCGAAGATAATGAGATTAAGCATAATCAGAATTATAGATAGACAGATCATGAGATTATTTTCAGCCAAATCAATATTTTTTACGTATGTGTGTGTAATTTGGAGGTGACAGTGTGAGGGCTTCCTGGCCCATGCAGGCGAACCCACGAGTCACCTGCTCCTTGTTCTGCGTCAGGGGTAAACACGGGGAAGGCTGGGTCCGGGTGCTGGGGTTGGAGATAAGCGCTGGGAAGAAAGGCGGGGTGAGCGCCTCCCAAAGCCCGTGCAGGAGCCCAGCCCTTTGACCTGGTGAGCCAGGTGGTTTCCAAGAAAGGCACTGGGCCTTGTTTGCTTTAGCTTCAAGCAGCCTGTGCTGGCTGGTGGAGAATTCTCTCGGCAGGCACGGAGGGCCGGAGATCCCCGCGCAGCGCTGGGAGCGCGGGGTGCTCCATGGACTGGGCGTGGGCAGGGGGTGCCAATGACAGCGTTCAAAGTCACACCGTGTGCTGTGGAATTTCATCCTTGACAAAGCTGAGCAGAGTGATTAATGCCCAATGAAAGCTATTTAATCTGCACATGCCACTCTGTAACTTTTTTCTATTTCTCTTTCTGTTTCATTGCTTAAAAAAGAAAAATGTTTTGCAAGGCCAGCATGAAGCAGACAAAATCTGGAGCAAAGAAGGATTTTATGCAGTTGTCATATTTCTCAGCATCTTTGTCATTCTAGTGACTTGTTTAATGGTAAGTTTCCCTTTTACCTTTATTTTATTTTTTATTTCATGCTTTTCTGAGTCTGAAGGATAGGGTCACACATTCTTTACATGACAGGTGTTTTTTCAAGTCTATTAGAAACTCAGCTCCAAGGTAAGAACTGATCACTCTCATAATGCTGGGAAACCAAAATTTGAAGAATCACATTTCTTGATGTATTTTGAGTTGAATGAAGAATGAAGCTAGAAGGAAGCTGAAGAAATAAATAACAGGTTCTTAAATCTACGGGGTAGCTGTAGGGACATGGTGATGACTTGTCAGCCTTCTTAGATCCTAAGATCCCTGAAGTCCTGTTACCTGCCTTTATTTCAGTTTTATTGGATAGTAAAAGCAACATTGCATTGGTAGAATGTTGTCCTTGCACAGTTGTTACAGCGTGTGTTGGTATTTGTGTATCAAATACACAAATTTTAAACTGAAATAACTAATAAGTACATGAAGGAATAATCAAATTTTTGACCAAATTTGCCATTCATATTGTATGAGTTCAGTGGCCAGGTTTCTGAGCATTAGGCACAATTCTAATATGTTGAATAGGAAATGTGCAATGGTCACACAGGAGATGAACAACACTACACCACCACTGAATTATGTAGGGTAATTTTTGCATTTTTGTCCAATGTTGTATCTTATATGTTTTCCTTCTTTAAATTATGTGATACTTCTGTGGTGCACACATATAAGTGTTAACTGAATTACCTGACAATTACCAGCATTTATGAACACATAGTATCTTGGAGTCTTTTTTGATATTTTGCTCTCAAACACATTCAATTTTCTTTAACCACTTACAACCTTAAGATGGAAAGCATGTTTAATCTGAAGCTATCAAAAATGTTCACAATTGTACAAATATTCACAAAAATTTATAACAAAACATTACTTAAGCTTTTAAAGTCTCCTTAAGATTTGAAAAGCACTTATCACAGGAAATTGTTGTTTTATTTAATTTCTACTTGTTGTCTCCATCTCTCCATGCCATTTCACTCAAAAAGTGGAGGATACCTCTAGAAATCTCTTCTTCTCTACTCTCTGTTTTGGAGAAGAGATATTTTGGTCATTACTGCCTATTTGACTGGAGTAGTATAGAAAATTCTGGCTGTCCTTGTCCTGGTACCGTACAGTATTTTCTTTAATGATCTGGAATGCATTGACAGTGTAGGAAATTGTAAGCATTCTGTATGATAGTGGCAGAACTTCAAATGTTCTTAGGGCGTCAGAGAAAAGATGGGAAAGAACAAGAATTCTGTTTGGCAGAGATGAGAGCTCTAATCATGTGAATCAATATGATGTAGGAAATGTGCAGCAAAACAACAGTTCTGTAGAAAAGGTTCCAGCAGTGTCACAGAGCAGTATCACAGAAGTAGATAAACCACGCTTCTTACCCTGGGATATATAAAGGAGGATATGATCTCTAAGAACTGAATACAGCTCTACTATGGTAATTATTTGGTTGTCTTGTCTTGTCTTACATCATGTCTTACAAATCATGTCTTACAAATTTCTATTGTCCCTCTCCATCACATTTGTGAAAAAATTCAGGCAATTATAGGAGGAATGAGATGCAAGAGTGATCAGAGACACAGAGGACATGAAATGATTTGGTTTATTTGTGACAGGGAAAGGAGCAAGCAGAAACATGGTAGTTCTCAAACATGGGAAGATTTCAAAGACTGTCATGAGGAAGAAGATAATACTTTCTCCATTGGGGACTGGAAAAGAAAAAAAAATTCACAGGGTGATTTGGCTGACTCATTAGAAAGATCTTTGCTATCACATGTATCACTACACCCTGGACTGCATTGCTTGGGGAAGCTTGGGAGTTTTCACCCATTAAGGTCTTATGCAAACATTTGTCAGAAATAGTTTGGGTGTAGCTGATCTGAAGTTAGGGCGGAGGTCAATACTAGTGTAATCCTTGAATTCCTTTCAGATGGAATTGCTATTATGCTGTGATCTTTTCTGCAGGTGTTCCCCTCTCTGTTCCTCCCAGGTTCAACCTGTATCTTTATGTGTGCCACTGTTTAGACTATGCAAATGGACACTGTCCTAGATTTTGCCAGGACCTGATAATACATGGTGTATGTGCAATCTGTGAAACAAACAGCTCATGTTGGTTTTTATTCCATTTAATGTGTGTCAGAATGACAGATTAGGTTGGTCACCATATTTTTGTCCATTTTTGGTTTTTTTTACTTTACCTAGAATTCATTAAACTGTTATAGCCCTTTCCAACACTTTCTGATACATATATACCACTTTTCTGAGGAAAATTGTTAGCACTTAGATCAAAAGTTGTTAGATTCTTTTTCAATTTCTGCTAGGGTTGTGCTATCTTTTTTCCCTTGGGTCTAATAACAGATTATTAAACAGTATATGAAATAATACTTGTCCACATTTTAGAAGTCAAAACCATATTTCCTTGGGTCCCCAAGAAGTGAAACTATGTCAAAACATATTAGTGACATGAAGGTATGGTGAGCATTGTCATGGCCATGAATATATGAGCTATTTATCTGCTGGTTATCAGAAACAAATTAGATGAAAGCACTTACTGGAGGAAAAGACAGTTAAAATATTTCAAGTCCCTCTTTTATCTTTACTGGCACCAGTGCCTTGTTTCACAGTAGGGCTGTTTTTCCTGCAAAATTATGGCAAAGAGATCTTATTCATGCAATTCTAAACCCTTCAGAATGAACAGATGGTTTACCTAGCTACCTCTTGTTTAATGTGTGTATTGCTAATGACATTAGGTCAGTTCCCAGCTAAACCTCTAATGCTGATCCTTGAACAAACAAACCCATCAGATATATCCAGTCATCACTGGAAAGCTATGGAGTGTTAGGTCTTTGTAGTGCTAGCAGGGCAACAGCTATCAAAGAGCTTCTGACTGGCAGAGAAATAATACTCTGGTCTAAGTTTTGTCTTCCTCAAGGATCCAAATCAAATGTTCTACAGGAACAGAGAAAGCAAAGTGAAAAGTACAAGGTTATCTGCAGACACCTTTAAAAAATTGTGTAAGCGCCTTCCATCTCCACAAGCAATATTTACAATTCTCATAAATATCATAGCTTGTAAGGGATGTTTTGAAAATCTCTGGCTCAGAAATTGTTTTTGCATTGCCCTCCAAAGAAATAAGATATGTTAAACTGGTGTAACATAGGTATCTCTGGAGTGACATTACTGAGCACAAGCTACCTGCCTGCCCTCACCAAGTCACGGTTCAGCAACGTCAGTGTAGAGTTTGATGGAAGAAGATCAGTACAACCTCTGCTTTTGTTGCTCATATCTGATGTCCACAATAATCAGCAATAGGTGGACAGATAATCCTGGTATTACAGTGTGTTCAGAAGTCAATTTCCTGGTGAATGTAAAGCAAGCTTTTCTGAACAGATGGTTAAGTAACTTCATAGGCCACTCATCACTTCAGCTTTATTTAAGAATAGTAATATTTCTCTGAGGATATTGGAGCCTATTTCTACCTGGAGAAGTATTTCAGATAATAGCAGCCTACTTTACCAAAGTGACCTAGTCAAGTTACTCTATTCAAGCATCAGCTCCATGCCAGATGAGTAAGGGGTTTTAAGAACATCTGCTCTAAAAAAATTGAGCCTGTTGCAATTAGAGACTTGCATTTGGCTAAGTCATAAAGATCTATTTTATTTTGTGCCATTGTCTCTCTTGTGTTAAAATGCTTAAAATTTCTTCTAGACTTACTCTATTTATCAGTATTTCTTTCTTCACAATGTCTTCTGTAAATAATTTCCATTCTGTGTTATTTGCTCTTTCAACAGTACTACTTCAGGTATTACAAATAAGTTCTGAAGGTGAGAACTGTTAAAATCCCTACTGCCCATGAGTAGGCTCTGCAGTTTATGTAATGGAAATATTTATCTTCTTGTGGGAAATTCTGTGTAACACAACTTGTGACTTACCTTCCAGGAATGAAAGCCACGTACAGCAATCTTATCCAGCATTTGCGATACCCTCCTCGTCTTGTTTACCAGGCAATTGAGATGGAGCTGTCCTCTTTATTTCTTTAGGTTCTATACAGATTAAAGGAGAAGATCCAGTTGTCACTAAGGCAAGAGAAGGAAAAGAAGCAGGAGATCCACCTCTCACCCCTTCCCCTGCAGGCATCTCAGACTGAGTATAAGACCGCCAACAGCATGGTCCAGCCTCAACAGGCTCCAAAGGTTATCAATGTTGTAGTGGATCCACAAGGCCAATGTGTTCCTGAGCTGAAACCTCCCCTGTGTGCCAGTCCATCTCCTTTCAGAATGAAACCTGTGGGACTCCAGGAAAGGTAGGATGGTGCCCGGTGTCTTCAGGATTTATTTTACTTTTTTATACTTATGCTTCATGGTTTCATATGTTTCTTTTCTGTAAATGAATGGGAGACTTTGCCATATGGATATCCGAGAAGTGGGATTTTGGTGTGTTAAAATCTGTCTCAGAGGCATTCTCTCCTTTCCTTTTCTTTACATGTGACCAAAGATTCAGGTTACTTGAAAATGTTCAGGTTTGGGCTGAGATTAACTGCATTAGTGGCATTCTTTTTGCTGATTATATTCCTGTTTCCCACAATTATTCCAACTTTTTTTTTTTTTTCATTGATTTTTTGCCTGTTTTGATCCTGGAGATCCTGGAGGAGAGTTCAAGGGCTATGTACTGTCAGCAAGGAACATTCTCAGAGAGTCCCTAGCACCTGGAAAACTTAGAAATATTTACACCAACAGAGTGCATTTAGCAATCTCATACAGTATTTCCATTATCACCTGTAGAGAAATCTTCTTCTTAAATGCAGCTTTCCATGATGGTCAGGATACAGTGCAAAGTCAACAGGCTTTACAAAAAGAAAGAAGTGATGAGTCATGAAACCAACTCTTGTGTGCAGTTCCTCAGAAATACTTGGGCACCAAACCCTGCCACTCATTGTACCTTTCAAAAACTGGGCCAATGCTCTTTTTATAAAACTAGTTATTCTTCCTACAGGAGAATGCACTTTGACATCTGTCTCTCCTCTGTTAGAAACCTGTATAATTTCTTGTCTGATGGCTGCAGGCTGCTTTCATAAAGCATCAGTGCTCTGAATAGCTCACATAGCATGCAGCTGTGCAGCTGAACTCTCGTGCCCCGGCGCAGACGATAAATGAAAGAACAGACGCCATGCGGAGACCAGGCAGAGCCTCATCTGTGAGGGCTCAGCTGAGCTGGAACCCTGATTCAGCTTGAACCACGGGGATTTCAATGACAGAGATTTTATCAATGGATTTATGGCAGACAGAGCTCAGGGAGGAGGATTGATTCTTCTGTGAGTTAAAGAGGCTTAAAGGCAGAGCTGTCATTAAATATGTAGTGATATCACTGCAGAAAAAAAAAGGAATGGAGGAAGCAAGTAAATACATTTTGATAGTTTCTCTCATTCCACAAGACCCTAAAACTAAAGCCCATGAGCATGGTAATCACATAGCTATTTTATAATACTTACTACCTAACATAGTATATGCAATAGTTGAGAGGGATTGAGGGAAAGGAATTTGTAGAGGGATTTTGATAGAGAAGAAACTTTTCCATTTCTCAAACAAAGAAAGTAAAAACAATTGATTTAGGATATTAATTTCCACCACAGATAGGAACTCTGCATTTAATTCTCCTAAACCTAATTGCATCCTTTGGAAGGACAAAGTTCTGAGTCAGGTATGACAAAATGGAGAGCTGACATACAAAAAGAAAACTAAAACTGATGTTTGACCAAATAAACCAGACATTTAAGTTATTACTAAGGAAGAAGGAGTTGAAGGAATTAAGCACTTCAGTTTCTACTGTAAAAGAACACTAATATAGACCATTGTGAAAAAGTGAAATCCATTGTGATAACATCCCATTGTGCAGTTCTTTTTGTTATGTTTAACACAGTTAACGACTCTACCAGCCCAAGTCCACTCCTAAGAAACGGTGATTTAGTTTATTTCAAGATCAGTGTACAAAAGTCTGGGGAGATGAGGGAGAGAACTTTAAGGAATAGTTTACCTTCTGTTTCTCTGACCTAAGCAGCTATTATTATGTATATTCCTTATTAGTTTACCATAAACCTTTTCTATGAACAAATTTGTATGCATTCTAACACTCAACAGTGTTGGAAGCAAAAATAATAATGCTGACACATTCTGCCTCAGATTTTATCTAGAGACTAGGTAAATGGTCAGTTTAAAAGTCCTCTCCACCTTTCTGCCCCAAACAACTCTTGCACAAGGCAGCCTTGGGCCTCCCTCATTACGTGTGGGAGAAGTGGACCGTACAGCATGGATCTGCACACTGCAAAGAGCAGCAAGCCATGCTCAAACAGGTCTTCCTCTGTTACTATGGAGTGAATCAAGCCTGGAAGTCCCATCCTGCTCATGGCACAGTTTTGGGGCACACTTTCAATAGTTTTTGCTATGGTGATTTTGGTTTCTGCTGGGGAAGAAGCTCTTGGCAGGCTTGAGTGGGGGCTCCTTGACAAACTTAGCATGGATATTCATTGCTAAGTCACATGGATTAATAGTGGCTCCTGAGCAGTATTTTCTAACTATCCAGAATACTCCCTGGTTTGATTCCTTAAGAGTGATCTGTAGTCATGAAATGCTTGGTATGATCCAGACCAAACTGTCCCTGGTTTGGGCCATGGTTCATTGATTTCTCTTTGAGCAGATTGTGAGCTGTGCGTAGCCATCTAGGTGGGAAGTTTCTGGCAGTCTGGAGGATGGGACAGGAAATTTGGATAATGCAGCCTAGTGATCTAGCTGAAGGTGTCCCTACTCCTTGCAGGAGGGGTTGATTAGATGACCTTGAAAGATCCCTTCTAGACCAAACTATCCCATGATTCTGTGCCTGCCTCTCAAGCTCTCTTTGCTTTGCACACTAGATGCTGCTTTGAGGAACATACCCTTGACAAGACATGGGGCAATGATTTTAAACTAAAGGAGGGTAGATTTAGATTAAATACAAGGAAGAAGGTTTTTTGCAATGAGAATGAAACACTGGCACAGTGTGCCCAGAGAGGTGGCAGATGCCCCATCCCTAGTGAAATTCATCGTCAGTTTGGAAAGGGCTCTGAGCAGCCTGATCTAATTGAAGCTGTCTCTGCCTATGGCAGGAGAATGGGACTGCATGACCTTTAAAGGTCCCTTTCATCCCAAACTATTCCATGATTCTATGATCTAAATGCAAAAATATAGTGGAACTGAGTTTTCTCAAAGTACCACATCAATCTCTGGCTCGCTGAACTTTTCCGTTTTTATTTGGAATAGCATTGCCAGTACAGAGACAAACAAATTGTGAATGGACTACTGCACATGGATAAAAATATTTATGGGAGTTTGACCGGCTTCTTAAAACGTAGTGTGCTGCTGAATACTAGAGCCAAGTCCATGAACATATTTTTCTGTGTATCTGGAAGTGCTCCTATTCAGCTATTTCTGTAAGACACAGCTTCCCGGCAGATTATTTTCACTGTCGAGTGTGTGGGATGCCGCAGTTTTTATGCCGCACACGCACAGGCGGCGGTGCGCGGTCCTTGCCGGACGCGAGAGCGCGGGGAGAGTGACACCTAGAGCCGGCAGGCAGCACTGGCACACCCGGCTGCGGCTCTGCGAGGCGGGGAGGGTCACACACCCGCGCCGTGAACTGCCCAGGGGCCGCAGGAGGCGATTCTGCTCCCATGCTCCGCTCTCATGAGAGCCCACCCGCAGTACTGCGTTCAGCTCCAGTGTCCCGAACGTGAGAAGGATGCTGACCTGGTAGAGGAGGGAAGGCCGTGAAAATGGTGGGGTGGCTGGAGCACCTCTCCTATGAGGACAGGCTGAGAGAGTTGGCGTTGTTCAGGGTGGAGAAGAGAAGGCTCTGGGGAGACCTTACTGCAGCCCTTTGATACTTGAAGGAACCTATAAGAAAGTTGGAGACAAACTTTCTCCTAGGGCATGTAGCAATAGGACAAGGGATAATGGCTTCAAAACTGAAGGAGGCTAGATTTAGATTAGATATGAGGAAGAATTTTTTGAACATTTGAGGTCAGGTTGAATGGGGCTCTAAACAACCTATTCTAATTGAAGCTGTCGTTATGTATGGGAAGTGAGTGGGACTTGATGAATTTTAAGGGTCTTTCCCAACTCAAACTATTTTCTGATTCTGTGATTTTCCTAGATGCTGATCAGGGGTGTGTGCTCACATGCAGCATGTGGTTTGGAAAGGAGTTGAACAGTGGTGGCCAAGAGCAGAGGGTGGGCTGAAGGTATAGAGGTGAGAGGACTGTCAGAACAAACAGGCACTGACCCCTTTCTATTACAACTGCTGAGGCAGGCAAATGAAGGGCTATTTCTTCACAGCCTCATGCATCCTCTGGATCATTCAGTGCAGAATGCTTTGAAGTTGCTCTCCTTTCATGTGTTCACAACTGGTGCTCCTTTGCAGCAAAGACCTTCTCCACTGGTGACTCACACTGTTCTGCTACTGACCAAAGGAGCAGGAGAGCTACTGTTCTGCTGCGGGTGTCTTTGGTGAAGAACTGTCACAATATCACAGTGCTGACACCTGACTTTCGGATGTAAATGATTGTTTTCTCTTCCGTGAGCACAGCTATGAATATTGCATCAGTGTTTACTTTTCTACATAGGTTTTTATTGGTTTATATCAATAATATATACTTCCTCCTTCAGCAGAGTAACATTTCCTTTTATTCTGTGTGATGGCCCAAAATTCATCTTGATATGAATGGTTCCAGCCAAAAGCAGAATCTGGTGAAGTGGAATGTGGTATTTTATATTTCATTCTGACATAGCAAGCATTGAAAATTTTTTGTAAAAGCAGTGAGTTGTTAAATCACAATCATGGTAGATATAAATATAAATGTTACCACAACAGCACAGTATTACAACTGGGTTCACATTTTCTGTGGCCACTGCAGCTTTGAGTTTTAGTTCCAGTGTTATTTGTGACTAAGACAACTGTATTTCAACTAGTGGACAGTATGAGGTTTTGTTCAAATTAGTGACTGTGCAAAGATACATGGAGGAAAAGAAAAGAAAATGTGGAAAATGTCTCTTATACTATGTGTTGAAAACAAGCAGTGCTTTGGAAATTTTTCACAAGCATTTGTATTCCATTCTGGCCACAAAAACCTAAAACTGAAACATATTTTAATAATCAGAGGAGAAAAATCACAGCTCTGTGTTTTCATAATCTATTACATATTCATCAGGAAATTGTTCTGTCTAAAAGGAAGAGCTCCTCATGTTCACATATCAGGATGCCAGGGGTTTACAGGACTTATTCAGAACACACAGTATTTTACATGTGCCTTGTGCTGATTTTATTTCTCTGCAAATATACACAAAAGAGTGAAGATAATAATAGAAAAAAAGTTTGGCAAATAAAGCAAAAAGCCAGTAGATAAGTGAAATAATAAACCATTTTTAAATGTGAAATGAATTATGCAGTGGTATGGAGGCACAGCTGTGACACAGGAATATAGAAGATATTCTGTGAAAGGGAAAAGCCAGCAAGAGCAAAACTTGGAGGGGAGAGGGCTGCTCATGGGCATCATTCAACTGAATGTGCAACCAAGTCTGCAACCTCTACAGAAAATCAGTAGGAATCAGAATAGAGAACAGTATGTATGGAGACAGTCACCTGAATCAATCAATTATTGCTCTCTACAAACATAATGGATGAGTGAAATTTGGCTTGAACTCTGACTGTGAGAACTCTGTGTGATTGTACTTTTCCCCACAAAGCACAGCAATACTATAAAATTCCTATGCCACAGTTTGCCATCCTGAAGATCCCTGTAAATTGGCAGCAGAATTCTTTCTCCAATTCTAAGAATTATTCAGTCGACATGCAGTGAGTACAGCTCCCTGTAAGTATAATGAAATAAAAGTTGATATAATGTGCATTGTAATGCTAAGTACTCATCTCTGTCCGCTTCCTTGTAACATGAGAAAGTGAGATATTCTAGTGGGAAAGAAAAACAATGTATTTTTTATAATCTAAAAAAGAGATTCATATAACCCATAGGATTCTATGGAATTCAGTGCCAAAAAAAATTTAAACAGGTATGTTTAGCATAAGGTGCACACAAAATAATGAGAGCAATTATTATTCTCTTTCTGTCTTCAGCATCCTTCCTCAGATGTTTATCTTGTATTTTACACCTTTACAAAGAAAATCTTGTATAATTTGGGCTTCAGATTTGGAGGTGGAAAAAAATTGCTCTTAATATTAAAAACCATTCTCTTTTATTAGTCATTCTGCATAGACACACAAATTATTAAACTATAGTTTCAGCCTCTTAGGCAATTTCTGTACACTGTAAATTGCCATCTGGATGACAAATACTGTGGATGAAAAATACCACAAAAGCTAACTCTAATACCTGTTTTCCTCATTTTAGAAAGGCAATATTCATTAAAATGAATCATTATCTGAACAATACAGTATACTGAATAAAACCTCATAAGAAACATTGGAGCCAGGGTAAAGAACCCGATATGCTTTTTTCTTCCTTAATATAACCTCAGCTGCACCTCAGGATATCACTGTTCAACCACAACTCTGCTCTAATAGATGAGAAAAAGATCCAACAATTCTGTCTGTCTCTGTTCTGATTTTTAGATCACAGAGCACATTTGCTGCAAATACATTTATGGTGTTGCTGATCTGTTATCATTTTACAAAACTGTCCATTGTGAATAATAATTTCAAGTAATACTCAGAGGGTAGCACCTTGCAGTTGGGCTACTGTAAATATGCCAGATTTTGTAGTTTATTGCACAAACATGGGAACTTAATATATTTACAGGAAGGGGCCTTGGATTTCCTGGCTAAAATACAGGAGCTTTGCATAGATTTGGAGGATAGATTTTCCCTATTGTGTGGAGCTGAATATGCTTTCTGCATTCTTAATTAAAATCGTAGGGATTGTTTTAGGAAAATGTCAGTGTAATTGTTTGAAGCACAGCTATGTGCCAACACAAAAGTACAAGCTGTGGAATAGTTTGTGGTGATACCCTATCAGAAGGAATTTGCAAAGCAGCAGAGACCAATAAACTGAGTTTGAGGTGAGAGGCAGGGATTTTTGTGCTCTGATCTGTCTCTTCTATGAACTCCTTAGAGCACTTTGGGCATGGCACGTAAATTTCCAGATATATTCTTAACCACTGAATTGAGGATGGCTGGATGTTGTGGCCATCAGAAGAGATGTAGTGAAGATGAAAACCTTAACCTGAGGTGCAGTAAAATCCTACTTGCTACTATTTGTCCACATAATTTAGGAAGAGTGAGAGGACACAATTACAACCCTCCCCACACACACTTTCTGAAAGACCTAAGAATACATTTCTCTCATTTGGCACCTATATTCCATCCTGGTCTGTAAGATCATAGAATCACAAAATGGCTTGGGTTGGAAGGGATTTTGAAGATGATATAGTTCCAGCCCCATTGCCAAGAGCAGGGACATCTTCTACTTGGTCAGGTTGCTCAAAATCCCATCCAACCTGACCATGAACACCTCCAAGGGTAGGGCATCCCCTTATAAATTTGACATACCCAGATACACTTATAGCACTAAGGCTATGTAGCAGAGATTGCTTTTTGCCCATTACTGCTATGCTCTCTTTGCCTCCAGAGAAGCAAGGACTGGATGCAGACTGCCTCCTGGGAATGATTTGTGCATGTGCTTGTTCCCAAACCGTAAATTGCTTTGCAGTGCTCTTGTTGTCAAAGGCTAAAAACAAACCAGGGCTGCAATGATTGATATGTAGCACTGTCATTCAGTGCCTGGGATTGTTTTCCTGGCACTGTGGTTTGTTTTTTTTTTTTCAAGATGTAGCTTGCACATGAAGTATGTGGTGGGTGTAGCAGCTGATACAAGGGGAGCAATCCTGATTGTAGGCAGTTGCTTATGGCCTTTTAGGTAATTGTCTTTTCAGTGCAGGGTCTCCCTGAAGCTCTGCATCATGACTTCCCACCTCCTCAGGCCATCTCAACTAGCTGGAAAGCCACACTGATTGCTGGCACCTGCAGTCTGGGTAAAGGGTAAAGGCAAGGACTGTAAACCTGGGCTACTGAGGTGGGAGAAACTACTCTAAGTAATGGGGAACCTGAGATGGGATCCAGCTTCGAGGGTCTCCTGCTCAATGCCCAAGAGGTCTGTGTTAGCATGTGGATTCATCACTAGAGGGAGAATAATGCTGTGCCTCCAACCTGCATTTATGGAACATTTCTGTGAGTGCACAGTAACTCTAAAAACTTTCTGCAAGTGCCAGATCTTTGAATGCATGAATGTCTGTTCTGTCCAACCCATTACAGACATCTTTGCTTATCTATAGTGTAGGAAGAGGGCAGGAATGTGAATTGTCCCCTTTCTCTGGAGAGGAAGTGAACTCAGTCACCAACTTAACAAAGACCCTCTTAAATCCATATTTTAACTATTTGACTCCTGGCTGGTTGAGAAGCTGTTTTGGTTGCATTTAGAGCTCTTTGAAGTAAAACTGTGGGAATTGTAATCTAAAAAAATAAATGCAAATAACAATGTACCATTGAACCTACCAAACTTACACCCACAGTCTATTTCCCTGTGTCTGTGGCACATCTTAAAATTACTTCAGATTAGTGTGGGTAGATGGTAGGTTTCACTCCTATTTCCATCTCTGCTTTGAATTGTCCCACATCCCTTTTTTTTCCCCTGCAAAGAAATAAGCTTTCCAAAACACATGACTCTCATTTTTGGGAGTGGTTAATTTAGGCAAATTAGCCTACCCTTGTTTAGAGAAATTCTTCTGATGCAGCTTCGTGGCTCTCTGCTCTCATATGCAGGGGAATGCTCCATTTAGCACATGCAGTCTACACCTACCCTTGGATTTGCCTTTACTGTCCTCTGGGATTTAGTCAGGAATTTTCTAATAATTTTATTATATTCCCAGGTCTCTTATCTGGCGTTTATTCTTGTTACTCCAGTTGCTACTGGTTTTAGCTTGTACACAGGAAACCGCAGTGCCAATCAGTGTCGTTCCCAAGGTGACAGGAAACCCTATTTGGTCAGATGTTGATTGTGCTTGTCTTTACGGCTCCACCCATCACATTTTCTTCCTTTTTGGCTTAAGTTAAGACAAATTAATCAGTGGCTGCCATCTGGTAGACAGTTTTGGTGGGTTTGCAGTGATTTGTCCAGCTGATCTTTTGAAAAGTCACACAAGGGAAAATATCCATGTTAATATTTAAGTGCTTCTTGAGCCTGGAATTTACAGAGACCCGTTTTGCCCTGAGCACATGAGTAATTTGAGTTGCGTGAGTGATCCCCTTGTCTTTTTCAGCAGTAGTTTTGGATCTTTAAGAGCTGTTTGGGGATCAGAAGGTTAAACTCTGATGCAGCTTTCCAGTGACTGATTTCTTCAGCTCGTCCCTGCCTTTAATTTGTTTCTGTGCTTGACCATCCAGGCATGGTTTCTGTGACTGCTTCACCAGCTGTCCTAATGTGCAGGCAGAGTGGGACATCTGGGAAAATGAGGAGATGCACATTAGCTGGACTTGAATGCTCTAAGCAGCTCGTCTCAGCCCTTAGCAGGATGTGTCCATCTGTGACATTTGCAATCTAATATATCACCTTTTTACAATGGTAGGTTGGAAGTGCTGTGCTAAGGGGCAAAAGCACCAGCTTCTTTATGAGATTGGTTTGTAAGCAGGAAGTATCTCCTGAGCCCTTGACTAGTACCCACAAGTACTGGTTTCAGCAAAACAATGTAGAAGGAAGCATCCATATCAGATAAACAGAGTTCTGATGTTTAGAAAGAAGGTTGATTTTTCACATTTGGTGTTTGTATAGAAAAGTTTCCTTGAGTGTCCTCATTAATGTGTGAAAAAGATTAATGCTTCAAGTTAAAACAAAAATATTCACCTCTTGTTTTGGAATGCATTTATCTCTGTTCATGACATTTCTTTTACAGGGCAGCCTAAAGCTGAACTAAGTTCAGTTGCCCTTAATTTAAAATGTTAGGAACAGACAGAGAAAACAGTTAAAGAAAGAGAATATCCAAGTGCCTCCCAAACTGCAATGTAAGATATTCAAGTATTTCTTTGAATTGCAAGAAGCCATGTGCTGGGTAGTGCTTAGATCCAGCTTATCTTGTAGCCATCAGTTGACACTCCAGACCATGAATCTCTTCTTTGATTGGAATCATAATTAATTTTACTTCTATGCAATGCTAGGAGAACTCTTCAAGATTATAAGAGTTGATTATGTTACTTCTTTTTCGAAAAATCCAGTTCTGGATATTCAGCAGAGATCTTTTGCATAGTCAGAGCTAGAATATACAGAAAGCTTTTAACATTGTTAGCTAGCAGAAATGCCTCCCGTTTGCACATACACCTTTGCTCAAAGAATATTGCATGTAAATCTATGGGCTGCAGTGATTCTCAGCTCTTGCTGGAAATTCTCTTTAGTATTCTGAGAGCCTTGGTCATAGATCAGGATGCCTCTGTGCAAGACTCCATATGTACAGAAAAATGCAATGTCCTCCTATCCAAGAGACTTACATTCTAGACATCAGACAAGGTGGTAAATGCATACAGACAATCAGACATGCCTCAGGAAACAGAGAAGCAATAGCATCATGGCAGAGATGAGGATGCCCAAAGTATACCATGGAATGGCTCAGCCAAAGAAATACTGCCCAGAGGCAGAGCTTATTCCATGTGACACTGACATTTCAGCCAGGCTCTTGCTGGAGTTGTTTGTCTGCTTTGATACCATCACACACAAGCTGATGCACCCATTTGGTTAGGCTTTGAACCTTAGCTGAGTTTCCAAGACATTTCAGGAACCCTTTTTGTGATTTTCATACTAAGGTAAGTGGGACATTAATTGGTTAAGTGATTCAATATGGTACTGCAAATCAGTGTCTATCTTCATGAAATACCTTGGCCTTGAACTCTACATTAATTTCTCTAACCAGGGGAGTCTATAAGAAGCTACAAATGTGGTATGTCTTTCTGGGACAGGGACTTTCCTTATGTCCTCTATCAAGGAATATACTTTGGTGCTTAACAAAGAGAGAGTATTGTTATTAATTTATGGTATCTATAATTATCCTTGTTATGTTAATACTGTGATTTGATAATAGAAGCAAAACAGAGCACAGCAACTTCAAATGACCACTCAAATATGCGATAGGCATCAGAAGAGGAAGTGGTGTATATAATTCCCACACAGAAAAATGTCGTTAAGTACAGTGTTTCTCTAGGGAATTCAGTCCCAGTGCTTCAGGATGACCAATGGCAGCTCCCTGGAAAACTGCTGCCAGAGAGAGATGGGGCTGGTGCTGCGCAGGAGGCAGCTGAGTTTTCCCCTCTGCCAGGGCTGACTCTTCTGCTTCCCACCATTCCCTGACAGCGGCATCTCCTGTTTTTGAGATGTCTCAAATCCTTCCTGAGTCATAAAATATTCCCCTGGGAGACTGCTGCATAGTCCAGAGGTTTTCAGTTCCTTGCCCTGAATTTGATAGTGGATCCAAAGGCACAGTCTTACAAGAAGAGAAGAAAAACAATCAGAATGGCAGAAAAGTACACAATGGTTAAAAGATGCAATTTGCTATTTCACTTCAGACTCTGTTTAGCTTGCTTGGCCTCAGTAGATTTATAGACGTGTCTGGGGAGAGAGTTTGGCCCACAGAGCACAATACTGAATAGGTTTGCAAAAGAAGGCAGCATTGTGAAAAGCAGAAAGCTGGTATTGTAATTAATCCTCAAGTTAATCCTGCAGCTACAGAGAGTGCATTTGCAGTTTACCGATAAGAATATAATAAAATAAATGTCTTCTGCTTCATCACAAGGATTTTCACAAGTGTAGATGGTTTAAATATCCCTCTAGTCCCCATGTATAGTGCTCACTATTGCTTGGTCCCCAGCTACAGAGCTCATCATCCTGGGTCAGTGCAGAGGTCATAAGGTGGGCTAAGAACACTCTGTAAAGGAAAAACTACAGAAGGGAAACACCAGGCACAAATATGAGGAAGCAGCCTTTGGTTCAGGACATTCCTAACGTACAGATTGCCAGAAGATGGAGAACATACTGAAAATTAATAACAATATTAATTAAGTAATCAATAATTCCTGCTTGCTTTGTTCTTGCATTCTTTCTCTAAACCTCCTGTTTCTGTTGAAAATGGGATTCTGGTCAACCTTTGGTGTTGCAGAGTATATCAAATTTATGTTCCTGTTTCTACATTACTGTCTTCTATGTACGATGCATTGAAGTAACATGTATTACATCATTCCCCATATGAAGGCCTGTGTGCTGGAAGCATTTGTGCTCTGATAGATGGGGTGGAGGTCAGCTTTGGAGTGATTTCGGTTTATCTTACAGATATGACTTCTCCCTTTCTCTTTATTTCATCATGCAATGTGCTTTTACAGGAATACTGCTTTTGTCAAGATCCTTGCTTTTCCCTCATTTATTTAAATTCATAGAAGTAAATTTAAACCAAGCTGTTTAAGTTTCTAAATGCCATGAATCCTTTGCTAATAGAGAACTATGAATCTGAAGCAATTCTTATTATTCCACTCTGAAATTTTTAATCTGTTTGGACTCATTGATGGTGTGTATGAGAAAGAGTAGATCAGGAAACTTTGCTCTGGCCTTCAACTCTGGGTGCAGGTACAGATGCACTTCCCTGTTCTTGAGCCCTGTCAGTGCAGCCCCTTACAGGAATGTCTTCCATGAAGGCAGGCAGTCCAGGGCCATGGACTTAAAGGGATTTGCTGAGCTCGGTAGGAAAGAGCTCCTGATCACTTACTTACCTGTCAGTTCCTCATCAGCTGTTCAGCCCTAAATGGGACTGCACAGCTTGGCAATGTCTCTTTTAAAGGTCTACCTAACATCTGAAGTGCGAGATAAAGTACACCTTGGCATGCAGACATTTGCAGCTGTCTTAAAAGCTTTTAAACATTACTTGTTTCAAATTGCAAGCCTGAGTGGATTTCCTAAACTTTATTTTCAAAGGGAATGCAGGCACTTTTCACGTTAATATACTTGTTTGAGCAAGCCTTCCCATAGAAAGTAAGGCTGGAAAGCCAGACCATGAAAGTAGAACAAGAGAAAAAAAGCTGGAAAGAGAAAGGTTTATATATATATATATATAGAGCTTAGGTGTCAGGGCTGGAGACTCTGGAAGCAGCTGAAGGGCAGATCTAAGAGCACATACATGGATCCTGTCTCTAAGAGCTTAAATCCCATCAATTCATTGTACAGCTTAGGCTCATTAGTCATGTGGAAATGGAACTGTGTTCCAAAGTGGATGTGCTGCAAGGATTTGGGGTCTGTACGGGCAGCCTGCGGTGCTTTGTCCGCGGTGTGACCGAGCGGGGCTGTCCTGCGGCTCCCTTTGGAAACGGCCGTAGGTGGCGCAGCTCTGTTGAGCAACATCGTGAGTCTGGAGGCTTTGCATTCGTCAGAAACTGCTGCTGTTCAGTAAGCTCTTCAAAGTGCACTAACAATTCATTTGTCTGCTTAGAAATCTTCCGTGTGACACTTGCAGTAGTTTAAAGATAATGAGGACCAAGTCAAACAAACAAGGAATGTGCTTTTTTATTATCTTAAGGTTGACAGGGTGTAGTAAACGCCTCTTTTCCCAGATGTTCCTTCCTGTCTTTCCCAAATAGCAAGCTCACCAGGAAAGAACTCATTGTACTGATTAGTCTTCAAGTCACAATAAAAAAATAATTTTCTCCTACTGATACTGTCGGAAGATACTGCCCATTTACATTAAGAATATTCGTGCCTGTGTCTTTTTCCAGGTCAGCCGGTTTTGGTTAAAGTCTCAAAAGAGTATTGAAGGACATTAACGTGCAAATAGATTATGTATTTGCTTGTTTGGATGTAAGGGTTGTAGATTATATTCCCTAAATGAGCAGCAGTTGCAGGATGGAAGTAGAGTTTATGCTTCAGAGATTAATCATTATGGAATACATGAAGCTAAATTGACTTACCTAAGGCTCCTCTTGCAATAAAAAACAAACCGACTTTTTTTTCATCTAAAAGATGAAAAATCTAAGATCCATTTTTTATTTATTTAATTAAAGACCAGCTGAATAGCAGAAAATATCAGTTAAATATTCTTAAAAAACACTTCCTTGAAGCTATTGCTGTAGTGTTGCACCTCTCCATCCTCTCTGATTAGATCAGTTTTCCTAGATAGGAAAACTATATTCTGTATAGTTCTCTGTATAATGCAGACAAGCAGCCTCTGGGCATGATGTAGTGCTCAGCAAAGAAGTGAGCCTTGCATGTTCTGGGGAAAGTAGTCTGGTTTGCACCTGGATAAGAGATCTAAATTGGCAATGGTGATACATAGCTATAGTTCCTGCAAGGACTCACAGAGGTGTTTATGAACTGGAAGCATAGAGGGGAACCTTATACAAGTATGACAGAAGTATTTTGCAAACTGCTTTTTTAAATTATTTTTTTAGCAAAATAAACAGCAGACAAATATATGTAGGGGTTTTTTAACAGTCCTTGCTGGCTTACCATAAAAAAATGTATTTTCTGAGCTCCTTAAGTTATGCATGTCTTTAATATGTGCATCATCATTATTACTCCCCATTCTCTTTTCCTTTTTCCTATTCTTTTAACTCCTATTGCTTATATTCATTGTAGCTTGGTTTAAATTAGCATGTGCATTAATCAGAGAGAGAACAGGTCATCCAGTAAGTTTGTGCAATGAGGCCTCCCATAAGAAGTAGAGCAATGCTGCAATGCAAGCAGATGAGAATAGTAATAAACAAGACTGCATTCAATTAAAGCTCTATCATCTAAAGAAAATTAACCACAAATTGGTAAACATTTGTTCAGCTCTTGGAATAAACAGCTCAAATAAGCACAACAAATTAGCATCTTCATTTATTTTTACTTCTGAACATTTAACTCAGTTTTCACTTGTGCTGCAGACACATATGTGTGGCTATGAAGCAGAAACAGAGCTTTATTGCCATTCAAATTTTATTGAAGATGTAGGTTTGCGTGACAAAATGCAATTTGATTGTAGAAATAATCTACAGGAAAAGATGGGAGGCTGTTTAAGCTTTGCATTTTTGAACAGTCAGTTCCCGTAGCTGAGCAGCATTGCCTTATCGAGGGCAGAACAGGAGTGAATTGGCAGAACATTAGAAAGCCTGATTAAAAGAGGGAAAGTTGAAACTACACTCATGTCAGCTGTTTTCCTCTACAGGATATTGAGCCATTCCTGTCCTAACCAGATACTGATTGCTTAAAACTTAATCCAGAAGTACTTGTCAAAACCATTTCCTCAGCTCATTTTGACCTGCTGAGCTGTGAGTAGATCCTGAGAATTGTTTGCAGTTTAGTGCTGGATGTATTGGTCTCCTCTCGCTCATGGCTGTGGGAACAAGATCAGACCCTCTAGAGAGAACATGAAATGCCTCCAGTTCTCGAAAAAGCTATTTAAACTTAATAGCTGAGGCTCCAGATTGGTTTCTGTGGACTCAGAGAGAGATGGAGTATGCTGCCAGGAGACTTCTTGTAGCAGGGAAGCCACAGAGGATTGGAAGTCTTGCCTCACAGCAGCCATATATCCCTCTTCTTCTTTCAGTGGGTACACTGTCATCATTTCCAGACGCCTTCCTCAGAGTCAGTAAACATCAGTTTTAAGAGTGACAAACATAGAAAAATAAAAATACAACACTGGAATACTGTGAGGAGAGCTGTGTGACAGAGCAAACATGAACAGAAATAGCAGATAATCTTCCCAAGATGATGCATACTTCACCCAAGAAGATGCATACTTCATATTATTGCCTTTCTTAGAGTCCTGAGCTTAAATATATTCCATCTATGGCTTTCAGGTGATAGGTATTAACTTCAGTGTTATGTCCAATTAGCCTCTGTAAATGAAGTCCTTGGTTTAGTGAACTGGGGCTGTTCACACCAGTAGCTACAGGATTTGTCTCAGTGCAGATATCTGCAAGGCAGAGCAGAAATAATATAAAGATCAGTGATATTAACCATTTAATTCTTAAGTATGTGTGTGGAAAATTGGGCAAACAGCTACCTATCTGTCCAGGATCTCCTTCCTGGAGAGGACAAATCAGAGCCAGAGGAATGTTTATCTGTGAGAGGAATAAGGTTCTGGAAATGAGGCCAGGAATCCATAGAAAAAGAGAGATTTACTGTTCCCATGCATGGTAAGAAGTCAGTAGGCAATTTGTGTTGGTTTAAGTAGCACTGGTATGTCAGGGGATGGCAGGAGAGTGGGGAAGGTCAAGTACTGCACACCCATGTGTTGATGTGGAAATAAGGTCCTGATTTTTTATTTTTATGCATAATAAAGTAGCTGCAAAATAACCAGATGTGAGCTGTGCAGAGTAGATCCTTCAAGGTATCAGGTTCTATCAATTTATGGTCATAATGGTCATAATGAAAAAGTAAATTCTTGTTTGGCCTTTTTAGTTGGTTGGTCTCAACTTCTGATTTTTGAGCACTTCAGTCTGGGTTGTGATACAGGTTTGGTTTGTTGAAAATGTCTATAACCTCATGTTGGAGTGGTTCCTAAAAGCCAGAACTCTTATTCAAGTGACACCCAGAATTCTTAGCAGGTAAAGCAGAGAGCATTTGGGAGATTGAGTTTTCATTGTGGGTCTGCCAAGCATGACATCTGTATCTCAGTGCTTCATAGGGCACCTGTGAGTGTGAAAATTAAAAGTACAGTATGTCCAATAAATATTATGTGCAAATATTTATGTGTTAGGGTAACATTCACATATTTACCTAAAGATTTTTAATTCATTATTTTCTCAGACTAATACTGATGATATTGATTAACCCTGTTGAAAGTAAGAGTAAATAGGAGGATAATTACATTAACGCGTATTGTATATTATCAGAACTCATGGGGTTTTCTATCAGAATGTTCTTCAATATGTGCTTCAGCACAACAGAAAATTGAAACTTATAAGCTCTACATTTCCAAGGAAAGAATGTAGATGTAAGAAAAATGAATCTTCAAATTTCAAGTTGGGATGGTCAATAATGGATTTTTATTGTATTCTTAGAAGACTTGTTTGAGATAGTATGCTGATGCTCAGAATAAAATCAAGAGAGCATAACATCCATTAATGTAACCATACTCTCATTCAGCCCTACTTTCCCAATATATACAGTAATATCAGCAGCACGTGGTGGATATATATTTCAGGCTAGCAAGTACACAGCAAGAATCATATAATATTTTGGAAAAAATGTAGAAATTGTCCTTATACATTAGAAGCAACTGTTTAATAGTACTGTGAATGTTGCTTTAAAACTTGTCAAATTATTACTTCAAATGAGAGTCATCTCTTAACCTTCTCAGGACTGTCTGTAATTGATATTATAGATCTTCATTTGTAAAAAAATGTCTCAGTTGTTAATTAGATTATCCATATTACTATTTGCCCAAGGCAGGAAGAAAATAGCAATATCTTTGGTCATTTGAAAAGATTATTTTAATCTCTCCCTACTTCTACTTTTCCTTTTTTCAACGCTGATTTTTCTTGATGATGTCACAGTTTCCTATTTTTTTTTTCTATTGGTATAGAGGATTAATAACAATACTAAAGCCTTTCTAATTTACTGTATTTTTCACACTTCAGTGGAGTTTTACATATGACATTAGTTCCTCTACATGACCATGTTTTCTCTTAGCTATTTTGCTAAAAGCAGTAAGAAAGCCAAGAACTATATTTTTTCCAGGTTTTTTTTTTCCAAATATACTCTTTTTTTTTTCCTTTGAATTGCTCCACTGAAACATAAAACTAGATATGCAGGTGGAGTCTGGCAGCAGTAAGGGAGTAAGTACTGAAAAGCATGTGCCTAGCTGTGCTCTCCCCGTGCAGTTACAGCAGAGCAAACCCCCCCTGCACTCAGCGCATTTGCTGATAAGATGGACCTGCAAGGCGAGAGACTCAAGACCAGGTCTAGGCCTAAACTGTGAGCACCAGAGAAACAAAAGGCACAGGGGAACTGTGGTGTTTTTCCCTTCAGGGAAACCCAGGAAGAGTAGCCCTGTAAATGCTCCCTGGTCCAGGCGGGATCTGAGGACCCAAAGCAAGCTCTAGCAGCTGCACCCAGCGATGCTCTTCGCGCTGACTGATGGCTCTTGTCACCCTCACACCTGAGCCAGCTCGGCAGGGGACAGAGGACCGGGGCCACTGGAGGAAGCACCTCCCGTGTTGGGGGGGCAAAGGGCAGTGACATCACCGCTGCTTCCAAAGCCACCAGAGAGAGAATGAGAGGCCAAGGCTCAGGAGTTTGGGTGCTGCATTTTCCAGGAGTGCTGAATAAATATGAGAATGTGTGCTTAAAGAAATTATTCAGCTCAAATAAACAACTGGAAAAGATGTAGGGCAATTGGATTTTTGTAATCAACATCATGGCTTAATTTTAGGATCATGGAAGACCTGCAAATGACCTCATTAATGTTTAATAGGGCTTTAGTAACCTGGTGGCCCTCCAAGGTGGACAGATGGAGCTTCCTTTTGAGAATTTTCAAAAAAACATTGCTTTCTAAAATTTTTATTTTGTCATGCCTTGTAATAAAATCTGCTTCTTTAAATGTATTATTTAAAATACTCCAGTGAATTCTCATCAGTGGACTTGTTCGTATTACTTAACTGAAAAGAGATCTATGAGTATGTCATATGACCTCCTTCTGGGATTCCAGACAATACACAGACACAAGTGGTTTCCTGATTGCACTTATTCACCTACCCAGGGATGAGGTGGCTGTCCCAGCTGGTGGAACTTCGGAAGAGTTAGTCTTCTGTCAGTTTTAATATAATGTTGTCACGAATGTTTACAATTCCTCAGATTCCTCACATGATACTCTTCCCCATCAAGACAATCTCGAGGGGATGCTAGGGTAGGTGTATCATAACAAAATCTTCTCTTATTTGGCCCAGACTATTCACATGGGGAACATAAATAATATAAAGTTATTTAAAAGGGGGAAAAAATTTGGCTGGGAGAAATAGGGGAAACCCACATGTATGCATCCCTTACTCTAATTCGAAGTGGAAAAAAAACCAGTTAGGAGATACACACATACATACATACATATACATATATATAAACTGTATTTCCAAGTAAAATGAGTCTGACTTGAAGTGTTGCTGGTCTGATTGTAATTTCCTTATTCAAAATTTAATGTAGATAAGTGATAAATACCAAAAATGGGCTTTTTTTTAGGTGGTACCTCCTTGTTACCAGCCTTGTGCAGTCCCTCCTAGTAAGGCAGAAAAAGGTGAGCTCAATAGCTAAACTCTTGCTATCCAGATAGTAAAAGAGAAGAGAATTCTTGTTTTTTCTTCCACAGAGAGTGAAGAATTTAACTATTAGAGGAACATTGAGAATCCAAATAGTCTAGAGGGGGACCTGATACTATGAGCATCTTTTATTAGAACATACAAACACATGATGGTTCAAGCCCTCCCTCATCATTCAAGACAATGCAAAATGTTCTGTTTTCAGCCCTGTTCCTCAGCATAAAGAATGCAATAAAGAAGTCTGTGTGATTAATTTTTATTGGTTATAGCATTTCTAATGTATGTAAACAGTATGTAATGAGTTTTGTTACTTGAGGAATCTATCTTCAAAAAATTCTTTGAGATACACATATTTATGGAAGAATTACATCCAGAACTAAGAACTATTGTTTGTCCTCTTATGAACTCCTAAGAAGATTGCTTTTTATTCAGATTTAATTCAATGTATACCTTTTGATGCATTAAATATGCACCTAAGAACTGGTTCCTCTTTCCAAAGTAAGATCCTCAAGACCAGTGTTCAATAATCCCCATAAATGGTAAAACCTGTAAACTCAGAGTTATAATTAGATCAGTTATATCTTTTGTTGTTGTTAAAAAGGAAATCTCCCTGTTGCCAAGACTGTCAGTTATAACAATGTAAAAGCCAAAGAAAATATTAACATTTTCACTTTGTTACTGGACAATGGGAATACTTTTCCTCTATATTAGGAAATCCCAGTAGGCTCTCCCAGAAGTATGTCTAAATCTAAATTGCTACCATTTCTCAACTAAAGGTAGCCTAAACAGATTTGGAGGGATTCATTGCACAGCTCTTCTTTGGATTTCTGGATGGTTTTCAAAAGAATTGGATTTGCAATATATGCACTCAGAGCCACCTGTTTGAGGGACTGCCTTTTTCTGTGGAATAAATTGCTAGTCATGGTCAGGAGAGGTGCTTGTGTGGGAGGGGTTTTGTGACAGAGAGGATGTTTTCCTTGAGAAGTGCTGTGGAGCTGGGAACTGATTTCCTCCCACAGTCTGGGGCAGTCCCCAGGGAAATGGGATGGGCATATGAGCCAGCACACTCCTGCGGGTCCAGCTGAGAGCAGCCATCATGGTGTGCCCACCCCAGACTGTCAAAGCTCTGGATTTGGGTGAGTGCTGGTACTGCTGACTGGGGCTCCAGTCAGGCTGTGCCATGAGGCACAGAGCACTACTGGCAGTCTGTGCATATACCACTTAGCCATCATTTTTTAGCTCAGGATGCTACTTCACTTCTACCAATCATCTAGCACAATTAGCAGAATCATACCCCACCCACTTCCCTCTGCCAACAGAAACTGTCCCCATCTATCCCTGGAGGCAGCCAGATACTCACTGCTGACTCACTGTTACCATCTGCAGGCCTGGGTAGCAAAGCTGTTGCTGCCACCCACACATCACCTAAGCTGAAATAGGTTTGTGAACAAAATGACACAATGTAAGATTCACCTATTCCACCAGGTGGTCTTGTCTCTTGGACATTATTGCTTTGTGCTTTGCTAAGTGACAGGTGAATGATTGGAGTAATTTCTATTGATGTAAACTGACATGATAGAAATTGTTTAATTTAAAATAAAATTACTGAAGTATCTGCTTATGTGTATGAGGTTCAATGAGGTGAAGTGCCAGGTCCTGCCCTTGGGTCACAAAACCCCCATGCAGCTCCATAGGCTGGGGCAAAGTGGCAATTAAGCTGCCCAGCGGAAAAGGATGTGGGGGTTCTGGTCAATGGGAGCTGAAGATGATCCAGCATATGCCCAGCTGGCCAAGAAAGCCAATGGCATCCTGAGTCTGTGTCAGGAATACTGTGGTCAGGGTCAGGGCAGTGACTGACCCCCTTCGCTCGCAGTGGTGAGGCCACACCTTGAGTCCTGTGTCCGGTTTTGGGCCCCTCACTACAAGAAGGACATTGAGGTGCTGGAGCATGTCCAGAGAAGGGCAGTGGAGCTGGGGAAGGAGTACAAGTCCTTTGAAAGGCTAATGAGGGAATTGGGGGTCTTTAGCCTGGGGTAAAGGAGACTCAGAGGAGATCTTATTGCTCTTTACAACAACCTGAGAGGGGAGTCAACCTCTTCTCCCAAGACATCAGCAACAGACAAGGGGAAATGGCTTCAAGCTGCAGCAGGGGAGATTCAGGGTGGAAGTTAGGGAGAATTGTTTCATTGAAAGGGTTGTCAAGAATTGGAATGGGCTTTCCAGGGAGGTGGTGGAGTCACCATCCCTATAAGTGTTCAGAAAACAATTGGACATGGCGCTTAATGCTATAGTTTAGTTGGCACGGTAGGGTTCGATCAAAGTTGGACTCACCGGTCTTGGAGATCTTTTCCAACCTTAATGATTCCATAATTCTATAGAGGAAAACATTCCCCCAACATTAGTAGCACTTGCCTCACAGACACTATCAGATAATGTCTGTATTATGTTTAATATGTGGTATTACTGTAAAAGGGACAGTTATATCTTAACATCCAATGTTCAGAGAGGTTTGCTGTCACACTCTCTCAGCAGATAAGCACTCTTCTCCTGCGGATAAGAAATGCACACAACCAAGCAGAGTTTCAGCAGAAAAACTGGAATCACTAGATAATAAATTATCCAGTTAATGGTTAATCAGTGGCATATGGGATTTTACAAAAGGTAAGGCGTAGAGTTGTAGACCGATCTGGCAGGGTGACTATTAGGAGAAACTTGAGACAATCTTACGTTATGTTTGTGTATCCAAGAATGATAGAGTGATTGTGAGTTCAAAGAACTTCCTTGTAAGTACACCTTAATCGAGAGATAATAATGTGCAGAGGTAGGAATCAAACTGGTGTTCTCATATATCTGTATATGCACAGCTGCTTGGTAAATGTTAACTGAGCTGGGCATCTGTAGTCCAGTTCAGCAAGCTGAATCTGTCAGTCTTATAGGACTGATTGCTGCTTAGTAAACACAAAAACTTTGATAAATGCCTATAAATTTGTGTTTAGTCATCACACACAATTTGCAGATCATGGATTTTTTTGCAATCAATATGCCCAAAGTTAAGGGTTGAGTAGATAATAAGTGATTGATAGGTTGAAAAGACAGAAAAAGAGTTAGTTTTCTTAAGTGTTGTTTTGAGAAAGCCCCAAAAAGAATAGGGCTCATACCAAGCCCGATACAAGTATGGTCTACTTGTATTTTCATGGCTCAAAATTGTTACTGAATTCAACTTTATTTTCCTGTGAAAATGGAAATGAATTTTATGAATTTATGAATTTATGAATTTTATAGTCCTGCAATAGGTGTTTGGCATTTCCACATAGCCCCTTTTAAGTCTATGACCATTCCTTCTCCTCAGACACAAATCGTTCACTGTGGTTTATGGCCTTCCCTTCCCTTCTGTCTAACAAGAGACATTGTCTAGTGTCCTGGTAGTCACAATGTTTACACTGCCTTTCATTTATTTCTGCTGTTATTACCAAATTTTCCCACTCCATTATGTATATTTAATTTCAGTAAATTCTTAAACATGCACCTGACATAACTGAATTTTTTTCACATTGTTATGTGTATCTGAAATACATCCCTGGTGCTTTTTTCTGTGAAATATTTCTTCCTTACCAAGATACCATTTTCTCATTTGACATTCATTACAATAAAGTAGCATATAGGAAGCTGTTTCTGCTTCTAAGAATAATTCAAATAGTTGCCCCCAGCCCACATTTTCACAGCATTGGTTGTTAGGTTGAAGAAACAGGATGTACTTGGTTTTCCACCTGCTCAGTGGTACCAGTGAAACTAGTCTTGCAGTCTTTGCATGCCCAATTCCATCAGTGATATAGAGAAAGTCACGGTGCATAAATAACTCAGGATCAGCTTCAGGAGTAGGGGATTTACAGTAACACAGTTATAACCATTTGAATTATGTTCTAATGCAGACGAGGATCCAATGTCTCACTGACTTTGGATATGAGCAGCTTGGGAAGTGTTGAACCTTTCGTCACCGTGCCGACCCCACGGGAAAAAGTAGCGATGGAATACCTGCAGTCAGCTGGCCGCGTCCTGACACGGCAGCAGCTTCGAGACACAGTGGCATGTTCTCATTTGCTTCAAACAGAATTCATGGTGAGTTTAATAATACCCTTGAAATGAGGATTTTTGACATAAGTGGCACAACAGAAACTGCGAAGAAAAGATAATCGGGCAACACTTTCACGTCAAGGTACAAATCATTTCCAAAGGGCAGATTAGATAGTTTCGAGTTTCATGTTTGCACACTAAAGACAGATAACTCGGTCAGTTATATCCAAGGATAATACAGATTCCTCTTGGTTTGAAGTCCCATCATAAATGGGCTAAGTATTATAATAGAGTTACAGTGCAAACAGAACTGTAACACTGTGACAGTTTCAAAGAGATCATAAAAGCTGTAATGAAAACACAGTAATAATTTCAGATTTTATTTGTTCCCATGTAAGCACCATGCATGCTTGCAATTTGAGCACTAAATTTTTAGTCACCGTAAATTAGTTTTTGGAGAAGATAAGGACACCCACAATCCTTGTCCAAAAGGGACTTTTTTCCCCAAGGTCCAAAATACCTTTAACAAGCATACCATACAGCAACCTAGTATATTCAAGACAAAAAACCCCGAAGTGTTTTACAAGGGTATTTATTAGTAAAAAGGCTAAGAATCTAAAATGAAGAAAATAGCCAGGTGGAAAAGTCAGAGCAGAAAAACTCAATCAGGAAAAACACATTACAACACATTACTTTAAGAAGATCTGAAAATGTGTGGTATTGCAAAACACTGAAATGAAAAAAGCTGTCAGAAAAAAGGAGACACCTTTTACCAGGGATGTAGAAAAGAGCATAAACTGATGCTATTCGAATGTGAAAGCTCAGGCAGAGCAAAAAGAGTTTTGAATTTTAAAAAATCACAACTTCATATTTAAACAGATCAAAATCACAAAGTTTACCAAAGGATACAAGGATCAATTGATGGTCAAAATGGTAGAAAAGTGATTTGGGGAACCTGAACCAGTAGGTTAGAAGTGACTCCATTATTTGCATCTGCATTCACCCTAGAAGAACTTAAGAAATTTTGTACGTGTGTGACAGGGATAGGTTCAAGCAGGGCTAGAGGTTCTGTCTGATATTGAAGCGTTAGTGGAAAGGATTCTATAACAAATCAATAAAATTAATAAAAGTAAGCTAGTAGTCACCCAGGAATCCCAAAGGAGTCCATATATGCACTTACTGATGTATTAACTGGAGAGGTGTGATGTAGCAGCTGAGGAATCAGAGAGCCAGAGGTAGCAGCTTTTCAGAAGGGTTCCAGAATTGATCCACAGAATTATGTCTAGAAATCTGATATCTGAATCAGCGAAACTGGAAGAAATTAAAATTAAACTTGCCAGAGCACGTGATCCCGTAGGTTTCATTTTCTTTCCAATTTTTGCATGTGAATCAATAGATGATGAGTGCCATCTTACACTGAAAATTGCTTTTCATTATGAATAATTGCATCCTATGGAGCAGCTCTTTTACTTACCTTGAAAATCCAAGGTTAATAGTAAAAGTCATTTGCTTAAGAAAAGTAAATCCCTCAGTTCTTCTACCAAAATTTGGACAGACAGTGTAAACAGAAAAAATTACAATCATCCAACATACTTTTATCACCAGTTATGCCATGGGTTCTCTGCCATCCTGCTGCTGAGGCAGGAAAGTCAGAAGAAATAACTTCATCGTGCTTAAGCCCCCATGTTAGGAGACAGTTTGTACTGACAAACTGGCACCTCATAGAATCCTGTTTACCCAAATCGTCCCACACAGCAGTTGTGCTCAGCTTTGGGGAGACAGGGTCACATTTTATTTGTCCCTCGGAGAGTCACAACATGGCTCTGGCCACTCAGGGTTTCCACAGAATTTTATTGAAAAGGTCATGACTTGTCTATTCTGTTTTTAAACAAAAAAAAAGAAAAAGTGTTTTAAGATGAAGCTGTTGGACAGTATCTGTTTACTATGTTTCTTGCTATAGATAATAGCTCAAATAGGAACCTGAGGCATGCAAAGAACGCAGTATGTAACCCTCAGCCATTCTGCTCACAAAGCTCATTTTAACTAGCTAAAGAAACATAGTAAGGCAGTCTCCTGGGATTATTAGCTCTCATGAAAAGCTTCCAAATGTGAAAAAAGTGGGGAAATGTTCGAAGTTTTCAGTGGAAAATTAAAACATGAGCAGTTTCAGATTATTTTTAGGTCTTCATGTTTTTTTCATTAACAATTAAAGGGACATTACTTAATTAAAGGGTATATTTGGTTGAGAGTATACCTGATTTGCAAGGACAAAGAAACATAATTTGAGAAGCATATATGTTTCTTTTAGTAGCCTGAGTTGCTACTCTTCAAAGGACAAAATATGTGGAATTGGTGATACCTAAATGTCAAGAAATACAGTCCTGCATGGGAAAGTGCCTGATCATTAAATCCATAAAATTAGGTCCTCATAAAAATGGAGGGATGAGTATAATGACTACCTGCCTGAATTTTCCTAAATTTTGCCACATTTTCTTGCATGCGTTCAGGGATCCAAATCATATTTCTTCAAGTGTATGAACATCATTTAAAACTTGAAGTGATAAAGAATAGCTGCTGTTAGAAGATACCACGCAGAGAGGGAAACCATCCCATGAGCAATATGCATATGCATCTGTAATTGCATGCAAGTGACTGAGCACAGGAATGTGTGCAGTTTATGCATTATTTGCAATTATTTAATTTATTTGATTAATTAAGAAAATTGCATATATATATTGTCTATACACCTACAGAGTTTGTATACTAGTTTGCACATGTTCCTGTTATTTGCAGTGTGCTGTGCTTATTTGCTCCCCTATTAGCAGGAATGTTATCACCATATTATCCAGATTTTTTTTTCTGGAATAATCTCTTTTTTTCTCATAGCCAGTTTAAGAATAAGTGACTTGTCTGTGGCTGTAATCCACAGTGTATTGTCAGATTTCTGTCTGTGCCCTTGGACTCACAAGTACTTACTGCTGGGAGGAGACCACTGATTAGAAAGTGTTTACAGGATGTAAGTGATTAATGTTATTAATGGTCCCGTTTGGCCCAAAGAAATGTGTTTCTGTTTTCAACTTGGTGGCATTTTTGCATCTGTCAGTAACTTGCCAAATGATGAATGATTTAAAAATTTCAGCAGGCATAGTAATGGAGTCAGCTAGGCATCTGGAAGACCCACACTGACCACTATCACTTGCGCTGGCAGAGGACTCTTCCTCACTCTTTCCTCACTTCCTCACATTTTTCCAGCCTCTGTAGATGACAGACAGAGATCCCATTAAGACAACCTTAGTGTCTTGCTCTCTCTCACTTGGTGCACAGTTTAGCAGAGAAACCTTTCAGAAGCCATGTACTTATGGTGTTTGTACTAAGCCAGAACTGAGCTAGGGGAGCTCTAGGTCAGCCAGTTGGAACAATTTGGAGCCCAAGGGCCAAGGGTAGGAGTCCCAACAGAGGTCACCATTGGGAAGCCGTAGAAGTCAGAGGTGAGACTGGGGAGAGTATGGGAGCTCATTTTGTAGTTTTGTGGATAAGGAAGCAGCATTAGATGGAGGACAGAGGTGAGATAGTTGACTTGAGGTAGTGGGGATGAGATTTATGCAAGAATGAAGTCTTAGAAGTGAGAAGATCCTGAACTTAGGACAGCCATCATATGGATGGCAGTACAGCGATCTGAAAAAGGATGGGGTGAAGTACCTGCAAGGAAGATGTGTCTCAGCAGGAACACTTTGGATGGCCTGACACAGCAAGTCATTCTTTTGAGGAGCCAGCCAAAGACCAAGAAGAGATCAAGTAAGAAACTGAATGAGGGGAAGGGAAGAATAAAGAAGGTCCATGAAATGCATGGACATAAGGCAGAGAAGGTAGAAAAATAAAAATCAGCACAGATGCAACCTCACATGGTAGGGTATTTGTAAGCCAAGTTGAGAAGTGGAGACAAATCACAGCATTTCAGTATGAACGATCTAAATTTTACTTAACTTTGCCTTCTCTTCAAGCAGTGAAGTGTGAGGGTAGCTTCCCCTGCTTGGTGAACCCATGTAAAAATCTGCTATTTGGTGCATGCTTGACAAGTTGTTCGAGGCCTCATCCCTGTTCCTTTAAAAAAACCCTGCAGAGGTCAGTCATGCTGGGCAGGACCAGAGCTTGTGTCTGAAGGACAGGGACCATGCATATTTTCTGTACCAAAGTACTGGGCAGGCCTGCACCTCTAGAGTAGAAACCAAGTCATTTTGGAGGAAAATCCTTAAGTAAATTTTCCAGTGATGCAAGCCAACAGATCCTCCTCATGTTCCTATGTGTCTCTAAGAGGCAACTACATAATATGCCACCGTCTCTTCGGCTAAATGTCCCAGGCTAGCATGATGTTTCCAAGTCCGTAGTTCGTTAAAGAAGTTCATTTACTGAAGATCGAATTCCAGCTTACTCTAAGATAATTTAAATAATGGTGGCCAAAACCAAATCAGCATAAAACTGAAGATTTGAGTAAACTAAAGCATTTTTAATGTGACTTTGCCTTATTATTTTAGTTGGTAAAACACCCCCACAATCATGAAAAAAACAAACAAGCTCTGTATGTTTCATCTTGCTATTTTAAAAGGGTTTGTTTTATTCAACTGTAGAAACATTGTTTCAGAACCTCAAAATCAAAATTGTTCTTACGCTCCCTTAAACCAAGTTAAACATTTCATTCAATACAAATTTTGCAGATACTTACTTTTCATGCTGATAAAGTTGGAAAAAATGTCATTTTAAGTTTATGAGGAGTTTATAATTTGTGTATTTTTGAGACTTAAAGGAAACGCATTTATTATTTGCACATCTGCAATGTAAATCAGTCACTAAAACATGAAAATTAGAAGCAAAAGAAATTACTTCCCATATTTTATTACTTTTGATCCTGAATGCAAAAGACTAAGGCACTTCATTCTAGTAGTTCAAATAAGAGGCAAATGAGGTCTTTGAATTTAATTGTGAAGGGCTTAGCACAGAATTTTTTAAAAGTTTGCCATATGTTAATATTTAATTATTTTTAAAGTTCCTCCCCCACTTATGTAAAATATTGTTCTTTTTTGCCACAGTACTGTACTTTTGAACTCCACTTTTCTGGAACTATAGTGCATTTTAACCTTGGTCCTAATCCCATAAAAACTTTTTAAAAAATAATTCATCAGAAGTGTTCCTTGGAAGTCACCCCTTCAATATGCAACTCTCTGTGTTTATTAAAGGAAGGGTGTTGACAGGCTTGAGGTGGGAACCACTTTTTTTCCTAACAACTTTGATGTTAAGAGACAGTTGTGTAACAGCAGATGGCCTTCTGGTGATAATTTCCTGCATGGCTCCTTTGGAAACATCAGTCTGATTTAATTTATTTTTTATAGGAAATACCAATGAATTTTGTGGATCCCAAAGAAATTGACATCCCAAGTCATGGAACTAAAAACCGCTATAAAACAATTTTGCCAAGTAAGTGAGCTAGCCTATGGTTTTCTACTATGACATTTAGTCCTGATTTGAAAATATATTGCTGTGAAAATCTAACTGTCTTTATATTTGCTTGATGTGTACCCATTTATACTTGTATTTATAATTCATGTAGAAAGATAACAGAAGCCCAGTGCTGTAGGACTGGCAAATGCAGAACTGATGCTCTACTGCTGCCTCAGTAGATATACAGGTTGGCAGCATCCCAGCCACGTACTGAAGGGCAAGCCTGGCTTATGCTGATTTTCTCTGAAAGACAGATTAGGCAGATGGGGAGAGTGAGGTCTGCCATGCCCTGCAGTAGCTCTTCATCATAGTCCAAACCATCTTGCAGTCACTGGATTCCCTTGGGATAACTTGGGAGTAAACCTAGACTACAAAGAGCAAGTACAACCTATATTGTCTTGTAGTGGGCTTCCATCTTTAAAGGTCCTCTGGTGATTGCTTTTGTTCTTCTCATGCACTGAACTCTGTGGAAATCTGCTTACATTCCTACAGTCCTGCCTCTTCACTGCTCTTAACTTGTTACTGCCTTGCTATACTGCTTCTGTATTTTCACTGGCCCAAATTCATATTCAATTGCTGTGTTATAATTGGAGGTGATTGAAAACTTTTCAGTGGAATAGTTTTCCTTCAAAATACATGTTTCTCTGAAATGCAGTTATTTTCATAATGTTTGTTGGTGGATAATGAGATACTCTGTTTCTCTTTTATTAAACATTTTGGTTTGTGTTTTGTTTCAAAATAGGTTGCAGAAGTTCTAACGTTACACCAAATACAGACATGAATAGTTGAGTTTTCATCATTTTTGACATCACCAAAGTGAAACAGTTCAGTGATTCAAAATATTACAGAACATTCACACAGAAAAATGTAAATCCTTTGCTTAGGTTTGGAATGAAGAATACTTTTAAAATGAAAGCATACCCTATCAACTAGAAATTTGCTTTCTAAATATCTCTGGAATACCCTTGTGAGCCTATGTTATGTATTAGTCACTCAAATTCACACATCCTAAATTATGAGGTTTCTCTCACCCAACCTGAAAATTTGTTCATAGTACACCAAGGCCTTGCAGTCAAACTAATGAAAACTGATGCCCTTGAGCCTCTAGATTAATCTCAGAAATGTGACATGTAGCTGGGAAAGAAGCTTGTCTGGAGTCCTTGCTTGTCTTCAGCCTTCACTAAAATTTTCATTGTGTTCAAGGTTAGTTTATCTATTGCAACCAATAGCTGTGTGCATCTGAGTACAGTCAAGAAATAGTGAAAGGAATTAAAGACAAAATGTAACTGAATGCAAGTTAGATACCAAGAGTCAGACAAGTCAGTGTCCCTTAGTCTGGCCCAATGTCAACAGGATGTACATGGAGGGTGAAATCCTGGCCCCTTTGATGACAGCAGGACTTTTGCTATCAGCTGCAGTGGAGACTAGATATCACCAGCCCCCCTCTGCCTGACTGGCAGATTTTTGGAAGGAGTTTTCCTTTCCCATAGTATCTCCTGTCCAGGCTGCCCCAACCACCATCAGGTTCACTTCCAGCAATGCCTTGCAAATGGGATGAGTCCAGTTTCACTGTTTTGAATTGGGTCACAACAGCTGGGCTGTACTTGATACTGCTGAGCTTTGAGAACCAGCGTGCCTGTGTGTTTTCACCTCCAGTTAGGCAGGATGTGCCACTAGCTCCACGGCACATTTTCAATCCAAGCACACTGCTGGTGTGCACTACAGCTACCCACTGACAGGCACTTTGCAACTGTCCTTGACAGAAATGAGAAGGTTTGTTGTGTGTTAGCACCAGGTTTTTTCAAAGATATTTTGAGGCACATGCTCATAATAAATATTCACACACCCCACACACAGTCTGAGAGGGTTTGGAAATTATTTGAGTGATTAAATAGAACAGCTTTCCTGGTTTCCTGCTCAGATGATAACAACCCACTGCTTTGTACACCCACATCAGCTTTTCCATTCCCAGCACTGGGTGCGTCTTCTGAATCGAGGCACCTGTGATGACAAGCGATGTCCTAAAAATGCCCAGTGCTGCCAGCTCCACCCTCCATGCTGCCGTGGATATTCTCAGTTTCTAAGTGATAATTCCATGACAGGGTGCAGGAGGGCAGGTTTATGTTAGTAGATACCACCCAGGCAGACACACTCATGTGAAATAGAGGTAATGCCTATTAAAAATTATTCTATATGGAAAACTACAAAGTACAGATGTTACATTTCTATGACAGATGTTTCAGTTGCATTATAACATAGCCAACACTCTCATGCAAACACCAGGCTGCCGCTCTATGTCCTCTAAGTGTTGTCTGCATTACAATAATATTCTAATTCAACTACTGGGAGCTAGTGTGGGATCAGTCGAGTGGCTAATCAGTTCCTAAAGATGGCTGTTTCTCCCTCCTTCCTCCTGGCTGTGAGCCCACCCATAGCTCCTGTTAAACCCTGCTCTGTACATTTAGCTGCATCTCCTCTGCCACTAGTCTACAGTATTTCTCACACCCTCTGAGCAGGTTTCCAATTCTGCACACAGATTTCTCAATCTCTCACCACAGCCACGTTCTGTGTGGCAGAACAGCAACACTGCTGCTCCTTCTTCATCCTCTTATTGCACATCTTCACCTTTGCCTGCTTGTCTCCTGCAGCCCCCACTATATGTCCCTGCAGCAGGACCTCAGTTTCCTACTATCTTCTCCTATATCTCCCTCTACTTCTTCAGCCCCATATCTTTCCTACTTCCTGTCTCAAACCAGAAGCAGAATTCCTGTGGTATGTCAGAGTATGCGTGGACTTTTGCTTAAAAAGGAGCGAGTGGTTTAACACTATTCTGTGGCTATCTTTGTCTGTGCAACACATTCATTAGTTTACCATTCCTTGTCCCTCACTGAAGACTAACCTCAAGTCAAAAATCTCCATGAGAACACCCTGGGCAGAACAGCAGATTCACACTAACATGAAGATAGAAACCACTAAGGGGCTCAGACCCAGAAGTCCACAATCTGTTGCTTGAAGTGCTTGTGCTAACACTCGCTCTGACATTCCACTAAAGACAAGGGTAAAGTTAAATCATATGATCAAAGCACTTATATGAAAACATATAAACAGATGCTGGAAAACCATTCTCTTGATGGTGAAATTTTTTAGCTCCCTTGCACTTCCCAGTCCTGACTACAATCATATTTGCTCCAGTTCTGCCCCCTAATGAAAGCACCAATGGAATTCATGGAGTGAATGATCCTCCAGTATCGATGGCGTGGCAGGAGGTTGTCCAGCACTGCTGCCATATAATCCTGCTTGTTCCCTCCCCCATGGAGGCAAGTTACAGTCCTTTTAACACCCTCCTGTTCCTCCAGTTTATAAATTCAGGACAACATTAATTTGTTAAAGGTGGAGTTAGAAGAAGCACCTTCTACTCTACTGAGAGAACTATTCCAGACTTTCTAGATACATGGAAAAAAACAGCAGTAATTTTGCCTCAGTTAAAACTATAGAAGACATACTTTATTAGTAAGTGTAAGTGCTTAGCAGCACCAGTGCATTTTCAGATGCTTTACAGACATTGATAAATTCAACCTTGCAGTCAACATTTGTCTTTCTGCTGTGGCTTCAGACTCCAAGACTTTGCCGTCCATAAGGATAAGACTATTACCTCACAGGTATTTGTCATTCAGGAGGAAACTAATGACTTCCATTTGTGTCTGATGACTGCCTAAGGGCTCTGGATCTCTTGAATTGCTCTGATTTTCCTCATCTCAGAGCTCAGCACTTCCCCGTTTCATAACTGATCATGACTGTTAATTTATAAAAGATTCCTGTTCGGAAGCAGTGTTTGTTTCATTGATTGGAGTTGGAAGGAGTCTCAGAAATTGTGAATTGCTCAGAATTGCTCCCTAGTAACAGAGGGGTTTATCTCAAGACATAGTAATTAAACTGGATGTTGAGTCTGCTTGGAAGAGGTTTTTTAAGGTAGGGGTCAAGTGACACCAGAATCAGAGGCATTGTGTGAGCTAGAGGAAGCGGGTGTTTTTTCAAGGCCACGTAGCCTGAGGCATTTGTGGAAATGGCTAATAACCACTCTGTGCTGAAGAGAAATGAGAGGTTTCCTGTCCTCTTATTGTTAAGGGAAAAAAAAGGTCTAAGTGAAAAAAGTTAGGAAAGCTAGTACAAAGATATTTTAACACAATTTAATTAGGGTTCACTAGTGCTATTAACCACAGAAGATAAGACTTTGAAGTCATGCAGTCATTTGCATATTTGAAGAAACATACTTTCAAAGCATCATCCTGGGTTCTACAAAGGCTCCACTCCTGCCCAAGGTGCTCCTGTGACCTCCAGTGGGAAAAGGACATAAAGTATGTTTGGGATCATTTCTCCTTTTCCTTTGATTTGCAAAGGTTTTCTTGTGTTCTTAGGAACAGGATGAAAAGTCACATAAGAAATCCAGAAGCAACGTTAACAATACTAGATTTTGCTGCAGCATATATATATATATCATTTATATATATTTTTATGTAAACAGCAGGGTGACACACTAAACAGAGTTTTCTTATCTCTTTCCAGCTCAGTGCCCATGTATGTATCACGAAACTCATTGCCTAGATTGCACTCAGCAAAGGAGCTAACCAGAGACTATTTCCAAACCAATAGGTGTCTGTATACTGTCAAAAACCCTGCTAATTAAGTATTTAAACAAATTGCCAGAAGAAAATATTTTTTTCAGCATAGAAATATTTCTATATCATTTTGTTAAGGGTAGAATATTTTTTCAGAAAATGTGTGAAGAAAGTCAAAGTGTGTCCCTAGAAGGCCACAACATGGGCATCTTGCTCCCCCTTTCTGTTTCCCCCTTTCTGTTACATTGTATACTTGAAAATACACTGCTTTAATTCCAACATGGTATTATATGGAGAGAGGGGGGTGGTGTCACATCGTCACAAATGAAGAAGCAAAACCTTCCTTTCCAGGAGGGATTTAATAAGCCCCAGCTCTTTACTCAATAGAACTGGCCCCCACTCCATTCTGGAACATTCAAGACTGAAGAAAAGTGTGAAATAAAACGTTCTTGTATTTTGGCATTGTGTCTCCAATCCAGTACACACGAATGGTCACAAATTGTGTCAGGTCAGGACACAGAACTGAAGGGAAGAATATGGATTACATAGTCTAGCCCCTTACAGTGAACTTAAATTGATGTAAACCACATATATTTTATTTCATCCCAGGCAGAAGAGTCTTTCCTTAATTTAAATCCAGCTGTCCAGTGCAGTCACTGAACACTACAGCTTCAGGCAAAAGTACCAAAGTCAAGTTCAACGGGCTTGGTATAATTATGAGCCACTGTACAATGAAAGGACACAGGTTTCAGACAGTCTAGGCAGGCCAGCTCGATAGGCAGCACGGGCAGACCAGACCTCGCTGAGCATTGCCTGGGCCAGACAGTGTTGCTTCAGTGCCCACAGCCCAGCCTTAGTTACATGGGATGATCCTTTGCAGAAGGAAGAATTTGGTGCATAATTCTTTACTGCCTGACAACCCCAACTAACAGTAGGTTTCTTTCCTTCAGAAAGTCTTTGATTCTCACTAGAAGTCTTCTAACTATGGGTTTTCTTATTAATTTCCATCTTCCTTGTGCTCTCAGATCCTCTAAGCAGAGTGTATTTGAAACCAAAAAATCCATCTGACTCCTTGAGTACCTACATAAATGCTAACTACATTAGGGTAAGTAAATGTACACTCTCCATGTACTTTTGAGAAAATATTTTATTTGCCATGTGAATAGCTGGTTTTGCCAAGATGCCACTTATTTTATTCTTACCCATCTTCATTGAAAATTCCAAATCTTTTTGTCTAAATATGTGTGATACAGAGTTTCATGAGCCATTTCTAACAAAGACCACACAGTCATGAATGTACAAAAGTGGTTGTAATAAAAAAAAGTCAAATAGTTTATAAAAAACATCGAGAAAAACATGCATTACTGTCTATTTACTTTGATATTTACTGTTTCATATTGACCTAGTCCCTTAGAGTAAAAAAAAGAGGGTTACCTTTTAACAGTGATAGATACCAGTACTTTCAAGATACCAATTGATAGTTCTGAAATCAACAGTTAAGTAATTAAATGAATACTGTAACAGGTTTGTGAAAAGGAACATAAACAGACATGTTAAATATACACATGTGCCCACAACGTAGCCATTCACATTTTACTCCCTGTACTGGTCACATGACACAATGACATAACCAGCATGAACCCTGTTGGAAAGCAGCATTTCTAAGTGTCAGGAATGCTACACTCCTTGATCACACACACAGACACACCGGCACACAGAGCTTTTTTGAACTCCTGACAGAGTATATGCTAAACAGACTACAAAGAAACTACTTCAATCATATTTTAGGAGTGTAGTCCTCTACCTGAAAAATTTAATGTTTTCTTTAGAGTTATTATCCAGACCCTCAGCTGGAATAAAGGTAATAGTGCAATGGAAATTTGGCCACAGAGCTCTACAGTGATGTTGCTTCTTTTATTAACAGCACATTAATATGTAGGTATACAGCACCATGTCCCTTACCCTGCCTCACTTTGCATCCTGTACTTTCAGCATTTCTTATGAAGACATCATCATGTAACTAAGTAGAGTGTTTCTGTTTGGACAGCAACAACATCATATCCAAGAACCAGGCCATTTGTTGCATTCCCTGAGATCTCCCTTTTCCTTATGCCACCAGCCTTCACTCTCTCCTATGGTGATTCCTCCTGCTACCAACACCAGTTGAACTGACAGCACCTGTGGAAAAAAATGCAACCCAGCAATGAAACGAAATTTTACATCCATGTACATAAAATCATTGGGCTTGCTGGGATCCTGACAGACCTGTCTTGGACAAAGTATGTTCAGGCAGATTGGTGGGTGGCAGGAGGACAATTTGTGCCAGCTGAGGATTATCCCACTGGTTCATGCAATGAGTAACAGCTGTCATGGAGAAAGGCTCCCAAAATGAAGACCCAAGGCTAGAGGCTCCCACACCACCTCATGCTGTTCTCCATTCGTTCATTCTCTTCAGACATTGCCAGGCTCTCTCTGCCTTACTGTTGGGCACCCTGTCACTGCACAAAATCGTAACTTCTCCTTTTCACACAAAAAATAAGGTGTGTCCTTTTTTCCCCATTTCTTCTTGTCTTCCCTCTCTTCTGCTTCCCCACTGTTTGCCTGACGTTTCTTTGACCTCCTGAATGCTTGTGTGTCTTGGGACTCCCTATACTCCCCTTATATGTTGTCCTTCCTACAGAGTCTCATAAGGGCACTTCTCCCTTAGAAAAGATGTATACATAGTCTTTGACTCCACGAGCAGTCATGTATTTTAAAGTTTTTTCCAGTCATGATTCTTTGTAGATACCAGTTTTACAGTTCTTTTCTCTCCTAAGGCTGGCTGAGTATAAACTAGCTTGTAAACACTGCTGCAATTTAAATTATAGATTAAAGTACCACTGGATGAGGAAAGTCCCAATAACTGGAAGAATGGAGTTAGCTAAAAGAAGCCAAGTAAGCAGGGAAATTTGAGAGGAATTGTTGTATTCTCAGGATCATTTAAGTTCATCAAATCAGTTTCCAGAGAAAAAACTGTTCTACTGAAAAAATTCTGATCTGCTCTACTTTTAGTTGCAACTTCTTTCAGTTCAAATATTTATTTTATTTTATTTCAGATTAATTTTTCTGCTCTTTCTGCTCTTTTATTCACCTGTAATATTGATTTATCACATGAATTTAAAGTAAATGCTTTTGTGTCTGTTTCTTAACCAGGGATATGGAGGTAAAGAGAAGGCTTTCATTGCAACTCAGGGACCCATGATTAATACCGTGAATGATTTCTGGCAGATGGTTTGGCAAGAAGACAGCCCTGTCATTGTTATGATCACAAAGCTGAAAGAAAAAAATGAGGTATGACAACTAGCCAAACTGAGAAATTATTCCTATGGCTGCATGCTATAGAAGGGATACGGAAGGAAGCTAGCAGATAACTGGTTTTTAAATAATCTGTTAATAAGATATGTGAAGAGTAATGAGGGGGTAGCCAAATACACCAAGTGCAGCAGGATAACCATCATAAGCCATTATGTATTAAGAAAAAGAATTTCATTTTCTAGATCTGTGCTGTTGGGTTCCTAACTTTCAAAGAAACACCTCCTTTATGTGTTGGTCACCTCTGTACTTCTTTTTACTTTCTAAGTATATAAAGACCAGGTGGTTAATGTTATGAATAGCAGCTTCCTGACATGGCTGAAGTTTGCACTTTGTTATAATGTCAGGGATTGAATCCATTCCCAATGTTACAAATCTTCTGGACCATCCCATAAATACAGTTTGGGCTCTCAGATGCCAGCATCACAGAGGAATTTATATAGAATGGAAATAATACTCTTTGCCTTGGTATCAATTAGACTTGAAAATTGCATTTTAGTGGCTAATGGCCAACTAACTGCCTGTTATGCATTCCATGACTTTTGCATCAATTCCAAACTATATCTTCAATATCTTTATTTAGTAATCATGTAAATTTTTGTCAGGCTTTCCTTGATAGTGTCAGAATCCATATTTCTGATTACCAAAAATTAGGAATAAAAATCACTCTCCCATGCAGAAGGCCAACACAAAACTTGCTCTGGAAAACTGAATATTAAAGAAGTGGTTTACAGGGCTTGTGGACAAGAGAGAGTCAGAAATAAAGGAGATGGATTTTTTTCTTGAGTCCAGACTTAGTAAGGATTCCCAGCTCCAGGTAGGTGCCTCAATCAAATCTCAGCACACTACCACATAAGCACCAGGGCTATATTTCCCCTGCTACACTCACACCCCTGCTATTCTAACTCAGATGCATGATGGTAGAGCAACAGAGTTTATAAAGTTTCTAGTCTGAGTGATCAAGGACCAAGAGTCTGAGTGCATTCCCAGGGCTCAAACCCAATGCTCCATTTAAATGTGCACTCAGTAGACATACTCTGCTTTCTTCTGCCCTTGACTGTTGCTTCACTCTTTCTCAGCATGAGTTTAGACTTCTAACATGAACCTAAAATCCAAGGGATTTTGAGAAACTGTATATGAAAAGTAGGTTGGTCCTGTAAAATGTCCCAAGACTTACTTCCAAACCAGGTGCCATTTTGCAGTAGACTATTCAAAGAGGTTTTCAGAATCTCACATTTAGGATTAATCATGAAAGCATAGCAGTCAACCAGGCTAATAGACCAAAAGAGTAAGTATTTCACTGAGGAAATGCTGACTGTTTAAACACTCACATCTGACACTGTGTAAGAAGAATGACTTGAAAGAAGTGCCCAGTGGTTTTCATCATTCCAGGAAGCTCTGTGTTTACCTGAGTTATGCAGGCTGTAGGCGCTGGTGTTTATCGGCATTGTTGTGCCTGGCAATGGTAATTTCCTTCACATAGAAAGGGTGAGGAATCTCAAGTCGTTCCCAGGCTATATAGAGAGGCTGTGTTTGTGCAAGCTGTCCTGTCTAGAAACCTTAGGAGCTCTCCCACTGTCAGCAGGTTCCTCCTGAAACCTTGCTTGCTATTGAAAAGGAAGCAAACTCTTATTGGCTATGCTCAGCATATTACCTTCACTGTTAAAATATTTGCTCTCTATAGAGAAGGCAAAAGCAGATCTTATTTAGCATAATAGCACTTGGTATTTTTTTCCTTTCTGGGGTCTGCTTTATTTCCATCACTTTCAGGGAGGTACATCTGCAGTATACAGACATACAAATGCCTTCATATCTGCAAGCATATTTATCCACTCATCCACATTCACTCCTGAACAAATAAACCTCCATAACTATCTCTCATGTATACACTGTATTCCTCAGTTGGTGTAACACCAGTCAGCCTCCACTTGAGCTATGAAGTACTGTAATGTATGAAGTAAGGTATAATGAAGAAGCTGTCAAATGAGAGACACATGAAAAACCTCAATCTCAACAACAAGTTAATTTATTTTGCATAAGAAAAATTATTTGGGACATTAGTGTCCTAGTTCAAGACACTGATGTAACAAATTTGCATTAGCGATGGGAATTGTGTGGAATGATGATGTATAAAGGTTTCTATAGAGTCACTTCCATGTATCAGATGAAAAAATAGTTTAGACTTGCTGTGGTAAGTATGAGTTTTTGCAAGATGGATAAAGATATGAGTGTAGAGTGCAGAGCAACATATTTATTTCAGCTGTACAGAGAAAACATACAGAATTTGTAAAACCTCTCCTCAGAATTGCACAATGTCTGAACAAAATGAAAATCTTACCTGTGCAAGGAGAGTCCACGGCAAAGGACCTTCTGCCTGAATAACTGGTGAGAAACTTGGAAACTAGGCCATGGTTTTGGGGTTAGTATGAGGAAAAACACAGCTCATCTAGGGATCTAGGTACCCTCTGTGGTCACTGAAGAGCAGTAGTCACCTCCAGAGGCTGATCTCCGTCCCACTTTGAGAGAATGAGATAAATCACTAACTGAAGGTGTCCATCTCTAATTCTGTACTAGTATTCTAGGACACAATCCTCCAAAGCTTTACACACAAGGCACATACAATTTTCATATATTACTGAGTTTAGTCAGAAAAACTGAGCAATGGAATTTAGATAAATACATGGGGTGTAAGCATGTCACAGACATATATATATTATTTCATAGAGAAGTTTATAGACTTCTGTTGTATCAGCTGATTTTTGTCATTGAGCTATGTACTATAGCAATAATAAGGATTTATTCTGCCTTCAAAACTTACTAGTGACATTACCTGTTAAACAGGAACATATTTTGGGAAGTGTAAGTAAAGATCCTGTACAGCATTCTGCAAGAGAGAACTAATTCTGCCTGATGCATCAGATTACTCAGATAATGCAAATCTTGTTGTCAGTAATTATCTAGGACAATCTTGTTAGCTCACTGTTTAAAGCTCATGTCATATTTCATGTAACATTTTTTCCCAGTTGGTCTGTATATGGTATACCCTTATACATGTGCAGCCAAGAAGATTCTGGAATTCAGAAGTCTTTCCTTTTACAGACTTCCCATAAGCTTCTTTGAAGATTACTTATTAGTTGGGTATTGGTACCACAGATAGGTTTGGGAAGAACTTAGGAAGATTTGATGAGGTTTTCAGTATATTAAGGCAAATCCCCCAAGCCCTCTTTAGTTAGTAGTGACAGTAAATAGAGGCAGGAGTAAAAAGAGATCCTGGAATTGACGCTTTGCTGTTATTATTCTTTTATATTGTGTTATTGGAACCTTGAATGTGTAAATTTATAGGCATAGCTATCTGGAGAAATACCCCAGAAGCAGAGTTGCAGTAAAGCAACTGCACAAATATTTGAGTATTGTTAAACTAATTTTGTGCAGGGTCCAAGTCCAGAGAATGTAAAGGCAGTAAATAGCATGTCACCCGGGAAAGCCTCCCTGCACTGGCAGAACTGGGACCAGGCTGCAGTAGGCGCAGTTCTGGTGAGTTGAAAACATTGCCTGTGATAAATCCTGGGTGCCAGCCCCAGACTGAGGCAGGGCCAGATCCTCCCAGTCATGGAGATCCACCTCAGGAGCAGTCCCATGAACCTTGGCACCTGGTGAGCATGGGGTAGGGTATGCCAGGAGACAGGAGAGGTAATGGGAGGAAGCACAAGCCTGCAGCCCTGTTGCAGGGGGAAGGACAAAGGCTGAAATCAATTAAAAGTCATGTGAGAGCGTGTTTTTTGTATAAACTTCCTGTTTGTCAGGGAATGTTTAGTTGGGGGTGGGGAGGGGCCATGTTTGGATGTTTCTGATAAATGCTGTGTGCAGTGAGATTTACTGCTTGCACACATGAGGCTGAACACCAGACTCCTCATCCACTATATCTGATGTTTGAAAAGGTTTAAAATATACCTACTAGAGAAGAATCTTGTATGTCCAAGTAACAGCTTGAGGCAGTTTAATTTTTTTATTATGGTTCTGAGGTTTTGTATATTATTTTCTGCATATCTGATAACTTTGTCTTTCCTATTGCCATCTTTTTCCCTATTTTTAGTAACTTTCAAAAGCATGTTCATTCTCCACTCTTTAGAGGCATCTTGCATCAGCTTATCCCACCTGTATTTTCAAGGCTATTTTTAAAGCAGCAACAGTATTTTTAAAAGATGCACAGCAACAGTGTTAAAAATAATCCATTGTATCTCACTAAACATAGACGGACTGTTAAATGAAAGTTATTTTAATGAACAGCCACATTTCATTGTCCACCCAGCACAGGTTGCCAATTCCAGTTCTGGGAAAGAGTCAAGAAAAACACTCTTCTGGAGTGCCTGAAGGCTTTGTAGTGAGCATTGCATGTTCGCATTTATCAAGAAGTCTCAGGAGTTTACTCAGCTATTGTTGATTGTCAGGGCACAATTGTGTATTTAGACTTTTCTTTTTCCCATATTAGCACTAAAAACTACACTCCCAGGGAGGGGCATGAACTGCAGATCTGGCAGATGATAGTAACTATATGTGTCACATGGGTAACTGGAACTTGTGAACACTCTTTTTTGTACAAATTTTTGAGTATTTTATTGCCATTCTCGATCTCTTCGGGGAGACAGCAAATTTAGGACATTCGAGTGGTTCTGCAAAAGACAGGACTTGAACGAAACCAGTCAGAATGGCCAGCATTATTTCAGGAAATGTGGCTTTCACACACTTACACTATTAAGGTAATGAGCATCTATTTTTAGAAAAGTATTTATGCAACTGAGGTGATTCAGTTCAATCCACTATTGGGTTATCGAGTAGCAACTTAAATATCAACTTAAATACCTGGTGGTAAAGGCTTGCATTTCACTGGTTGTTTTTCTGGATCATTTTTAGCAGTATTTACTGGAAGTTATGCTTTATGGCAATTATATTAAAAGGATTGTTTCATTTTGCTGCATAATATAGGTTACTGTCTACCTAGGTGTATACCAGTTGCTTTAGCAAGGGTTTATGAGGAAATACAAACAAGGTCTTTCTGGGATTCCTATTGTTGTAGAAACGTTCTCTTGGGGTTTGGGAGTTTTTTGTTTGTTTATTTGGTTGGTTGGGGTTTTATACCTGTGTATTGGATATTAAAATAGAAGGTTTCCTTTAAGTGTTGAGGTGTCCTTTTATTTAATGAATGAATTGGGCTGGGCAGCATTATTTCAGAAAATATGGCTTTCAAACACCTTACATTCTTAAGGGGAAAAGCATCCATTTCTAGAGAAGTATTTATACAACAGAGATATTTGTTTTCATATAGCCTATGGAGATACTGTAATTGAAATAAATACTTGAAGATAAAAAATACTTGAAGACTTGAACATAAGTGAACTATTGCAGGGGGAAAATAAAATTACTTGCCTTGTAAATACTGTTTCTTCATCTCCTTTTTAGTAGATGTTTATTGGATAAATTGTTGAAATAGTGTAACACTATTGATTCATTGAGAATTTTGCATACAATTTTGTGTAGCCCTAGGAAGACTAAAGAAAATTTTTAACACTAATTTCCAGAAAGTTATATAGTAAAAAAGATCAGGTTCTTCAAAATACTTTAACATGCACATCAAGTCCAGTTGACTTTTGTAAGATCTAAGAACACATTTATATGCTTTCTTGTATCAGGGCCCAGGAGAGTAAATAGGGTAAAAAGTCTTGTAAGCAGAGGACAAATTCTGAATCTCTTGCTCAGAGGGGAATCCCATTGGGAAAGAGAAACCTTCAAAAGTTGAATTTTAGAGTTTTCTAGGAAAAGAGCCTCTTTAATTTTGAATGTGGGAAATAATTTCTATAACTAAACTTCACTGAGCTTTTAAGAATAAAAACAGCTGTGCAAATTGTTCTGTAGAAGAGATCTATACTGTAAAACTCAGATGCTGGAAGCCAGGCCTAAGTAATTTAGTAAGAACTCTGCAAAATCTTATTTAGGAATTATTCTGACATTAATAACACTTCCATTGATTTCATCTGAATTTTGCAGAAAAATACATTCTGTGTAAAATTAGATATGAATATGGCTCCAGGATCCAGTTTGTTGATGACACTGATGCTTGCTTTCCAGAAATGTGTGCTTTATTGGCCAGAAAAAAGAGGAATCTATGGGAAGGTTGAAGTCCTTGTGAACAGTGTGCAAGAATGCAAAAACTACACTGTCCGTCAGCTTACAATAAAGGTAATAATCTGCATCTGAGAAGTACCATTCACAATGCTCTCTTTCCTTTGGTGCTAAATAAAGTTAAATATTGGCTTTTTAAAGGGTATAAATTTTTGCAGGAAGAGCTATGAAGCTGCAAGGTAGGGTTGAGACCAAAGTACTGAAATACTTATTGTATTGCCACTTCATATCACTCTGGCAATTGAAAAGGCTTCAAAAAAGAGTCCAAGTTTCATTCTCTAAAACTGCATTTGTTTTGGGGCCCTTCTAGCATGGCCAAGGCAAAGTAAAGGGATTTTAGTTAATGACAGAACTAGCATAGCATTTGCTCTAAAAAAGATATGCTGTTCATGTTGTGTGATGAGTGCAACTATAACCTATCTGAGAAGCTAAAAATACAAGTATATAAGGAAATCTTCATGCTTTCCTGGTTATTACTAAATGTTAGTTGTGCAAAATAAGACAGATGTCCCTCTTCTGAGTTAACTCCTCATAGTACACTCTCATGCTATCAGATTGGCCTGCTACTCCTGACAGAGCATTACAGTAAATAATGTATTGGGAAAATTTGTTTAGTGTTTCTGCCCCAGCACTGAGAAGTGAGCAGAAGTCATATCATCCAATATGAATTACCCTAGCCTGTACTTAGCCCCTTGTTGAAGTAAGTGGTAGCAGACTCTTTTGGAGAGAATAACTTAACAAACTGGGATATCTTATTAATCTAGAAGGGCAATTCTTCTGTGTCTGAAGTTCAATACCCTTGTAATTTTAGTATCAGACCCTAATGATAAGGACCTTAAAAGGTAGAAATACGTGATAATTCAGAAATTCGGAAGCCCACATTAAGCTATTCTCTCTAGATGTTGTTGCTGATATAACACAGACCTCTGACAGTTCCCTATTGACAATACAGTCATTGAGTCAGTAGTCAGATGGATAAAACAGAACTTACACAGCTGGAAAAACAGTCAAGTTTTCAGGTGCACAAACCCTTCTTACAATTAGGTGTCTGGAAGCACATCAGTTCCATCCACAGTTCCATCCTCCAAGTCTAACATAAAAATTGTTTAATCTCTTAACACTTCTACTGTCTCTCTACCATACCATTGTAAGCAATAAAAAGAACACAGTTGTTCATATAAAATCTGTGTGTTATTTTCAGCAAGGGAGTCAGTCCCGCAGTGTGAAGCACTACTGGTACACATCCTGGCCAGACCACAAAACCCCCGACAGCGCTCAGCCTCTGCTGCAGCTCATGCTGGATGTGGAAGAGGACAGGGCGGGATCACCAGGCAGAGGGCCTGTCGTTGTGCACTGCAGGTAATTAGCCAGTCCTTCTCTGACGTGACTGCCTAAGGCAAGGCTACAGCACACTGCATCAAATAACCCTGCTAAAGAACGTGTTCGGGGAAAAGCAAGATTCCCCAGTTCCTCTTCATGCTAATTGACATTTTCAGTTCATATTTAAGGATATGAGTTTTGGAGAGAATTCCCCTGTTGTTAGCAGATTGCTTCTGAACTGTTGTCCATTTCTGTTAATGAACTCTGCTTTTTAAAGACCAGCTGGAAAAATTATTTTCCTTATGTATCTTATTTGTGATTTGCTTACTTTTTTGTCTTGTTGCATGATTACATACTTAATTCAGATGCAATGCCTGGTCACCAGTAGGCTAAAATATTGCAAAGCAAGTCAGTTTTGAAGAGCAAGCATCAGGTACAAATTTGGAGACCAAAACACGTCAGTACTACAATTTGTGAACATTTTCGCAAAAGCAGTTGGTTGGATATTCAAAGGCAAAGTGTTATTTAGTACTCAAGAATAGAGTTTTACTTGCACAAATTACAATGCCAGAGAATGACCTTCTAATAATTCTAATTTAATTCTGTTTTATCACTTTATATTGATTCCTTACTCCACGTTGCAATTTAAGCAATAGGAAATAGCACTAGATTTGTTATGTTGGTGGAAAGAAGTAGATGAAGCGACAGAGAAAGTAAAAATAAAATCAGTGTTTTCTTACTTGGTTTGTCTTGTAACAGTGATAATTGTTACACAATTGTTACAGTTGGGATAATACTTTTTTTTCCTAGAAGTATATTAAATCAGAACTTTTCATCTTGAACAACTTCTTTCTAGCTCCATGTTTGGAGATTTGGAGAAATGGAAGACAGATTTGTACCACCCATAATCTTTGAAAACTAGAATGTGATGAATAAGCAACTTTCCCAAATTTTATGCAGCTGTATTTATCAGGAGTTGTAGTTTCCCTAACAATGCAGGTATCTGTGATTGCTATTGAGATTACCCTTTTTCTGGTATGGATCTTCAGTAATTAAGGTCTTCAGAAGAATGGGATGTCCTTCTGAGATGAGTGACATGGCAGTAAGGTCTGTAAGCATAGGCAGGAATTTATTAATGATTAAAGAGATATCCTCTCAATTGTGATTAAGATATCATCCCAGTTGTGATTAAAATTCATAGTTCTTCAGTCACAACTCAATTATCTATACGTTCACTACACTGTGGTTTACAAATCTCACACTCCATTTTCCAGTCAGACAGTTTCTTCCCTTTTTGTCTGAGTGAGAGGGCTATGAAGATCTGGACCCCAAATTCATGTTTTAACTATTTTCCTCCAATTCAGCATGAAAGCCATGAGCTGCACTGCATTCCACATTACTTAAGCAAGAAACAGAATGGGGCAGAGATTCTCGAAATTGTTGAGGCCTCAGGGATAAAAATAATGCCAAAATGGCTGTTTCCAAGCAGGCATAAAAAAACCCTGGGGAGCTATGGCATCAAATCCTTCACCATCCTGCAGAATCACAGGAGAGAGAGTTAACTTCATCAGCATGGGTCTAGGTCTTTTTTGCCTTCATGGTAAGAGACATGGTTAACAGAACCCCTGTATACTTTGAGGGGTTTAAACATAAAGCCCTACTGGATTTTGTCTTTTGATTGGCTTTTCCCCCTTATCAGTGCTTATCTCTATCATTTGCTTGGACTGGGCCAGAGAATACTCACTTTGTAGAGCTAATGAAGCTTGGGGTTTTTTGACCATACACTTGTGTGCAATCTGAAAAAATGTAAGCTTCACAATTACCCACAACTGGACTGCTGGAACAGTCCACACTTTCATTTCCCTCCATGAAAGTGAGCTGAGAAGTCAGCCTTGCTGGACATGCACCCAGGAACCATGGGTTCAAGGAATTCCATGTTTCATATTTTTTTGTGTTTTCATATGTATTTAGTGTTTTCCATGTAACTCCTTGATCTGTGAACTTCATTCCCCAATTAAATTTTGCCTTCTTTTCAGTGCTGGTATAGGAAGAACTGGATGTTTTATTGCTACAGCCATTGGTTGTCAGCAGTTAAAGGAAGAAGGAGTTGTAGATGCATTGAGCATTGTCTGCCAGCTACGAGTGGATCGGTGAGTTCCAGAAGAGCCACAAATCAGTCAGTGATTCTGAAATGATTCAGTAATGATTCAGTAATGATTCTGAAAACATTTTCACAGTTGAATGTTACTTTACATGAAATGGCTGCCATTTTTTTTGCTGAGTTTTATGACCATATGAACTGAAGGTACTTCAAGGTAACATTTGTATTTAGGTCCTGAATAAGGAGTCATACTGTTTTCTGGGTGAAACTTCCATTGAATTAAATTCCCCTGAAATGACAACCCTGTAGTTGCTGGGGACTTGTCACTTCTCTTTTCCCCCCACCCTAGAACTTTCTGCTTGCTGTCTGCATCATCCCATTAGGACACAAGGGAGGTGAGGCAATATGGAGACAAGGGATTTTCCTTGAGTTTGGATTGACAAAGAAATACAGGCTCACTAAGTGAGTAGTTTCTTTGAGCACTGGAGAAGACAAATCTGGTGTTTTTGTGGTTTTCTCAGCTGTGCTGGGGATCCTTTTGAATTGAGTTGGCAAATTTACCCAGCCTAAGAAAATACCAAGGCATTTGTTCCAGATTTTTCTGAAGTCAGATCAATTCCCTGACGGAATTCACAGCTTGGGAGCAGGAACAGTGTAAGTCAGCATTGTTGCAGAGTGCTTTGTTTTGTGAAGTCATGGCTGAAGAGGGATATGTGTTTTAAAGAAGGATGTGGGTATTGTGCACAATGGAAACAGTTGGGTTGTACTTTTCTTTCTTATTCTGCTTGGAGAAACAGGATTTTGTATAAAATAAATAAACATGATTGCACCAAGAATAGATGAGATAGATGAGTCTCTTCTTCTGCTGTAGGTACCAGGTCATATAATCTCCTTGCAAGTATCTTAATTGCTTCTGACATGCATGTTTTCTTTAAATGAAAAACATCCATAAGAGTGCAAATGCTGAAAAGGAGCTTAGGTCAAAGGGTTTATACAGATTTTTTTGTGTTGTGAAGAGCTTTGAAAGGTCCTGGAACTGTGAAGTGCAGAAGGACCAGAATCCATATAGCTGACTGTGTTCATGGATCATCTCCTCTGCCTTCCCCTCCCATATGGCTTCATCATACTAGACACTGTAATATGATATTATAGGGCAACATTTTACACTTGGAGTGTAAAATTCTCCAAGGGGACTTATTGACCTGAAAACCTCAGCAGCAAAATAAGAAGGAATAGCTGAGGGAAAAATGCTTACTCTCTTTAAATTATCAACTGCAAATTTCCATCTCTCTTTTCTGAATATCTATCTGTCTTATTGAGAAAGGTTTGAAATATTCTTCCCTATTTTAGTTTTTCTCTTCTGAGATGATCTTTTTCTTATTGCTTTTACAATGCACTATAGAAGTGGAGGCAAACTCTGGTCTCAACTGCCTGTTTTAATATCCCTATTTCAGACATAAAAAAACAACCCATATTTTCAGCATTATTGACTGACAATACAATTTTCTTGATGGATCTGCCTAATGAACTTTCTTTTAGTATCCTAGTATCCTAGATAAACTTGAAAAGAGAATGGAAATCTGACAGAAATATAACATTTATAACAGCAATTTCCATGACACAAAGCTTGTTGTAAAAATTGTTAAATATTGTGATTTGTACATTTCTGTATTTTTCCAAGTTTCAGGTTAGTGTATAGACTACAGAGGTCTTGCTTCATATTCTCAGTCATTGCCTGAGACAGACTATATCTCTGTTTGAACTTTTAAAGGCATTTTCCTCGATAAAACTCAGTAACCAAAATCGGTCTTTTCTTGGTTTTTATTTCCAGTTGGCCATATTGCACAATGAATCTCACTGAACTGGCAGTCAGTTTATAGTCATGATTATTAAGGCAACACTTAGCCCCTAAGCCTACAGTAACCATTGCCAGCCTTATAAGATCATGGGTCCATAAAGTAGGCGAGGGTCACTGTTACATGGACTAAGCTCAATGAGTCTGGCCTCCCCTGCTGTCACAGTCCTGACATGGTGGTGATTGGCAGGTGGTGTGTGAGACAGGGTCATTACACGTGTCATGAAGCTGGCAAAATGCCCTTAAAGCCCACAAGACTTGGCTGCCAGAGCTGGCTGTGGCCATCACGGTGTTGCACTGCAGATACCAGCACAGCCAACTTTAGCAGTGGGGTACAATCATGAGCAGAGCAGGAGCAGTGCTGAGGCTGTCTTCCTCATTTATGCTGGCCAGCATATTTAGGCCAGCAGCTGAGCTCCAGTGTTTTTCTTTGTGGATCAGATTGCCCTCAAAAAAAAAAAAAAACAAAAAACCAAAAAAGAGCTTAGCAGAACAGGATGGTTTTATCTGACCACCTGGGATCCAGCAACCTGACTAGGAGCTACATTGAGTATTTTATCCTATCTCCACTAGGTTCTTGGCTGCTCTAGCTTATGCTCAGAGCTGCATCTTCCAAACACAGGTTACTGATGGAATGAACACACTTAGGGATGTGAACTTTTTATCACATGAGTCCATGACCACATTTCTGCCAAAGTGAATCGAGCAATAGGAATAGGAAAAAAGAAAAGAGCTGACTTGAGGGACTCACGAGTGGTGTTGTAGTAACTTACCAAAACAGCCATATTGCCCAGAATATTCAATGAAAACCAAACTAGCATGCAGGCAAATTGCAGATGGTGACAAAAGTTATGCTGGAAAATAGTTTTAATTAATGGCCCATGTAGCTCTCCCTGGAAACGGAGTTTTAAATAGCAATCCAACAAGGACTGAGATAGGACAGAGCTGTTCCTAGGTAGGGTATGTGCAGGTACCACTTTCTTCTTAGCTGTTTAGTGTAAGTTAAGGAATGAATGGATCTGAATCATCAGTGCTGAGCTGATATGAGAAAATGGACCATCCACTTCAAATATCAGCCCAGGATGGAAACACAGGCATAGTCTGTGTGAATTTGTAAAAAGACAGACCCACAGGTCTGCACAGCTTCCTTTTTTTTCTCAGTTCATTTTTTATATTTTGCAACAGAAACAGGAAATGTTTGATGTGAGGCATCTTCAAGACTTACTGTGACATCGAGAAACTTTGCACATTCTTAACCTTAAAGGCACATTCTTGGAATGACATCCGATAACTTTGCTCTTGGCTCCTCAGACAGGATGAAAAGAGTTTCCAGTGTGCGTCAATTCATTGTTTAAGTGTTTTGACTAATGGCCTCAGGTTAAAAAAAAATAATAACCCAAACCCTGCATCACATTCATTCTGGAGCAGACTGCATGCAGCTGCACTAGCAGCAAGCCAGAGGACAGGGTAAAGGACCCTTTATGCACCCGCTGCTACCCAAGCAAAGATGGTCACAGTCCCTAAGCCCTCAGGATACCAGGATCTGTTTCTTCCAAGAACCAGCTCAAAGAGTCTCAAAGAAGCAGAGAGCCCAGCAGCTAACAGAGCAGCTGGCAGTGCAGGCTGCAGATAGTCGAGGGCTGCACACCCAGAGGTGCTGTAGCTGTAGCTACATCCCTTCTGGACACTAGGGACACGGGAGAGGAAACCTCCCTCCTTGAGCAAATTTCCTTCTGGAACACTCTTCCACACAGACATTTCCACAAACCAATATATTGGGATCACAGATAATTCCCTGCTACTAAATGTGAGCCTTGCATAAGAACAAAGGTAAGAAGGACTTGGGATATTGGTAAATGAAAAATTAGACATGAGCCGGCAGTGTGCACTTGCAGCCCAGAAAGCCAAGTGTATCTTGGGCTGCATCCAAAGCAGCATGGCCAGCAGGTCCAGGGATGGAATCCTGCCCCTCTGCTCTGCTCCACTCTGGTGAGACCCTCCTGGAGTGCTGCTTCCAGCTCTGGGGTCCCCAGGACAAAAAAGGCATGGGCCTGCTACAGTGGATCCAGAGAAGGGCCATGAAAATGGTCAGAGGGACAGAACACCCTTCCCTATGAAGAAATTCTGAGAGAGATGGTTCTGTTCAGCCTAGAGAGAGATCGAGGGACATGGTTTTACTGCCTTTCAATATAAAAGGGGGCTTATAAGAAAGAGAGAGAAAGTCTTTTTACCAGGGTCTGTAGTGATAGGACAAGAGCTAATTATGTTAAACTTAGAGTAAATTCGGATTAGATATTAGGAAGAAATTCTTCAGTTCCTCATCCCTAGAAGTTTTTAAAGCCAGGTTGGATGGGGATCTGAGCAACGTAGTCTTAGGGGAAGGTATCTCTGCCCATGGCAGGGGGTTTGGAACTATGTGATCTTTAAGGTCCCTACCAACCCAGACCATTTTGTGGTACTATGGTTCAATAAATCCCATGTGTAATGTCACTGACAAGGCTAGGTTATCTGAACCTCTGAATAAGACTCATATGCCCTTAAGCTGACAGAGATATGGACTGTTTGCTCATACATGCCATAGTTCAGAAGCATCATAACCTCTGAATTGTGCTTGCTAACACAGGGCAGATGTGGTGCTGCGCTCAGCCCCCGCCAGTCTTACACACACTTTCTTGGGGGTTTTGTATATTGCTTCAGCATTGAAGAGGAAGGAGCAAGGATCACCATCACACAGCCTAGTGCAGCCAAAATTGTTTTAATCTGCCCTTTCTGCTAAGTCCTTCTCCCTGGATATGTTCCCTTCCTCCACCCTTTCCACACAGCGGATCTAACCTGGGAAGTGCACTCCCTTAGAGAACACTTCGGGAGAACATTGATGAGGAGGGCAGGGAGGGAAGCGGTTTGGGAAGGGATTGCGTGGGCAGAGCAGGACGCAGCAGCAAGGAGGAAGGAAGGAGACTAGGCAGCACAGAGGACCAGAGCAAAGCCCTTCCATCACCTTTAGTTTCTTGCTGCATCTCCAGGCAGGGGACAGCACAGAGGAAAGTAGCTGAAGGCAAAGGGCAGCCAAGAGTTATGAATTTGTGGATGTCTTTGTTGGCAAAGCTACAAGTGCTGCATTTTGGGCTGAATGAGACCATTTAAGAACCTGCGATTTCATTCCTAGGAATAGCATATCATAATAGCCATGCTGCTTACTAAAAGGTGTTCTATATTTGCCTGAGCTCATTGGAGAAACACAGACTGCTGATCACTTGCTTAAAGAAGTAGGTATTATTTTAATTATGGTTTTCCTACCATAGCCATTTAGCCATCCAGTAGCTCTGAAGAAAATAAAAGGACCTTGTGGTTGTAAATAAGCTTCTGTAATACTGAAGGATAATACTTGTTGAGGAAGTTTTACCATTTTTCAAATAGCTTGGTATATCAGTATATATCAGTACCATATTTATTGTTAGGGATCTTATGAGATTTTTAGACCTGCTCCTGCAAGATATCTGGCTCCAACAGTGTTCTGGATTCAAATACCTTGCAAATTTAAATGTTTCAGTGAAGAGCTAACTGAAGCCAGATGTAACACATACTTTAATATCTTTCTTCTCACTGAGGCCATTTAGTCTTTCATCCTCCTAAAGGTAACTAGCTTCTCCAGGGTACACTGAGGATGAGCCAGGAGCCTGTGTTTCTAGAGGCAGATCAAATAGCTTTGAATGCCTTGGCAGATGAGATAATACAAGTGAAATTAAGTAAACCTGAGGCCTTGTTCCATGAGAAGGGAGACCTCAAGTACCTCAGTGTTGACAGAAAGAGGCTCAGTTTAATTTCAGAGCTAAATGGTACCACTCCTATCACACCCTAACTCCTGTAGGACATTCCTGTCCTACCACACTGCAGCCAGCCCCACATATGGGGCTTGATCCTCATACTTAGACTTGAAAAATTGATTGTTGTCAGGGAATGTATAAAATGCAGGCATTTGATCCAAGCTGGCTGCAACTAGTTCTTTTTATGGTTAGGTTAACCTCTTTTGCATTGTTGGCGGTGAAATGAATCACTGCTGTAAAATTTTGTAGGTGGTGGCTGTTGGGACAGGATGCATTGTAGGCGTTAGAAAGAGGACAGGAAGAGCTGTTCTCTGCACAGGCCATCTGCAGGTCACAGAAGGTTACATTTTTAGTAAAGGACAAAAACGAAAGGCCAAATTCTGTCTACTTCCTTGCTCCATGAGTAAGAATGCTGCATCCATCTATCTGGCCTTCCTTGCCCAAGTGATTGAGCAAAATTCTCTTTGAATGTACTGAATTTGAAATGTATGTTTTAACACTGTGGATGCTAGATGTTTTCTTCTCTAAATCTTACTCTGATGGAACTGGGAATTCTTCGTGTTGGGTATGTTCTGGATGGTGTAAGTTGTGAAGAAAGTAATTCTGCTCTGACAAAATCTCTCACTTACTCAAGCAAACTCTTCGAGTCAAAAACTGAGAAAAGGGCTTATGTCATCTGGTGGTCATGGAGATGGCAGGAGCTGGAGGGTGTTGCAGTCTTAAGAAAAGATTTCAGTGCAGTGTGTTTCCTTTCCAGGGGTGGAATGGTTCAGACCAGCGAGCAGTATGAATTTGTGCACCATGCACTGAGTCTGTATGAAAGCAGACTTTCTGCAGAAGCTGTCCAGTGAAGCCGAGGAGGGTAAAACTGAATGTCAGTCACTTGAGGTAATTTGTTTCATTACCTACCAGCAGCTTCTTCAAGGAGTTTACTGCAGTGGGAAAGATGCCTTTGAGGCCAACTTCTGAAAGGATTGTGGACAGTTTGGCAAAGGTACAGAGATTGCTGGACCCTTACTATATATGAATGTATTGTGAGCTTCCCAAAATGATTTATAAAGAAGGTACTGTACTGAAACTACACATGGATTTTGTGTATGTATCTAAAGGTGGGTTTAATTCTGTAATGCTGATATCTGCCATATGGAATGTATGTATGTGCTACTGCTGCAGTCAGATGGACATTGGGACTTCTACAGAAGAAATGTTTAACAAGTGTATAAAAGCTTTGACGTTTGCAAACTGTCTTGTGAATGGACTGTCAACTGTACTGTAAAGTGCTATTACTGATTATGTGGTGAGCTTGTTTCTTGGCCACATAATATTCTTGCTGCTAAAATTGCAAGTGTTCAACTATGGATCAAAAAAAAAGGAGATAATAAAAAAATAAAAATATTGGTTTTGAAAATATTCAAAAGCAGTTCATATTTTATATGGAAATATATGTTCTTCATACTATTAACTATTAAATGTGTATTTACTGTAGGTCTTACGGAGCAGTTGCAGAGCACAATGTCTGTTATTCAGTGTGTACGTATTTACTGTTTGATTATTGTTGATTGTCTTAGAGTATGCTTCTGCTACAGACCTGAATCCAGTGTATTTGTAAACTGTGAAAGTCATTCTACTTTTAAAAGAAACTTTGTAGCATATATTAAATGGTAAGGATTTTAAATATTTGTCTGTCTTTTATTAATACAGAAATTTTTTGCATATGTTGTTTATCTGCTCTATTTCTTTCAGTAAGAGAGAGATGCCTTTAGTGATAAGGACTCTTCTATGACAGGTTATACAAGAAAGAAATGCTGCTATTACTGTTTCCTTTATTGTTCAGTAAAGGTTTGTTTTTAAGAAATACGAAGAAGGCATCATGGCTTACAGCACTGGGAGGTCTGTTTACAGGGTATAATGAGTTTTTAATGCGGTGATGTTGACTTTGCTTCATACTGATAATAAATTACCCTTAATATAAAATACTAACTGAAGTCTCTGTTCTTGCCTAGAGTAGTTAATGCACACACACTCTTGCACCACCATAAACAGGCTCAGCCCAGCACAATTTGATCAGCCTCCACCATGGCTTCAGACCACTTGGGAACCAATCCAGAGGACACAGGCAATCCCCAGCTGACATGGAGCAAGGAGCACTACCTGATGGGAGGGCAAACCCAGCATCACTTGATTCCTCAGAGGGAGTTTCCAAAAGACCTGGTACAGATGCCAGAGCTTTGCCTCCTCCTCTTCCCCTTCCTCCCCACCCTCCACTAGGCTTTTAGAACTTGTGGAGTTAGAAATATATTGAGATTTTGCTTGATGGTGTATAGTTACAAAAAATACATGTTTTTCCCTGGATAATATAGAATATACTTATATACAACATTACCCAGATGACCTGTAGATTTGTAATAGCTCACAGGCAACAAATTACACAAAGGTATGATCCCCTTTCTTTTAGTCTAAAGAGATTCAATAAAATCTCTTTTATAAAATTTCCCAGGTGTTTGAAAACTTCTCTTTTGCTTGTATTTTTCCAAAATAAACCAACCAGTAAACTGAAGAATCATATAAAAGGACAAAGTGCTGTAAAACCCCCCAAAACAATTGAATAGAAGGAAGTGCTCGTCACTGACTTTTTCCCCCGTGAAGGCACATTTCCTTCCTAGCCTTCGCTTCACTTATCTGAGGTGGGTTTTTTTAAGAGAAGCATGGGGAGTTGCTAGAGGGAAAATGGATTCTTTATTTCACGTCCTGGTTTCTACCTGTCTTGCCTTGACATTCTCAGGTAAGTGTCTCTCCCCACTTCCCCTCTGCTGAATTGCTCTTTCTGCCACTGAACAGAGCCCTCCGGCACAGCCGGTGACTTACAAAAACAGAGTCACCTCTTCTCTGGGCTTCGTACCAGAGGAATGAGGGGCAGGGCCAACATAGCCCGTTCTGTTTAGATTCCTTTCCAAAGGAAAATAAACTCTCTTCTTCTATGCTGGAGATACATCTTCTTTTTTTAAGAAGATCTCCTGATAGACAATCCAGGAGCTGAGTTTTTCGGATAAATGCTTCAGAGGAGAGATTCTGTCTTTTAGTCATACTTTATGAAACTTCAGAGACAACAACTTCCTGTAATGCTTAGTTAGAAAACTCACAGGTTTGTAAAAACGGGAAAGACAACATCATTTGAGGGAAATAAATACACATTTGGTTTAGCACTTTGTAACTAATGAGGCTGGAAATGTTTGAGTAACTGAGACTAAAAACAAAGAACAACCTAAAAATGATACAGCAGGGAGGCTGCATTTGAAATAACCAGTCCTGTGTTCTGTAACAAGTATGCATTTTTCATTGATATCTCCTGGGGTTTTGATTAATGCACTGTAATTTTCTTCATTTGAGTAGTTGGTGTTGATCTTTAAGTGTGGTGACACAGAGAGCTAATCTTACGTGAATTGGAATGGTCACAAAGCTAACAGCTAGAGACATTGGAATAAATCCAGCGAAACAGATGTACTTCCTATCAGTAAAGGACCTCCATTCCTGTAACACAGGCACTGAGAGACACATCAGTTTGTGACTGTCCTTCTATATGTTTCCCTCAGAAACATTAAGAAGTTTACTAAAACAACTTTTAGGCAGTAAATTATATTTTTAAAAGTCTGTGTTGTAAAACTGATATGGAGACAGAGAACTCATGTAAATCTGTGTATGCTTTCCAGCAGGGGAAATAAGGAACTTGTGTTTGAAGTTAATAGTTCTTGGATTTCTTTTATATCCAGTTTAATTTTTTCTTGTTTTTGTATAATAAAAATAAGAAAAATATAATGAAGGTCAAGATAACCTTGCTACAATAACTTGGGGGTTTGCATTTTCATTATTTACATTACCAGCACATGCATCACGTGGGTGTTGTGTTTAGAGGGGTTTTTTTAAAATAGGTTCAACTTACGGGAAGTTTCATGAAAAGTTCAACACACAGAAAGTGGGAAGAGAGACTTATTTGCTGATGTATTTTAAATCACTGAGAATTTGCTTTTTGTCAGGAAAATATATAATCTATCATTTTTTTTCTGGAATTTTCCTTTTCCAGAAGGGTTTCTGATTATCCATGTCCAGAAACAGCAGTGTCTTTCAGAAAAAAAAGGAGTCATTATGGAAAAGTGCAATATGACCAACCTGAACCAGAAGTGGCAGTGGATGGCAGATGACAGGCTCCTCCACGTGAGGTCTGCCCAGTGCCTGAGCATCTCTACGCGCTCTGCTCTGTCGTCTCGCAGCATCACCGTCGATTGTCCCCAGGCAGTCAGGTGGAATTGCCACGAGGATGGGCTCCTGAAGGTGGCCAACAGCTCTCTTTTCCTCACAAAACAAGGTCAGAAGGTAATGGCCAAGCGGAGTAAAAAATACCTTCATACATGGATGCAGCTAAAAGCCAGTGAGACAGGAAAACCTGTTTATGTCAATCTGTGCTCAAAGCAAGGTGAGTTATTCTTTCAAGAAAATATCCCGGGAATTTTGGTAACAAAAATGTCTCTGTTATGCTAACTCAAATGTGAAAAGTTATGATATTTTATTCATACTGAAAAATGTTTTTCACAGTTGAAAAGCATTTTGAGAACTATTGAAGAACAGCTGAGTGCTCTCTTTCTCACAACTGGTGGAGTTTTTAAGCCACTTTATATTTTTAAGATACCTCTCCTTTGTTCTGCTCCCAGTCTTTGGATCAATGTGCTTATATGTCATCTCAGCTCACTGTTACTGTGTTGTTTCCTTTTTCCATTTCTAAACTGTGGGTATTGATTGCTAGTTCTTTTCAAAAACGTGGATGCAAAGAAGTTCTTCTCCCCATTCATTTTATCATACAACTCTAGATTCAATCTGTCAAGAGCAAGAAGACCTCTGAAAATCAAACACAATTATTTATCTGATTAACCTTAATGCATGATTAGAACAGTCATGGCTTACACATTTACATGTTTACTCAGTGTAACTTTGCTCTTAGGTGCCACACACGAGAACACTCAAAATCCTGAGAATAACGAACTGAATCAAAAGTCTCAGAAATCCTTGGAACAGTACCTTGAAATGCAAAGGTCTGCACATACTTACAGACACATAGCAGTATATCTGTGTAGTTGTGGGTTTCCATATCCATGGCAAAATGGAAGGTACAGTGGTTTGGATACTGCTTGATAATGCTTTCCTCAATATCCCATTGTCAATCCTTCCTGGCAATCCTGTTAACATTGTTCTTGTGCACTATTATGCAGTTCTTCATAGTAAAGAAGAACAACATACAGACATCTTTTTACTGTTAATTCTTATCTTTACAGGGTTAAAAAAATGTTTTATGACCCAAAACTGTTGCATATGGCCAGGTTTTCAAAATGTTTAAATCAAATCCTCATTCTTTCTAAACTCCTAGTTGTAAGGCAGGGTACCATTTTTTTTCAGGAAATCTGCACTTGCAGGACTCTATTCAGAGAACCAAGACTACTCACCTGAGTGGAGGTATGAAAGGATAGCTTGCAGAATCAGGAATGGAAAAGTGATGCCATCCCAGCCCTCCCATATACATTAGAGATTAAAAAGGCAAAATTGTTTGAAGTCCTGTGGGGTGCATATGGCTTGCATATTCAAAGACACTATGAACAGTTCAGATGAAATACAGAGGTAGTATTATTTCCTTTAGATAGCTGGATGGAATGTGGCCTGACAAAGTAACCTTACACACTTTTCTTTATCTTCATCAGAGGAGAAGCAATTTAAGACCAATAAGCACTAAGACAATTGTCATGGGATATTAAAGCACCTTCTCATTTACTGTGCTAAGTTCTTAAATGAGTGTACCTTGATTTTCCTGAAATTCGCTCCGTAGACAGGCCTGTAAATCCTTTCTAAGAGCATCCCTTCTTTTTGACAGTTGTGGGAAGCTCTGCTGCAAAATCAATGAAACATTATAACCCTCAATACCTAACTAAGGATTTTAGAAATATAAGAAGCTCATAAAGTGAAAGTAGTGCAAAGAGATTAATTTTTCAAATAGTAGTAAGTTCTGTGAGAACAATATCTAATGCTGGCAATTCTAGTCATGGCATCCATATGCATGTCAAAATTTTCAATGGTGAATGTGTAAAATTAGTCTTTCAAGAACATCTATCTGCTTTCTGTACAGGCATAAGTAGATTGGTCTAAAATAATATATTTGGTCTATATTTAGCTAAGATGGTAAAAATTGAGCAAAATCTTTGGAGCTGAAATGGCTGTAAGTTTTTCTACTCCTGATTATGATCACATTTTGCTATAATTTACCCTCTGTTTTCATAGTACTCATAAAAATAGTTCTATGTTAGCATAGGACTAGCTCACTGAATTGCATTCCAAACATCAACCCAGATAGAGTTGTTACAAGCTCCAAACCCAATAACTGCAACTACCTTTTATTCTGGATCTTACTTAAATATCAAGCATAATTTTTCTGAGCCTGGGGAGAGTCTTGGATTTGGATTTCAAATCAGCCATCTGAGATGTGTTTGAATTTACATGTTTTGTAACAATCCTGACCTAAATGACTGTTTATAGAAACCTGGATCAATTTGGGAATGCAACCCATCTCTGCTCACTCAGAGGTAATTCCAAATCTAGGAGCAAACAATCCTTCTCACATAAACTCATGTTTGAATTTAACTCCAGCTGAAACAGCTAACATGAAGAATGATCATAAGGTATCAGTATCCCTTGAGAAAGTGAGACTTCATTTCCCACCAGACTCATGAGGCCATTCTGGGCAGAGAGAGAAAAAATCACTGTAATGCTAAAGCCTTCTTTTCACCAGCCCACTATTGGGTTCAAAACTTCTCTAAGCTCAGAAACCAGGAGAAGGAACAGGAATGGAAACAGGCAAGAGGAAAAGAATGGGGCAGGTGAAGAGGTAGAAGGAAGGACAACTGAAAAGAACAAAGACTGTTGTACTTGTGGAACAAATGTCCACCATTAATGCTGACATGCTAACACTGATGTCACTCCTGAGCTGCATAAGCAATTCTTACAAGCTTCTTTTGTTCTGAGTAGGTTAATTCCAATAAAATACACAATTAAGAACAGATGCAATGCCATGTGGCACCTTGAATATTACCAGCAAACCTCAAAACCACTGTTCAACAAAAATTATTCACTAAGCAGAGAATTACAAGGCCAAGCTGTATGCTGCCAGTTATGCACTGAGCTTTAGAGACTGTCACACAGACAGTAGAGTAGTTTAGAGGCAGAAGGTGACATGAACTGTTTTGTAATATGATGCTCTTCATTGTATTTCTCTTCTATCATTTCATACATGGTAGAGACAATCCTAAAGCTGTGGATATAGAGTAGCTGATTTTGTGGAGGATTTACTTACAGTTGTGTGCCAAAAGCACTGAAGAACCATAGTGGGATCTACAAAAATATAAAACATGTTGGACAAGGAATTCAAATAAGAACTAGAACACCTTTCTATCTCTTGTTGGTTTCCAGCCTGAAATAGACAAAATACCAGATACCAGGCATGATCTGAAGTCTGATATACTATCTGACGATCATGCTGTTCCTTCTCCTTTTCTACCCTTGGTTCTTCTCTGGGATCATTTCTTTCACATGAGCTTCTCTCTTCCCCTTATCCCCCTTTCAGTTTAGCTGCTTCATAATCAGAACTTCGGCCAATTAAGTTCACATCCCACTGCTGATCCTTTTGTGGCTGAGATGGAGCACAGAAGAGACCAGAGCAGTGCACACTCCAAGCATGCTCTAAACCACTGGAACAGCAGTGGCAACTGCAGAACATGGGAAGGAAACACATATGCATCCTCTTAGGACTCTTAGGAAAATGAAAAAGCACCAAAGAAAGGTGGCAGAAGCACAGAAAAGGCAGCAACTCTTACCTATTCTTGAAATAATGTAAATTAAATATCTTTAGACTTTAAGCGTTCCACAACTTTAGTGTTTGTAGATACTGCAATCATCCACCCGTAAGTTCACTAACTGGTCGTAGTTTTTTGTGTAACTTTTACAGATTTCTTCAGGATAAATTAGAATAGTGATAAAGAATATTTTCAATCCACCTTTAAGTTGACCTAAAATGTTTTTCCTAAAATACATTCACTGAAATTCATTTTAGTCTCTCCAATTTATTTTACAGGATTTTGTAAGTATAAGAGTTTGCTAACATCTCTATGAAGCCATGAAATATCAAAAATTACTTGAATCTTCTTTCTTGGCTCAAAGAAATACATGGCTGACCACTTTTTCTGAGCTCCACCTGGACAAAGAGGCATCAGTGCCAAATCCTTGGACATAATTACAAGACCTTGTACACAATCCAATAGCATACTGATAGGAGCTCAAAGATAAATGTGGGTTTAGATTTTCTAAAAATAAAGGGAGAAATCTGCAGTGTAGCCTAGGTGTTTGGATTTAGTAAATTTTCCAAGTCTTAATGAACCACAACACAAAGAATATAGAGAAAAAAACAGCTCAGCTACTTTCATAGGGGAAAAATGGAACAATAGGCACAGCTTCCCAGAGCAATCAAGAAAGCCCTCCTTTATGATTTCATCTTCTGCTAATGCTAGCAAAGACACAAATTCCAAACAACTGTACTGGTATTTTTCATTATTACATTCTCTCCCTTAATTTTGTGTAGACCTTCATGTAGAAGCTGGAGTGGGTTTGAACTTCTAGGGGTCTAAATGTAGGTGTCTGAAGGAAGGGATTATTTCTCTTATCTCAACAAGGTGCTTTTTGTCATTTGAGGTGCTCCATGATATTCCACCTGATCTCTGGCTGCCAGCCCAGAAAGACATAGGTCTCCCATAAGTGTTATGAGAGCCCTAGTGTTATGAGGGCAGATGTCTCAGATGCCCTAGGGCAGTTCAGATACACTTGGTTTAGGCAACTGAACCAAGACCTAGGTATCTACATAATTCCTGAGTATCTGAGCTCTCTTCAGTAGGTGTGTAATCCATAGAGTTAATGGAGGCTAGATGTCCATCCAGTGACCAAAAATCCACTTCAGGGTGAGCTGAAACTAGCCATAGTGTCAGAAATAGGACTGGTACAGCAGTGGTGTTACCATCATAGTTATATGGATGTTCTGCTACCACTGATGATGAAAAAAAACTTTCAGTGGCTACTTCAGCATTTCAAAAACAAGCAAGTAAAAGAGCAGCTCAGCATTAGACTGGAGTTTGGAGATTCAACCTCTCTGTCATAAGATACAAATGAGATACTAACTTCTACAACATTCAAATAAAGTAGGTAAAAATTTTCAAGCAGCACAGATTTTGCAGATTTTAAAAGTCACATTGAATGGGAAAGAAAGGACATTTACTCTATTTTGTTCTTCTGTCAATGCTTCTACATACAACAGAAATCTGAATTATGTTTTTTTTATTTTCAAGTAGTTAGCTAAAAAGATAATTCTTTTTGTCCTGCACATAAAGAGATCTTAAAGCAACTCCTTCTTGTTTGCAGTGAGTTAGACACAGTCTTATGGAGTATTTTGTATCTTATACACTAAATATCTAATCCAATTATGTTTCACTAGCAGTTCAGCCTCAGTTTTTTGAAACTGCTCTAAAAGAGTAGGCAGATGAGTACAATGTGGGCTATTTCAGAAAGCTGCACTGTGCCAGCTCAGCAAGAGCTGAAAGCACCACTGTTAGGGTTCTCAGTTCTTGACAACTAACCACTTTTGCTATTCGTACATGCAAACGTAGGGAAGTCCCTTCCTTGCAAGCAGCCTGCTGCTGTGCAGATGGACATGGTTTGCAGTACACCCTGTGGATGAAATATGCACTTAGTCAGAACATCATCATTTCTCCTGGGTGTGCTACTGATTATTACAATATTATGTTCATGCACTGTATATCATGCAGCCACTAGTGATCAATATCAGTGTCAGGGCTGCTGTTCTTTTCCCAAGAACAGTTTTCTGACTGATTTCCAAAGAGGCTGCTGGAACAATGCTAAACACATCTTAAAAATACCACTGTTGACATTTCTGGGTACTTCATTAATGTCCAGAGAGGAGGTGATTTTTTTCTGGTTAAAAAATTTGGAACTCAGGTTGTGTAGAAATCTTCTACATGGACCTACAGGTTTCTTTTTTAAGTGTCTGTCCCTGAAGAAAGGCTATGAGTGTCCTTATGCTAGGATCACAATACTGGTTTTACTTAGAATATAAACATGGATTCTGACCAAGTGTTACCCACTTTAAGAAAGTTCCCATATGTAGGATATATGGAAAATACTGGTACATATATCTGAAGTTCCAGTATGGCATAGTGCTACACAGGTAACAGACTGTATGTAACCAGTATTTTCTGGGAAAGATCCTTTAGCTGGAAACCCAGAATAGCCCGAAGCTTAACAAGAAAGGTTGGGTCATGCAGTGACAAAATACTTGTTCATGGGACCTCTGTGGGATGCTGGAACTTTTCTGAGGACCAAGTGTTTTGTTTTTAGGACAGTCGAGCTCTCCCCTCAGCTCCTGCACCAAGAATGCCAGTTATTCCCTGGCCTCGGAGTCCCATAAATTTCACTGGCAACACCAGCTTCCTTTCTGTGGAGGAGCAGCTTTCCTAAAGCATAATTGCATTGGAATGCAAATGCCTTCCTGCTGGAATCACTGTTATTTGTCTGTAAATTAGGCTAAGATTTTTTTTTTAATGTTTTCACACTGGGTGTGTAAATATATATTTAGGAACCAAACTGTATGGCCTTTTTTCCAGTCAGCAATTGCTGACTGTAGATACACCTTTTTTTTTCTTTCTTTCTATTAGTCTGTCTTTCTATTAGTAAGTTCTACTTCCTGCTGAACTCAGAGATATCTGAGAGGCATAGAGCTCTTTCCAAATCCTTGGGGCTAGGATTTCTACTTGCCTACCACAGACTTTCAGACTCCCAACTAATAGGAGATCTCCAGGAACTGGAGATTCCATGACTGACATGGAATCTAGACTAAGTCTGGACTTGTGTCAGCTAATGGGTTTGTTGCAGCAGATGATGACAGCCTGAGCACAAGGTTCCTGTCTTGGTGGGAACCATGAAGGTGTGTGACATGGGACCACAGCAGACTGTAAACCTCGGTCTCTCTTCAGGGGGTTCTGCAGCAGCATGAAGCTGATCATGTAGAGTTGGACAAGACATGAGGTTTTGATGAAACCTTTGCCCAAGCGTAAGAGAAGAATTAGATCTGTGGTATTGTTCTCACTGCCTTGATTTGGAAAAATATTTGATCAACGTTTTTTGTAATTTAATGGAGACTTGGAAGTTTTCTGTTTTATTTACAGAGAAGCACAGTTAGATAAAAGGAAGGAAAACATCTACTCTGGATACCAACCCATTTCAGTAAACCACTACTTTTCAAAAAAGTCCAGAACTTTTGTTCCAGAACACATGTGAATGCACTGTGCTGTCAAGCACAGCAAACACTTGCATGGAACTGTATTCTACTAGGGTTGACAATCTTGCTTCTCTGTGCAAATCAGAGTGCTGCAAATTTTTTTACATTAACATTTTAACATATATATTTACACATATACAAAGAAACCTGATAATATTGATTTTGTGGAAGCTCACCCACTGCTCCTTTGGGTAACAGGTAATCTCACATTGCCCTGCTAAGACATCATAATTGCACACCAAGTAATTGCATTTGAAAGCTTCTGCTGCAATTTAACCCAGTCACTACTTTGTTTTTAAAGGACTTGTGAGCTAAAATTGTTACAAATGGCAACCAGCCCAGTGGCTCAGCAGCAAAACAAGGTTCTGTCATGCTGGAGACCCCAGTTCAAGGACAGACAAAATGTCTTGGGCATCGAGCCAATACACACTAGCTGTGTTACAGCAATGGCAGGGCAGCTTTTTGTGAGAAGGGACCAGTGAGTAATTCCAATAGTTTAGCTGAAACGTGATGCTTCCAGATGTAGAGGCCACCACAGCTTGAACCCTGCCCTCACTGCCACAAAGAAAGGATATTAAATACATACCAATGGGGAGGAAGAACCATGAAAATGTGGAGGAAAAATGTGTAGTAAAATCTTTCCTGAGCTCTAATTGCAACTTTGGCTTTCTCTGAAGGATACGTGACTAAAAAAGCGAATCCACTGTAATATTTACAGATACTTAAGTGATAGATCATTAGGTGAACCTTGGGAAGGCAGAAGTCAGGGACTAGCATGGGGTCTGAACAGGACTGATTTTAGAAAGCAAGAGAAATATTCATGTGGGCACAAGGAACTTAACTTGATCACATATGTTGAGAAAAAAACTTATCTTAAAAAATCATCTTGAAAAATTATACTGAACAAAGCTATGTTTTAAACTTACACCAACAAAAAGCAGATGAGAATTTGGCCATGCACACAGAAAGGAGGGGAGAGGGTTGACTCCCCTCCTTTCATTTGATAGATACAAGCAAGTGGAAAATTTGCAAATGAAAAACAGTGCCCTTAATGACAGCGTACAACCTTTCTCTTCCCTTCAGAATCACTGACAGACTACATTTAAAATGAATGGTATGAGTGTTCAGGGACATTGATTTTTTTTTCTGGTTGTGTTTTGCAGGCTTTGGTATTGATGCAAAAACAGGTTTGCACTGAAAACAAAAAAAACTATAGAACTGACAGGTGCACTTAAACTACTTGGAAGTTGTATCAGTCACATTTGTTGAATCTAATGAATTGTTTACAAAAATGTAGAGCTAATTTTAATAATTTTTCTTTATCTGTCTTAGATCTCCAAGATGCAGACACTTCAGTGTGGAGTACTAGAACTACATCCCCCTCTTCAAATGCTGTTACTTCTAGGCCTGAAAATGTGTTGAAGAGTAGCACCGAGATGTTAATCAGAAATGTGACTGAGCACTTCAGTAAAAATCCCATTGAAAATCTCTACTTTGACTTGAAATCTGCAGTGACAGAGAAAGCCTGGATTCCAACAACCACTCTTCAATACTCTAGCACTACAGAAGAGGTAAGACAGAATAATTGCTGATTTTTATTAAGCCTGCTCCACTCTGTGGAGCTTGATAGCTATTACAAGTGGATGTTTTGTGGGCTTAAAAAAACAACAAACCAAAACCTGAAAAAACTAGCTTCAGTACTAAGCTTTGTTCTTTTTTTGGTGGGATGCTTTGTTTTGATGTTCATTCTGACAGTGCCCTTTGCCAGAAGCATAGCTGCAGAAAAATTCTGCCTCTTCTATACAGCCCAATCCCAACAGTGCACATGTTGCATTGTGAAAAGTTCAAAGGAAATTAGGATATGTGAGAAGCAATGCAAAGCTCCTAGATGTGGCAGGACCCACAGGAGCCTGGGTATCTGCTCTCAGTGACTCCGGCTCTGGTATTTTTTGTTGCATGATGTGAGGGTCCAGCTCCAATTCCATGCTAGGAATTACAGTATGCAATGACCTTATTTACAGATAATTACTTGCATTGTTTACAGATCAAAGCAAGAGAAATCCAAATGCTTTAACTGGCCTCAAAAGGAACACTGGCCTTGGCTGCGGTCAGCTTATCTACTGGCTGATAGGCAGAGTGGAAACACAGAGACACCTCTTGGTCTCTTCTCTGTCCAACTACAAACTGCCCAGGCAGAAAAGGTGAATGGGGCTCCCAGTCCCAGCTGTAGGAGCAGCATATGGCAGGCCATTTTCTCCAAATCTATTTCCAGTCTCCCTTTTCTCCAAGACTCAGTTCAGTAGTCTGAGAGCAAATCTGGAATCACCATTGGCAATACGTGTATGGTCAGTTAGAAATAAAGGATGCAGGGCATTATTGGTCACTGTATCACTATTATCTCATAGTGGTTTAGAACTGAAAATCCCTAAATTCCCCGTGGCTTATCTTCCAGGAGACCACACTACACTCAATGTACTGGGGGCAGGCAAACGTGTTTCAGTTACTGTGTGTTGAAGTGGATAAGACTAAGAAATGTGTTTTATGTTTGGGAAGGCTGAGGACAGAGAGTCAAGGTCCATAAACTTGACGATCTGTGGATCCCGACATTGCTGTTCTGATGCTGATGAGAGGAAGGGACTGAGCTAAGGATGGACGTACTGCACCCCATTCCACAACTGAATGCCTATTTTTAAATATGATCTTTCTGGCTTGGTGCATGCAGGCTGAGCTTATTTCCTCAAGTCCTCGTCCATTTGCATACCTCCTGTACAGAATACTTGTTCCTTCCAAATGCAAATGTCCTATAAAATCAGGTATTACCCAAACTGCCTCCAGCACTACTACTACTACTACATGATCCTGCCAAACAAGAGAAATGGCACCATTTTAACAGAAACTACTGCCTCTTGTGTTTCTACTCCACTTCACCTCCTGAATCACATCATCTGCACTGAGCAAGCCTCTTAGGTCAGAACTCTCAAACCAGAATTCTGATGATAAGCAGTCTAAGCATATCTATGAAAAAAGAAGAATCAGTAATAGCTTTCTCTTGTAACCTTCAATTGGCTCTGGACATCTGAATCTAGATATAACAATTTAGACACACAAAATCTTTGGCCTCCATCTCTGTTTCCCAGTCTTTAGAATGGAGTTAATAACATTTTTTTTGTCAAACTTCAGGGATGTTTAAAGGATTAACTGGATTTAACACAATCCTTTGAAAACACATAGACTAAGTGCTGACTATTGTGAGGAAGCTAAAACCTTCTATGAACTACACTTGCCCAAGCTAGGGCCTCTTGTTTGCAGAAGTAAAGCCATGTTGTTATTTGGCTATGCACACACCCATTTGGGGGGGGACAAGAGTGACATTTCAATTGAACAAAATGTTTGGTTTAAACCTGCCTTGGATTTCAAGTAAAACTGCAGCTTGCACTTTGAATCCATGACAAAAGCTGTGCAAAGCCCATTTCCTCTTGATTAGAGAGACAGAGAGGTTGGTGTTAAAAAATAAAAAGTCAGGAAACCTTGGGAAAGTGTCTGAAAGGGACCTTGGAGCCTGCTATTAGAGACATGTCCGGCAACTCCCAAAACTCACTTCCAGTTCTTTTTTCAGTTTAGTTAGTTTCTTGGCTGGCCACAGAGGTCAGTAAGTGTTAAAGGCTGTGTGAGTGCTGATTTACTAAAAGCCCATTTATTCAACACCAGTCTGGAAATAATTACTTGCATTATGTTGGCTATTCTATATAAATATATTGCCACCAGTAAATGATGGACCCTGAATGTTTTACTCCAGTGCTGTGTCAGACCTTACCCCTGTAGCAACTTTTGCTGGATAACATACAGAAGGAAGTCTCAAAACCTGTAATAAACCAGCACTTTCCTACTAATACAAAAAAGTAAAGATTTTATGATAGCAAGAATAAGAGTAATAAAGTAGGAAGTTCTGAATTATGAGCACTTCTGAGAGGCAGTAATATAATTTTCCTCCACAAATTTTCTTATGCTAGCTAGAAGAGACAAACAGGAATTTATTTCCATAAGTCTTTAAGTTTTACTTGTGGTAGGTTCCACTTTTTTCCCAGAATTTTTTGTTTGCAGTGTTGATTATGCTTCTTTTTCCTTTTACTTATTACCTCTACTTAAACGACTTACATCTAAATATCCAAATTATATCTTCCCTGCAAGTTCAGGTCATGGATGTTTCCAAAAATCCTCAGATTAATGTGAGCTCCTTTTCAGGAAAAGGCAGGTTACCCTGAATGTTTTAATTTTCAGAGAGGGTTTTGAAGTAATCCAAACATCCCAATAAGCCTCCAGATTTGCACTTCTCCAGTGCTGGAGAAGTGTTGATGTGGTTCATGCTGTTGAGCCCAAAAAGCACAATCACCTAAAGAACTGTAAAACTCTCTGCTTAAATGATTACTAGACACCTATGTCATTTTAGTGCCAGTTAAAGTCTAGGAAATACACCTTGTGTTTCCCATCAATGGTATGATTATTCCTGTGATAGCTCTTTTGGGGTTTGGTTTCTCCTTCTGTCTGAAGTAAGTAAAACAACTCTTGCAAGGAAGATCTTCTGTGATGAGCTTGAGAATGGCATAACAACCAGCACAGATTTATATTGTCACTTAAAGCAATGATCATAAAGGTTTTAACTATCCTCAGCTTTACAAAGTACAGCACACCACTTTTAGCTCCATGTCCCTAGGATCAGGGACAGAGCTCCACTGGAGCAGATGAAGTTTTCTGTAGGTTGCAGGTGCTCAGATTTTCTGTAGGTGCTCTGAGCTTGAGTACTCAGACATTTGATTTCAGAACAGAAGAAGGAGAGCTGAGGTTTTTCAGATATTTCTATCTTGTTTAATAGACTGGTGCCCAGAAAAATACTAGAGCACCAGCTTCCCTAAAAGGCAGACTGTTTGTAAACCTAGAACCTTTTTCTCCCACAAAGAGGACAAAAGTGAGACAGAGATGGTGTTGAATTTGCTTGAGGTGTTGCTTTTAAAAGTTAAAATCACATACACACAATGCAGTACAGAAAGATGCAGAAAAATGCCATTCCCATTGAAGAAAGTAAATGTCTATTTCCTTCTCTTTTGTGAACCCTCAAATTCACTCCATGGCTGCTATTGTGTATTTGAATACCTGAAGGTGAAAAATACTTCTGTCTACAGTTCTTAATTCTTCCCAGTCTCCCCACATATACACATGTGAGTTTTCAGAGTCTGAAATTTAAACAAGAAGGAAACGAGTATGCATGAGAGAAACGGAAAGTTTTCATTTTGGCAATAGCCAACTCAGAGTGCACACAGCTTTATTGTGCAGTCTGAAAACAGGGAGACTTTCATGCTTTCCATGGCGTGTATAATTTTAGCTTGGGAGTTACGCAGGGGATGTAGGAAGGAATTGTTTTGAGGACACAAGTCAAAAAGGAAAATGGAGATGACTTGGCTGATCACAGACAGCCGCTGCTGCTGCAGGCAGGAGCTCACTGTTGGGCTCTGCTGGACTCTCCTGGATGCCAGGCCTCCGGTTGCTGTGCCACATGGCCAGGGAGAGAATGGAGGCCTTGGTGATGGTTACCCCTTAGAAACATCAGGGTTTGGGACGCGGGAGCTGGAGGGATAGGTTACTGATAGCTGAGGCCAAGAGCAGGGTGGAGCGGGAGGTGGGATGGCTGCTCAGGGTGGCAGGTGTGAGGAGAGCAGGCAGGTGAGGTGAGGTGGCCATGGAATGAAGAAGCATGAGGAGAGGTGGCCGAGAGGAGCGGCAGGCAGGAGAGAAGGAGCCACAGGAGGCAAGGTGGGAATGAGGCAAGACCAGCATGAGACAAGGTGGCTGCGAGGTTGGGGCAGAGGCAAGAAGCCATTGTGAGGGGATGCAACCATGAGACAAGGCAAGGCAGAGCCAAGTGAGGTGCAGCCTGCGTGAGGCAAGAGTTTGACCCCGTAACAGCGGCACTGCTGAAGGGCCCCGTCCGCCGGCGGGAACGCTTGGGAAGACAAGACACAGGGGAAAATACGACATGAGGGGGAAGCAGCGAGGTAGGGAGGGAAGTCGGGGGGAGAGGAGCCGGGAGGAAGGTGGGATCCTTGAGGAGAGAGGGCCGGCACCCCGGGGCCATTCGCCTGC
>VXBR01000455.1:519002-596947 GCA_013400215.1 Cisticola juncidis
CTCTCCGCAGGCCGCGCCGGGGCAGGAGGCGGGATGCAGCGCCAACCTGACGGAGCGGAGCGTCGCCGGGCAGAGCGTTCGGCTGCGCTGGGGCGCCGCGGGCCGCGCCTGCAACTTCAGCCTGAGCGGGCGCTCGGAGGACGGGCAGGCTGCCGGCTGCCAGCCCGCCCCCGCGGGCAACGGCACCTACGGCTGCACCCTGCGGGGCCTGGAGGCCGGGACCTGGTACCAGCTGCGCATCGAGCCGCTCGCCGGCGGCGAGGCTCTCAACATCTCCCTGCAGACAGGTACGGGCGCGGCAGGTGCGCGGGGAGGGACGCCGGGCTTTTCCTTTTCCTCCCTTTGCTTCGGCCGGCTCCGAGAGGAGGAGAAAAGCCATGCATTTACAGCTCCTGCAGGCGGACGGTTTTTGCTGAACAGAGCAGCCCTGCGCTTGTGTTCTCTTTCACCCACTGCCAGAAGTAACTACTGCCGACAGCTAACCCAGCAAGCTTGAAAGAAGATGCTGTGAGGATATTAAGATAGAAAGCTGGTTTTTTTAGTAGTACCTCATAACATCCTTTGTGCTCATGCAAATATACTGTTCTCATAGTTCCTCAATTGACAGTTTACTGTGTTTAAAATACAGTCTATTTCATAGCAGGTAAATCTTCTTTAAGGATAACTTACTGTTTCAGCCCATTTCCATACTTTTATTCTGTCTAACCAGAGTCTAAAAGTCAGAAAGTTAGGCTGAAACTTCCTTCTTATATGTTTTCCTTGGATATCACCAGTGAGGTGTTATGATAATACAGCTGTGTGCAGAGCACTTACAGTGACACATCCATGACTGGCTGTAAAAACGGTCCAGCAGCCTGACAGAGGGCTGCCAAGGAGAGTTCCCTTTCTGCATTCGAGTTTGGGTGGGCATGTGAACAATTCAGCAGTGAAGCAACGGACAACACTGAATGACAACAGCTGCAGTGGCACAACCAGCCTCTTTCTACCTGTATTTGTGCTTTTTTGAAGATGATAGAATGTAACATTGTTCAAGCTCTTAAAGGTAGTAGTTCCAGACCCCAGACAGGGATGTCTTAAATAAAGTCCATCATTAAATGCCTCTCTGATGTGCTCCTAAGGTGTTCATTTTAAAGAGATACCTAATATTAGTATTGAATTTTAAAATCCAGATAATTTGTAGTTACCTGTTCAGAGGTGTCACTTTCTGTAAGAGCCTTTTTCCTGCATTAACCATCCAAATGCACTAAATACTCTCCATTGATTTGCTGTGGTAACTCAAGTTTGAAAAAATCTATTGACAAGTCTGTTGTCATAGTTATACACTAAGTGCAAGTCATGTCAGTTGGTAAAAATGAATAATAGTTTCTAGGCAGACAGTGATTTAAATTTGTTGTGCATCGTGCTGATTGCTTTTAATATTGATATTGATGACTTGCAATGTGAAAATTGAAAGAATAGATAAACCATTATCAGAGAGACAAGTGTAAATCACCATCATTTCTGTATAGTAAAGTTCTATTATTGAACACTTGCATAGAAGTAAAGATACCACTTTAGAGCACATTTTGATTATTGCATAACCATTAACACAGAAGCTTTTATATGCCTTTTATGACTTTTTATCACTAAATAGATTTTTCAAGGCTGTAAGATGAAAGTGATTGGAAGAAGCTGATTATTAGAGTCATTATGTAGCTGGCATCAAAGTGAAAAGTCTGATTAAATTTTAAGTTGAAATACTTAAAATTGGTACACCATAGTGGAAGTGATGTTTACATTTGGATTTTGAATAGCAGAGATCAGTCAAAAGCATGAAATGAGAATAGAGAAGCCATGAATGTTTCCTGCAGAGATCTACTCATATTGCTTTGTGGTTACTTGCTTTCCTTGAGTTGAATTGCTTGATGGTATTCAAAATACACAATTAGCCCCAAAATCTAAATTTTTCTAAATTATGCCTGTGAACAACCCATGCGGTAGTGTCCATACTAAGCTTTTCAATGCAGAATGACTCTTATGTTTCCACCAGAGGCAGCATTTCAAACCAGTTTCATGGAAGCCTTTTTCACCTGTTCCTTTGTAACTTGATGACAGTAGTTTTAGTTTACTATCTACTGAGCCTGAGTGTCCATAGATATGTGTTACTGGAAATTGTCCTGTGAATATGGAAGTATAAGCAGTTGTTCCAGCCATATTATAAACAAAATTTCCACCAATTTCAGTGCTAGTGGAACTGAGCTATCATGGGCCATCTAAAACCACAATGTCTGATCTTGGTAGTCAGTGAGGTTCCCTTCCTGAGCTCTTTTTCTAAGGAAGATGGGCTAAGCTGTCCATTGAAGGTGCATTCTCCACTGACTGTCAGAGGAGGCTAGGTTAGACCAGGAAGCTGAAGTGTAGTTGGTTGAAGTGAAAGGAATCCCATCTCCTGTGTTTTATTTTTGCAAAATGATGTTTGAACATCTGTATCATCTTGATACAGTAAATGCACATGAGAAAGTTTGAGAAAGTTGCAAGTTTGTTTATATACTTTGTTCAGAAAATAGCTTTTTGCTCATATTCAATCCTGTAAAAATTTTTGTGTGCCAGTTCTGAACATAGTTTTCATCAACTTTCTTTGATTCAAAGTACTTGATTAGCTAAGAACATAAAATCCAAAACATTTGTTAAAATTTTGACTAGAGACTCATGGTGAAAGCAATGAACAATGCATGCACAGTTGTAGTGGCAATGTAAAAGCTTGGAGAGGACCATATTCGCCTTTTGAGTCTATATAATGACACATTAACATCATGGTCTATGTTGTTTGCAAGTTTGATAGTCCAATAGAATAATTGTGCAGCTCACCAAGATTCCATAAACTCTCAAGTAACACCAGATTCACCCGTGTGACTCTTTTTATAGAGAGGCAGCTTCTATTTCACTTGTGAATACATAGATCTAAAGTCTAATTATGCATGAAATAGTGGTACAAGAATCCACACTAGTCCTCTAAGGTGTCTGTCTTCACTCAGGAAATTTTCATCTGTGGGTTGTCAATTTTGAACAGCAAGTATTTAATCCTGTAGAGCAGAAGCATTTTCCATCCAAAATGATGGAAAATACAGTCACATATACACCTCATAAGCCACGTATACATAGACGTGGAAACACACACAGTGGGGACATTTGTGCCATTTTAGTAGAATAGGAAAGAAAGAAAAAGCTGATAGCACCATTTATCAGCTCCGAGCTACAGATAAATTTTCCACTGCAAAAATGAGATTACAGATGTTAGTAGGCACAAGGCTGCATATTTGCTTCATATTAATATTTGTAAAGGGTTAGAGTTTTTCTGAATAAATATATCTACATGAAACGGCACATAAAACCATATAACTAGTCATCATGCTGCTGACATTGTAAAACTGGGATATGTACCTGTCAGTCCTTTCATGTTATATTCTTTGTTTTCTCAGTAAAACTATTGCTGTGATTAAGAACTGATGGATGGCAAAAGATGGTATTATTTTGTCTTTCATGGTTTCAAGTAAGATACATTTTAAGTTCTCAAATCTCCAAATGTCTATGCACCAGTATAACTGTATTTCAGTTAATGACTAGGTCTAGTTAAAAATAGTAGTATATGAATAGATTCTAAATTACAGTCAAATTTATAAATTTCAGTTCTGAATTGAAATTCAGATTTAAGATGCTGGTCTAGAGAGCTATGAAAAACAATTTGATAATTACCCCACTTTCAGCTGTGTCTTCTAATATGGATTTATAAATGCGATTTTCAAAATCATTGTCTAGAAAAATATCGCAGTGCTATATTATTTTACTGCCTAACCCAAGCCTCCTGTACTGAGAGAACTGACAGGTAAATAAATTTTTGTTAGAAAATCTATTAAATATTTGAATGAAAAGGAGATAGAATTTTATCTTCTAAGACACAGACTGTTGGAGTGTTTTTTCATTGTAATATGTAACTCTAAATGCCAGAAGCATACCCTGGCCATGTGTTCGTTCCTGTAAATTTCAAATTGTTTGAGACAAATTTGATTTATTAGCCATCTGTAGCAACAACATGTGACATGGCTCTAACTATAGGCTGTATAATCCTATCATCTGTAATCATGTAATGGTTATGATCATCATTTCAAAGGCAGAATACAAGAAGACGATAAATAACCATGTTTTAAAGATTCTCTAAGTTGCATATCATCCCAAAGAAATGGATATTTGTACTTAGTAAAGACAATTAAATCAACCCTCTTTACTTAACCTTCAGAAAGGTCCTTTTGAAGTAGGTTACTGTTTCATGAAGAGGGAAAACTAGGAAAAAAATGGATAATATGGTAGGAAGATGACTGAGACTGGAAGGAATTCCCGGTTATTAAGTCGTGGGCTTATATCTCCCAGTTGTTTTTTGTTTCTCCTGCATAAGGCAGGTGTGTTTCTGTGCTTGCAGGCTGTATCTGGGAGTCATGTCACTGCAGTTTGACATAGCCATATCTATAAACTGGATCTGCAGCAGCTGTGTACACAAAGCATAGCCTCTTCCCCAGAAGTGAAAATGGGGTTGCAATATAATTCAAAGACCATTAAGTCTTCTGGAAGATGCCTTTGTAGACCAGGGCACATTAATTCATGTAGTGTCAAATGGTATGAAAATATTTTATTTCTGTGATATATCAGTGTTGTATCGTTGCCAACAGAGACTCGTATAACAATGTAAATGGTTTTTAAGTGTTTGTTTCCATCCAGGGCTCTTTCAGCCCAGGCACTTCCCAGTCTCATTGTTCCTTTGTTCTAGCGGATGTACAAAGCACTGAGTGTTTTGTTTTCTGGACCAGATAGATTAGATAAAGTCTGAATTTCTGAACTTCACCTTCTAGGCACGCAACTTTCTTCTTTGCTCATACACCTTAGAAGACAGAATACCCAGGACAGCATAAGTGCTTCTAAAAATGCATATATCTTCTTTTATCAAATTTGGCAAATAATACAGATGACAATGGTGATTACTTTTGCAGGACTAAAGAACAGTCGACCTTGTCCTAACTTAGTCGAAAGAGGATTAGACTTCTTGACAGTTATCATGACTGTTCTTTCAATGTCAGTCAAATTAAAGCTTTTTCAGCTGGGTGTGCATCTGACCATATAGAGTGCTGGAATTTATTTCTGACTTCCAAAGTCTGACCTTTTAGATTAGAACAATTGCCTTCAAGGAACAAGATTACTCCCCCACTATTCACTTTTGCCAACATAATAGTCTTTAGTGGCTTAGTACATATTATAGGTGGAGCTGGTAGTCAAGCCTATTGTTAAGATTTCCTGACAGTTTTCATTAAAACCGCCCATTTCAGTTGCTGTAACTTGGGTGAATTTTTAACTATTTGGCCTGAAGTGTGCTGTGCTTGGTCTTTGGATTGATTTTTAATATTACTATTTTTCTTTTTCAGATTTAAGCAGACTTAGTTTGGCCTTTAAGAAAGTGATCAAGAAAAGACAGTTAATTTTACTGATTGATTTTGTAAATGAATTTTAATTTATGAATATATATAATGAAATATGAATATGTATATATGAATATATATGAATATATATAATGAAATTTAATTTTCATCTCTTTTTATGAAGAGCACTAACATCTTTGTGGTCCCAAGGAAGAATTTGAATTTAAGCAGCGACATGGGTTCAAAAGGACACAGTATTTTACAGAGTCACAGAAAGGTTGAGGTTGGACGGGACCTCTGGGGTTTATCTGGCTCAAGCAGGACCAGCTGGATCTGGTTGCCCAGGACCATGTCCAGTCAGCTTTTGAATGTTTCCAAGGAAGGAGATGCTTCCTTGACATTCCTCATGTATTTGATTGACAAAGTATACCACCAAAACTTGGCACTACTCTGTTCTCAGCAGAGCTTTGTAGGAACTGATTAAACATCAACCCAGAATTTGAAGAAAAAGCAGCTTAAGGCTCCTAAGGTCCTCCTACTTATGTATTTGTAGGTGGGGGTAGGTTCAGCTTCATCCTTTCAGCCTTTACATTGCATTTCTTAATTATGTAATTGATACTTTTTTCTCTCCTTTTTTCAGGGAACCAAGCAGCAATGACTGCATTGGGAATAAAAGTCTTGTTCTTCTGTGTTTAAGGTGCTGTTCATACAGAGAGCACAGTTCTCAGCCTGGATGCACCTAAGACTCCTGGTCTGATGTTAGGAAAGAGTAGCACAGAGGGTACTCTTGTAGGAGGCAAATTTATTCCTAAATTGTTGGGAAACTTTAGGGTCCCAACTTATGAAGGCTTGATGTCACTGGTTTGGGTTGTTTCATGATACCTTCCTAATAAGCTGAACCTTATTGGAAGACATAAACATCAATACCTTAGTACATCAACATGTCATACATATTATGTAGTATGCATGAAGTCTTGTGAATGATGAAATACATCTGGAGAATAAAAGGAACCAGACTCTTTAGGTTTGGTCAGTTTGCCTTTCCTTTAGAGTGTATCTTATTTCACAGGTGGTTTTACTGGAGAGCTTCTTAATAAACAACATAATGAATATTGAGAATTTCAGAGAAGTAATCCCAGTATTAGTTCCTTAAGATATATCCAATGTAGTGTTTGGATTTTTTAAAAATTTATATGAACAGTACTACAACAGAGCAGAAGCATATTCTATCAGAATCTGTTTGAAGTCATTGAAGCTAATACTAAAACAAAATATCATTGCCTTAAAATTGTATAAATGCTCATGCCCATAACTGATAAGGTGTTCAGGTGAGTGCTAGGAAGTGAAAGCTGTTGCTGCCATCTAAAAAGGTACCTTACACTGAGGCACTGAGTATAATTTGCTGGGTTTACATGTTTGCTGTTTCTTATTAAAGTTGTTTCAGTGTTACTATCAGCAAATTTCCAAGCTTGCAATATACATCCTCAGTGGAAGTGTTTTGCTATGTGTATGTCTGTGTGAGTAAGTATGTTCAAATATATAAAAGTAATATTTCTGGATTCTGCAAGACTGTCTTGTAGACTGACTTCAACGCAGTGTTTGTAAATAGAAAGAAAACACATTTTGAAAAGTATTGGCAGCATGATGATGGTGATAAAGAGAGAGTTTTGGAAGATTTTTTTGTGCTGCTGTGTAAAATTTCAGACAATCCCAAAGCAAGAAATGGTTTATGTTTTCTGGGTTTTTTTTCCTAACTGCAGATCCCTTGCCACCATCTCATTTGGAAATTAATAAGGAAAAGACTACACTCACAAGCTTGCAGGTTCAATGGGATCCTTCCCTGGGAAAGGTGGACACGTATAACCTGGTATTATTTGATCGTGACAATAAAAAGATACAAGAAGTCTCCATATCAGGAAGAACTTCAAAAACAAAATATACATTTTCCAGTCTCATTCCTGGGAATAAATACAACGTTGTCCTCAGTGCTGTTGCTGGAAATAAGACTACCCCAGAACTTCATATAAGTGGATCCACTGGTGAGACTTCTTTTCCTGTAGTTCATCTAAGTAAAACCATTTACTGTATTCTGCACTTCTGCATTTTGGAATTAGGAAATGGGTATAATTCTTCTATGTGGCTGGCTATATATATATATATATATATATATAATTATTTATTTATTTATGTGAGTATGTGTTGATTATAAGTAGAAACAAAATATTAATCTCTAACTGACATAAAGAATTGTTTACTAAGAATAGAATCTCATTTTTATTGTGCATTTGGGGTTGGGTTTTCAGTAACCCTAAAGAAAACCAATATATTACAAGAGTAAATCTATTCGAAATTGCTGAAATCATGGAGATAACCATTAGGCCTTAAACCTGTGGGTTTTTTATACCAACAGTGCCATCTCCTGTGAAAAATATTCAGCCCAGTGTCAAAACAGACACTATCCACGTTTCGTGGTCTTCTGGCTCTGGACATGTGGATCATTACAGGCTGCTGTTACTGGATGATCATGTACCAGTTCATGAGATTCACCAGGAAGGTTCTCTGACCTCCTACACTTTTTCAGGACTTAAAGCAGGCCACCTGTATAACCTCTCTATCATAACCCACGCTGCAGGATTGGAGAGCAGCAGTTCTCAAACAGTCAGGACAGGTATGATTTCAGAATTCATCACAACAAAACAAGAAGCTAAGGCCATAACTTAATAGTATTATAGGACATATTTCAGAATAATAAGTGATTCATATTCCAAGATAGAGACCCCGTAAGCTTATTTAATTCCCTAAGTTATCACTGCAACAAACTTAGAGGCTAAAATGAAAGTAGAAAAAGTGTGAAAGGGAAGTGGAAAAAAAATGTAAAGTAGGTTAAGAACTTTAAAATTAAGTAGTGGCTTGGATTGTTTGGTGGTTTTGATTGCCTAGTTGGTTGGTTTGGTATGGGTTTTTGTAAATTGTTGGGATTTTTTTCTTTTCACAAAGAAATATTGATTCACAGAACTAGAGTTTTAGAAATAATATTTTTTTCAGGAATGTTTTTCAGGCTGGAGTTCTGTGGTTATAGAGATAATGATGACATCCTACTGGAGTCCAAAGTTTTAAACACTTATGTAGGCAAAAAAAGGTCATGCCTTCACTCTCCTTAATTTCTGGGAATGCAATTTCTTCTCCAGAAAACTTTTCATGTAAACATAATGTAATATTAAGTGGAAATATTGTCATGTCTAGGATGCACAGATGAGTGCTGTTGTCTGAGCTGTTTGGGGATTATACTAATTTCATTTTGTTTCTTCAGAAATTTTTATTTCTTTTTGTTGTGGAGTGAAAAAAATTTAAATCTCACAGCTATTCATAGAGTATAAAAGCATTCCATATAGCTTGCAGCATGGTCCTAAATTTCAGTACCTTCTGTACCCCAGACCTGAGAAATTAAGATACTGGAGGTGGCTATGCTTTGCTTTTGGAACATTTGTGGAACATTTAAATAAAATCCCTTTTACAATGGTGTAAATCAGGCATAGCAGCAGTAATGCTGTAATGTTTACCAGAATGTATGTGGGCATCTCTTTTTCATAGGATCATGTGTGTCATCTGGTTTATGGTCAAAATGATGGGTGTGAGTGCAGACACAGCTAAAAGATTTTCTTTTCCATGAAAAAAGAGTGGGCACCATAAGACATGTCATTCTCAGAAGTGCAATGTCTTACACAGGGCAGGGTTCACTTGCACTGTGACCAGACTTTGCTCTTTTGCTGTTCAGGCAAAATCATTCATACTCTATCTATATGACTATTCAAAATCAGAACTTAACTATGGGAGTTTGGGAGGTAGCAGGTCTTATATGTTTGGTGGTAGATTTATTTTATTCTCTTTCTTATTTTCTTTTTTTAGCCCCAGCTGAAGTCTTAGATTTGATGGTGACTAACGATGGCAGCTTAGATACTTTAAAAGTGAACTGGAGAAGACCTTTGGGAAACCTCAATTTCTATAATATCACTCTGTCTCATCTTGGATCAGTTAAAGAAGTCAAAACTGTGCAGCCACCAGTCACAGTGACGCAGTTTGACAAGCTGACTCCAGGACGTCTTTATCAGGTTACTGCCCGCACAATCAGTGGGGAGCTGTTCACTGATCGGATGGCAACTGGCAGGACGTGTAAGTCTTCTGCTTCAGTAAGAACATTGTAACTAATGCTGGTTTTGCCTACACTGGCCTTGTAGCAAATCACTGTAAGAGACAAAATGATTTGTATTCCAGGCAAAATGAGATTAAGAGTACAATACTGTTTCAAGAATACCCCCTGCTGACTCTCTGGCAACAGTTAATCTGACTGTCAAAAGCAGCTCCGTATTTTATGAGAAGGCAACAGTCGTGAATTTTTGTTGGACCTTATGGTTGAATGAGTCTGTTACAAAGCTGTTGCATACTACTGCACTTCTGACCAATTTTGTTATCTTGAATTCAGCTCAGCATACTACATAAACTGAGTTACACTATGGGGAAGTGTGCATGTGGTCAAATTATTAACAGTTTTAAAGTAATTTTGCAAGGTTTAGTCTTATTTCTTCTTCCAGACATAAATCTACAAACCAGAAAAGAGTACGTCTCAGAGTCTTTCTTATAAACAGCTTGGATTAACAAAGACATGTGGCAGCAGGGATAGAGCCAAGTTACTGGTTTATTATCTTCTTTCAGAAGTAATAATTTTCTTTCAGGTATCTTTTGTAAGAGTTCTGAACCTGAAAAAATGCTACATAAGTCTCCCACAGCATTATTGGCCCTAGAGGTGTGGCATCTTTTCCATACCAGCCTAGCCTGAGGAAAAGTTAGATAGTAAAAAATGTCTAACTCAGTGAAGAATGCATACATAAATTTCTAGTAGACTCAGAGCCAAAAGGTGGAAATTGTGTGTGTAAGAGAGCGGAGTATTTATTGTAGAAAATATTTATTGTCTGCAACTAAACATCTCATGTGAAAGTCACATCCTTGACATACCTAGCTGATACCCCATTTTCAGTGCAGGCTGGAAGAGCCTTAGAAATCTTTCATATCCAGAAAGGACAAAGCTGGACTGGTTTATATGCATGTCTGTTTTGTATTTTTAGCCCATCAATAAAGTCCTTTGAGATTACCATTTCAATCTAAAGGGAGAACTTCAGGCCCTCACACAATACTACTTATCCCCAGCTTTGTGACCTAGACCCAGTGCTTTCAAAGTTGAGGATTAGAAGTCCTGTTTCCAAGGATGCTGATCATATGCAATTCCTTTTTTTACCCTAGACATCAAGAACTTTAAAAACAATCACTTCAGCAGAAGCTTTGTATAATAAAGATAAATTTTTAAGTCCAGACTGTCAGGTCTATAGATGCTGAAGGGATTAGACTCTTAGGATCCCTCTGTAACTCACAGACAAAGCCAGATGTCCAAGAACATAATACACATTGCTGTGTATTGAGAGGGTGCCTACAGCAGCAGAAGCAGACAAGAAATGTTGTGGTAGGAAATAGGGACATCTCAGAGACTGAAGCTTTGTGCCATTAATGTGTAATAATGTCCAGCCAGCCTGACAAGGTGGAACTTTATCTGTTATGATGTAAGTTCATCTGTGCTTCCTAACAATACACTGTGTGCTTTTCTCCACTCACTCAGAAATTGAAACACATTTCCCATATTAACTGGCATATGGGAGTTCTAGGTCTGATATCCAGCTATGCCCATGAGAAATTAAAGCGGTGAGTAATTTGTGATGCTGGTAGAGAGGTTTCAATCCTGTACTAGATAATGAGCAATTAAATATTAACAAAGCTACATAAAGCATAAGAACATGAAGCTAGCCTTGTAGTTTACAGTTAATACTTACGGATGTTCTCAAGGCTCCAATGCTGATCTCTGAGTACCTTAATATGAAGCTTAGAGGTATTCTCTCCTAAGGGTCCGCATCTGTCTTCTAGTCTCTGCTTGGTCTGACTAATATTTAATTATTCCATGAAAATCAGAAAAGCTTCAGTGGTCCAGTGTGACCTGCAGGAGTACAGGGCAAGATAAGACATGGAAATTCAGGATCCTTGAAATACAGGACAGGACAGAGGGTATGCTTTAATGGACCACTGTCTTAACCTTGATCCCTTATACAGCTGGGAGGAATGAGGGGATACAAGGTAGAAGAAGCTGTTTCTGTGAAAGAGGCCTTTAGACTTTGCGTTTCTGCTGCTGATGCCAGAATTGGGCTAATAGAGATTGAAGTTTCAATGTTAGCGGTGAAAAGTTGATTGACGGTTTGTAAGTGAGCTGAAGTGCAGGAAACAACGGGGAACCTTCAAGATGCATCCAAGAAGTGTACAGGGGAGATTTTATCTGCCCTAAGAGGGGTTGCCCATTTCTGATGTCAGAAACCAGCAGGAAAATAAGTGAGTGGTTTGTGTGGATAGAGAAAATATTGTCTTTTAAAAGTAAAGCCAGCCCTTCCAACAAGATAACTCACATTGCTCTAGCTGGTCCAAGCACATTTACAGCAGCTGTGCTGCGAGACAGGTTTGCCAGTACGTTCACATCTCATTAGAAATAACCCACTTCAGAACTGCTTTTTTGCCTTCCCTTTTTCCAGTTCCCCAGAAAGTTTTGGAGCTGCAGGCGGGTGCTGGCAACTGGCTGCGGTCTCTGTGGGTGACCTGGGTGCCCCCTGCGGGAGACTGGGAGAGGTACCACCTGCTCCTGTGGAACCGCTCAGCCCTGGTGCTCAACACTACCCTCGAGAGGGACGCCACCGAGTACCTCATCCGTGATGTGGGCCTCATCCCAGGGAGGGAATACGGCGTGGAAGTCATTGTGGAGAGCGGCGGTTTGCAGAGCAACATGAGTTGTGTGGGGAGAACAGGTCAGCATGCTCATCCAGCTCTGTGAGAGTACAAAGAGTTCAGCTCTGTGAACAATGAAAGAGTACTTGGGAACCCACAAATTAATTTCACTATTAATACAGTAGAAAGGACCTCCCTTTTAAACTGCAGAAATTATTTTAGCAGTTCTGTGAAAACCTTTGGGATTACTTTTGAAGTAAATAGTTTCTTAGTGAAAGCTATGGGAACTATGTCACAATTCTGTCATGACTCAGGTGTTACATTGCATGTCCATTTCACTGCTATATTTTGTAGCTAATTGTAGGGCGCCCTATAAAGGTCTTAAAGAAAGCACTATAGGCCTTCCTATATTGTTCATTAGTATGTTTCCTTGCCAGTCTGTGTAAAGAATATTAACCATGTGACTAAGGTGTATCTTAGTATGGCTGTCCTATAACATCCCAGTTCTTGTTTTTGTGCTCCATAAAGAAAATGGCTTAGTCTGTTCAAGTCTGTTTCCAAAAGAAATCAATATACACTGCAGGGATATGAGTGGAGTTCTTTGGCAGTGCATTACTCAAAGCCACATCTGATTTACTTCGAACTTAAAAAATAATTCCTATTTAATTGTTAGAATTTCTGCTCAGTGAATGCAGAATAAGTGCAATTCAGAGGAAAGGAAGACTTGGAGTAGGAATAACAGGCAAGGTTCAAGTCTAACCCACATCTCACTGAAGAGTGTGAGGTAGGACAGGGCCATTCTACTTTATCCTCACCCTTCCTGGGGCCTGCCTTTTCTACTATACCCTCTCCTGTCATTCCCTGAGGACTTATTAATTTTGTTTATTTTGCGCAACAGCAAGACCAGTAGAAGCTACAGAACTGAAGTATTTTCAGGCTTGTAGCAAACTTGATCAGAGCAAGATATGTTCTCATCTTCCTTACTTTGACATATATTGCAAGTAATTTAAGTTTGTGGTGTTACTTTTAATTGACTCAGCTAAGCAATTAATAGTTAGACCCAATGATTTTAGAGGTCTTTTCCAACCTAAGTGAGTCTGTGATTCTGTGATCAGAACATGATCCATTAAATAATATCCAGCAGTGGGTGTATCACGACTGTGTTTGACCCACAGTGAGGTGTGTAATGTATCTGTTATGAAGTACGGGTAATTCGGCCCTGTTGTGACTCAATTTTCTCTCACATTAACCCACAGACTCGGAAAGTGAGTTGTATTTCAATGCGACAGGGACAAAATCAGATCAGGGACTGTATTAGGCAAGACCTGCTTGCTGGGTATGCAGGCATACACACACACGAACACACACAGAAATTCACTGATTGAATTCTTCCTTTTATGCCACTGTAAGTTTGAAGTGTCCCCCGACTTGACTGAGGTATAAACCAGTGCAAAATCAATGTCACTCTGACCCTATAATTTGCATCTTTGTTTGTTAGAAGTACATTGGTATAGATCTGATTTATGGTACAAATGTCTTATATCCCTATTCAGCCCCAGAGTTCAAGAGGAAGTTTGCTGACTTCCTAGTGTTTCCATTTGCAAAATATATATCCTGAAGTAAGTTTAAACCTAAGCATTACAGCCACAGTGCATTGCCGAAGTCTGCTGCTATCAGTCCTTTCTGGAAGAGGGGCACAAATACTAGATTTGTAACAAATTCCCAGAGAAAGGTAAAGAAGCTCCTCTTGATTGCAGATATTCTGTTGCTGTCACATTTCTGTCATGCAGAACACATTTCTTACAGCAACTTGAGATGGGGCACGTGTGCTCTCGACACAGTCCTGTTCTCACTGTGATAATCTGTGCACTTTTCCAGCTCCTGAGCCTGTTCTCCAGCTCCGTGTGAAGCATGCTAATGAGTCTTCACTTAGTGTCATGTGGATGACCCCTGTTGCAGAATGGGATAGCTATGTGGTTTCCCTGGGACAGAGTGATCTTACTATTGTGAAAAAAACACTTACAAAAGAAGCTAAGGAATTCACTTTCATTGACTTGGTGCCTGGAAGGAAATATACAGCTACCATCACTACCATTAGTGGGACTTTAAGCAACTGGACTTCAGTAGAAGGAAGAACAGGTATCATCTTGTGAAACTATTTTAATCTTCTGTTAACAATTAACAATTTTTTTTGCTTTGTAGTGAACTGAATTAACTTGATGTCTGAATCTCAAAACTCTTGATCTTATGTATATTTCCTCAGTAAAAAAGTTACATGTCTAAGTCTCTCGTTTCTGACTGTCAGTTATCTTGCTGTATTTATTTAAGATTTTGGGGAAATAGATGTGTAATTCCTGACAAAACAGTTTTCTGAAATATTATGTCACATCTAGTCAATCTACATTAGCACAAGATTCCATATAGGAAGAACCATTTTAACTGTGTATTTTCAGGAGGGTCACTTCCTTGATACAAAGAATTCATTATCTGGGAAAAAGAGAAACATCACCACACAGGAAAATGTTACTTTAGGGGGAACATTCCCAAGTTGACAGACAACATATGTGACCTTGAAGACGTATTTTGAATCTTTTTGCTCTTCTGATTCCAGGATATGTATTTGTTACTGAGGATGATAGCTGTGTCACAAGGAAGGTCTCATTCTCACCCCCTGCAGGGTGCTAATTTTGTGCCCATGTGCAAGTTTTAAACCATACAGGTTGCTTTACTCTGCATTAAGCATTCTCCAGTGCAAGCAAAGTTTTAAAATGTAGCTCTGGCCTTGCACAGCACAGGGAAAAACAAGTTGCTTGTGTCTGAATCTAAGCATGCCTAGGGTTGATGGTGGTCCTTACTTAAGTTTTATAACTCCTTCCAAGGCCTGAGAAGTTCAGCTTATGCTTTCATTTTTCTGTTAAGTTGTTAGATAACTGGAATTCCACTTCCTTCTGACTTACACCCTTTTAGGGGACCTATTCAGGCATAAAGGTCCCACTTCACTAGTATGAGTCAATGCTTGAAAACACATCAGGCACTGATTGTGTGTCAGTATTACATTCAAACTGAGTTATGAAAAACAAATATAATTTAGCTTGAACATAGGTTTTAATAAGCATTTCAAACCTCTGAATCTTCCTTGCAGTAGGACAGCTTACTAGGCTTGAAAAATATTGCTGTAAGTATGACAGAAGTAGTTCTTACTTCCATCCCAGACTGGTCAGCTTCCAGTGAAACCTGCAGTATCACAGAAAGAGCATTTAACACAGAAATGTGCCTTTTTAGTCTTATTGGAGCTATGTTATGAGAACATTATAAAACAGGAAGGATTTTTGATTGAGTTTTCTGTCAACTTTGCATTTTCTTCAGCTATGTGCCTAACTTTCTAGCTTCTATTAATGATTACTAAACCAGTACTATGTGTGCAAAAAGGCTGATATAAAACAAGAGCAGAAGAATGCATTCACATTTCATAAAGTTAGAGTCTTCTTTATTTCAGTTGTGCTTGGTCGTGTAAACAGAAATCTTTAGAAATGTATTTCCTTGCTTTGACCAAATATTGTCCAACCAAATAATGAAAGGATTTGGGGTAAAATTTGTGCTACATATTACACTCCTTTGTTATTTCTTATTCTTTTCTGGTCTGGCTAAGTTCATGAACTTATGCTTAGATAAATGTTATGTTTATTTAACAATTCATCTTTTGATGCCATAAAAGTTGGTGTCTTGCAGATCTTCTGACGTAAGAAGTTAAATCATAACCATCTATCTCTGTTAGCCCCAAAATTAAAGGGTCTGACACATTATAGATGACTGTGCCTGAGATATTCTTCAAACAATTTTGCCATTTACTAAAATGAAATATTGGGAATGGGAGAGGAAAGGGAAAATGAAAGACACACACTGTATTTGAAGTAGTCATCAAAAACCCTGAGTGATTTCCTAAATTGATGGCTTTTATTTAATGGTATTTATAAAATGCCATCTCTTTTGGTTCCCTGATCTTGAATTTTCATCTGACTGAGAAAAGCTGTGCTAAAGGCTGAAAGATCTTTCTATGCCTTAGTTTCCCATAGACCACATCCCAGACAGGAAGCAGTCCTCAGTTAAAGTATTTTTAGTCCTGTTGAGTCTGGCTGCAAATTGGAATGTTCTTTTGATGCACTTCCTCAGTGTGACTAAACTTGTGTTCTTTGGGAGATTCTGTTTTATTTTATTTCTCCTCAGTAACAGTATGACAATTTCCTTTTCAGTGCCTGCCCAAGTGACAGGTCTGACTGTGGCAAGTCAGGGATCAACCAACAGCTTGTTCACCAACTGGACAAGAGCTCTGGGAGATGTAGACTCATACCAAGTGCTACTGATTCATGAGAATGTTGTCATTAAAAATGAAACTGTTCCCAGTGAAACCAACAGATACCACTTCTATTCTCTGAAACCTGGAGGACTCTATTCAGTTGTTGTCACCACTGTCAGTGGAGGGATATCTTCAAGGCAAACAATTGCAGAGGAAAGGACAGGTAAAAAGGAAAACACTCCAGCATGCTTTTTGGTAGTTCTTAAAAGCTGAATTTATCTAAGAGAATGGTCTTGATTTAGCCACTGTACTGAGAATTCAGAAGAACAGGAGTTTCATCCATATAATTCCACATGTGTGCACTCTATGTCCAGATTTGTGTAAATATAGCTTTAGAGAGCTAACAGCTCTAACTGCAGTGGGAAGTCTACAGCAAGATCACTCTGTAATGAGGACAAAAATATGCCCTGAGAGTAATAAACAGCTGTGCTGGGCAGTCACTCCTTGGAAGGGAATTTCTTATTAATTGGGTATGTGGTGGCGTAGTTTGATTACTCCTCACTTATGTGTGCTAAGAACCTGCCTGAAGGTGGTGGAGTGAATTTGTGTCTCAGTTTCTCACAACCCATTCTTTTTCTTTAATCCAGCATTAAAGAATGTCCACAAGGACTAATTAGTTATTATTGAGTCCTTCTGTACTTCACAGAACAAGATCTGCTGTTGCATCAAGTTCTTTAGGTTTAAAGAGTCATGGAATGTAATACCAGTTCTGTGGATATTTAGAGGAAAATTTTGGGACAGTAGTGCAGTTTCACCTGTTATGTGAATTTTGGCAGAGTCAAATGCACAGGTTTCGGCAATGTTCTTCTTGAAAACAACTATTTTCAGGTGAAAAGGCAAAACAAACCTGAAAAAAATTGGAGAAGAATAATACTAAAAAGCTTAAAGTAGATGAGTGTATTTTGTAAAATCTGGGAGGGGGTTGACTCTGACAGCTGCTGGCCAGCCCCTCTGCTGGGATAAGTTCAGTGCAGCAGAGTCCAGTGAAAATTTGGAATTTCATTATGTCTAAGTTCTGCCCCTGAAATAACTGAGAATTTTGTACCTGAGTGATGATAGTTCTGGCAATGCAGAGCCTTGGAGCTCGTCTTTCAGGCTTGAAAATCAAGTGGCATTCGTGTTTTGTCCACTAGGCGTCAGAGAACCCCCTGGAAATGAAACATTCAGCCGTGGGCCTCAGCGTCTTGCCAATCTCACCAGTTACTGCTGTTACTGAGGAATGGCAATTTGAGAGGATAACTCAACTTCTGGGAGATCAGAAGTGCTGGGATCAGGCCACCAAAGACAATTTCCTTCAATGTATTTAAAAAAGTAGATGAATGTTGCTGAGAGGCAGTCAGTGCAGAACTTCTCAGGAGTCACAGACTGCATATTTTGCAGAGAATGGCATTCCAGGGATTCTCACAACAATAAGAAATGGCTAATTAATGCTTTTCTTGTTTTTTCCTCTTTGTCTCACAGTTCCTTCCAGCGTGGCGGGAGTAACAGTAAGTAACTCAGGTCGGAGTGACTACCTCAGTGTTTCTTGGCTGCCAGCTTCTGGAGATGTAGACAGCTACTTGGTAACACTCTCTCATGATGCCAAGATTGTTCAGACTCTTACCATTTCCAAATCGTTCAGTGAATGCTCCTTCAGCAGCCTTACTCCTGGGACACTTTACAATGTGATGATAACCACAAAGAGTGGGAAGTATGAAAACTCTTCCCTCAGCCAGGAACGAACAGGTAAAGAGAGGCTCTGGGCAAATACAGTCACTGTAACCATTTTTATGTTATTAATGGCTAATGTATAGCCATTACAAATGATTTATCAATATCTGACCAAACTGGGATGGATGAGTAAGGGTTGGAGGGTCAAACAAAAAAATTACAGCTTTATAGACTTAGTTTTATTCTTATGCCCCTGTTGCTGTTTACTTCGACATAAATAAAAGTCATGTCAGTCCTTATGAGTGAACAGAAATCATGGATCAGTTTTGGCTCAAATATGTTGTCCTGTCCTTAATGCCTCTTCTTGGCCCTTCAAGAATATCCGGCAGAGCATCTCCTCAAAAAGTTACTCAGGCACTGAAAGAAAAGAATAGAGTTGGCTAATTAGTAAAATATTAGTGAGGCATCACAATAATGAGTAACATCCATGTCAATTGGTTTTGTCAATATAATACACGTGTCTATGGTTTTGATCATGCAATTCTCAAGGATATTATAACAGGAATAGAGAAATCTCAGAAAAGAATGGCAATAATGATGGAGAACATTTTAAAACTTTCTCAAATTTGAAAAAACTGAGACTTTACACTTGGTAAATCAGTAGAACAAAAGAAAGATTCAAAGGGGTGTTAACATCCAAAGACTATCAGTTAGTGGAATTTTAGTCTTCTCATGATCTAAGTGAAAATCCAAGGAACAGCCACAAAAGGACAAGAACCAAATTTTGGATCAATGTTTGTCTGTGGAACTCACTACTCTTATGAAAACAGAGCAAGTTCCATAATACCAAAAATCAGCAAGGCAAACCATTGTATTGTCATAAGATATAAAGCAGCCTAGAAACTGCAGATACTATTTTATTGCTTAAATCCACTTTATTGTCTTTTTGTAACTTCCTCACAGAACTCTGGTAACTGCCACAAATATAGTTCTCTACCACAGCTCTGGTTACTTCAGGAAGTTATGGCATTCTGGATCTTTAACTGCATTTTTTTTTTCTTTCAGTCCCTTCAAGTGTCCAGGGTCTTACTGTCAGCAATTCAGCCAGAAGTGACTACTTGAAGGTATCCTGGTTACATGCATCTGGATACTTTGATAATTATGAAGTGATCATCAGGAACAATAATGATTTCATCCAAACAAAAAGTGTCCCAAAGGATGAAAATGAATGTGTGTTCACCAGTCTGGTCCCAGGGAGGCAGTACAGTGTCACAGTCAGCACAAAGAGTGGGAAATACAAAACTAGTGAAAGAGTCTATGGCAGAACAAGTAAGTAAGCATCCTGGAAACATTCTGAGACACCCCAGGGTATTTTTTCTTTTATCTACCATACCGAAGAACAAAAATCTTATATGATATTTGACTAGAATAGAATGTTGACAGTGACTCTTTGAATGTGTATTATTCCAAATACAGAAAGCAGTATTTAGTTTATTACCAGTTTTTAAGTTATGAACAAACAAAAAGTGAAATAGGAGATCTGTGCTGTTAAATGGGAAAGCAAATCTTGAAACGTTGGAAAGCCAAAATACAGCTGTACAGTTTTCCATGTGAGCTTAGTATTTATAAATAGATTATATGCCAGGCTGTACTAAACAGTTTTTTCTGGTCATGGAAATATATAGGAAAGAAGATAGACTAGACCTCACTCTATTCAAACTACCCCAAGCGCTGGAATTGGAGAGCATGGGGCAAGAGTGGTAAGGTGGCTAGTTGGGACCCAGCAGGGATCTAGGTGCAATCTTCACCTAGCACCCTATGTGAGTTAAGGAGCTATGCTGAGAAACTCAGTTTATTAACAAAGATGTGGCATGGGGCAAAAATAACACACCTGTGTCTGGCACAATTTGGAAACTGCATTGTGGTGCTGCATCACACAGGTGGATTGCCTTGGCTTGGCACTAGCTCAGGCCTCTTTTCTCTCTTTTTGTTGTACATGTAGATCTTACTCAGTTTTTGTTGGCTAGGTAAACTCCCTGCAGGCTCCATTATCGTTTATTTATTATTTTAATGCTGATAGATTGCGAACCTCAGTTCTGAAATGGGACCTTTCAGTGTTAGATGCAAACTACCCAAATAAATGCAATCTACTGCTTTCCTATGGAGCTGAATGAAAAACTGTAGCTCAAAAGCATGACTTCAGAGCTGCTAGCTTTTTGCTGTGGTCTGTCAGTAAGTACTGAGAAGTTTCCCATCTTTCTCCTCACCTCTTCAGTGCCAGAGTCAGTGAAGGAACTGACTCTTAGTAACAGGAGTACAGAAGATCTGCAGGTAACTTGGTCAAAGGCTGAGGGGGATGTGGACAAGTATGAGATTCAGCTCCTCTTCAATGATATGAAAATCTTCCCACCCATTTTCCTTGGAAACACCATTGAAGAGTATTGGTTCACAGCTCTGACTCCAGGACGTCTATACAAAATTCTTGTTCTGACCATCAGTGGAGATGCACAGCGTGCTACTTTCATAGAAGGCCTGACAAGTAAGAAATAATGTGATATTTAAAATGTGTTTAGGCTTCTCTAGAATGAAGCACTGAAAATCAAGCATGAGCCATGATTATATTCAAGCTCCTGTAACACTGGCTCAGAGACAGCAGATCTCTTTGAAAACAACATTAGTATTTCAGCCAACTTGTGACCCATGCTTAATAAAAAAGTGTCTCATTTACTAATATTTGATTGCAGAGAATATGTAGAGAATCTGATTTGTTGCATAGGAATTGTATTGAGATATCAGCATTTAAATTTCTGTTATTCCCATGTATGCCAGTTGTTTGCTTGGTGTCTCTAGCTAAATCACCTATTTTACACCTCTTTTTACCTACCTGAAATGAATGAGATAATAATGGCAAGATGGCTAACTAACTGGGGGTACCTAAAGAGCTATCATTTTTTTAAGTGTTTTTAAAGCATCATTTAGACAAGACGGAAGTTACACATAGAATTGCTTTTCTAAAATGGCATAAGCCCACACAAATGTTTACAACTTTACTTGTGTTTACCCATGAATGATACTACTTGTACTTGTAAATGATCTTTCTCTTTTGAATCATTTTTCTGTGGTCATAGAAATTAGGAAGCCTGAGTCAAACAGGAAATTTGTGAGCAGGTGCCTTTTTGTTCCCTGTTTTTTTCCAGTTCCAAGCAAGGTCCGAAACATTCATGTGTCACCTAATGGCATGACAAACAGCCTGAAAGTGAGCTGGAGCCCTGGAGGTGGAGATGTTGATTCCTACACAGTGACCATATTTCAGCAAAACCATCAGCTTGATTCCCAGAGTGTCTCCAAACACATCTCTGAGCACATGTTTCACAAGTTGGAAGCCGGGGAGCAGTACCGGGTGGTGGTGCAATCTAACAGTGGCACCTTGCACAACAGCCTAGCAGCTTTTGGGAGAACAAGTATGTTTCTCTTGGGACAACGAGAAAGTTGCATTATATCTTCCCAGAGACTGACCCTGGTTAACAATGTTTATGAATGTACCATAGGGCATTGGACATTCAGACTCATGGGATGTTTTTTATCTCAAAACATGAGTCATGATGTAGGCATGGGTCTGTTAATACCAGTGAAATATGTCATTTCAGTAGCTTTACCTGGGTGAATGTGCATGGAATTCTAGCCCAGCCCAGTGTCTTCCTTCATGGGATGAATGCAGTTCCACCTCTCTCATTTCCTGTGCCTGTACCCACCTGACACATACATCCACTCGATGTTGTCAAGTATTGTGTTCCAGCAGAGCCTATTACATGGTCAAGGCTTGTTAGACAACATATTGTCCCAGTATCCAGGGTGTCAGTATTGCAACAATGCAATACCTTGTTTTTAATCTATCCTCTCTCTTTAGCACCTGCATTTGTTATCTATGGCCTTGACTTTTGTGCAGCAGCAGCTGGCTAACATTTTCCGTTCTGGGCTACTATTTTGCACGAATTTACTACTTTTTTATTTTTCATATTCCTTTCCTAACTGTTTCAGTCAGTTCAGTTCACTCTCCTCCATCTTTTTATGATAATCTGTATATATCTGTTGCTTCTCCATTCCCAGTTCAGATATCTGTAATGCTCTGTAATTTCATTTGTTTGTATTTATGTCTAGGAATTATTTGTTTGCATAAACATATGCACAGACATTTCCTTTCCCACAAGTGAAACTGAAAATATGTAAAATTATGTTCTGTTAAATACTTTATTCAGATTTGTGTATTGAATGATCTGTATTCCACCTGGTAATATTCTGCCTTTAATTGTTGCTTCCAGTTCCAGCCACTGTCCAGGAATTATTAGCCCATCATGCTTACAGCAGTCATTCCTTGTTAGTAACCTGGCAGAAAGCTCCTGGTGTAGCTGAAAGATATGACATTCTGCTCTTGAACGAGCAAGGAATCCTCCTGAGTAACAAATCGGAGCCAGCTACTGCCAAACAGCACAAATTTGAAGATTTACTAGCTGGCAAGAAGTATAAAATACAGGTTTTGACAGTCAGTGGTGGACTCTTCAGTAAGCGTGCAGAAACTGTTGGCCGAACAGGTAATTAGAACATCTTGGTTTACTTATATTTCCCTCAGTCAGATATCACTGAATACATGAACCATCTGTATATCTTGATTCTGCAAAGATTCTAGTAAGGTACACATGCATCGTTTTTCCTGATACGTGTTTTGTTTGTGAATCTCAAATTTATTATCATAATAATGTGGCCATGGTTCATAATAAGGATATTAAACCAAAATGTTGAATGCTTCCCTCTGTCTTTTGTGCTTTATTGTCATCAAGTTTTTAATTCACAATCTCAAGGTTCTTAGTGCAGGATTTGATGTGAATACACACTTCTAGATTCAAGGCTAAGTGTTGCTTGTAGTCTTTACTGATTTAAAGCCTCTTGTAGAAGCTAATGGACAGTTCTGAGTGAGCACAGTCAGAGAATCAGGCCTTCTGGGAAATAAGAATATTGTATTGGAGAGACTCAGTGCATTTCATAGACACTTTCCCCTTGTTTCTGAGAGTTGCTGTTGATATTACTTAGCTACTTGTGGCTTAATTGAAATGTGTTATGGCCATGAGTTTGTTAAAGTTTCAGCTTAGTGCCTAGACTCTGATATTTACTCTTACATTTATCCTTCTTTTCAGTTCCAGCAGCTGTTACAAATCTGAAAGTCACAGAGAACACCACTGACCGACTGTCCTTCAGCTGGACCACCTCTCAGGGGGAGCTTGATTCATATGACATCTTCCTATACAATCCAGACAAGTCCCTCCACGACAGGATTTCAGGAGAGCAGCATCTCCAGCAGTGTTCGTTCCAGAACCTGCGTCAAGGCAGGATGTATCGAATGGTGATTGTTACACACAGTGGAGACCTCACTAACGAGTCATCTGTCTATGGAAGAACAGGCAAGAACATCTTAGAAAACCATCTGTCTCCAGTGTGCTCCTCATGGGGGACCAGGGAGCTGGTCTGAGTCTGGTGCTTACACTAGATTAGAGCAACTTTTAGGAGTATCAAAAGTGGCTCTAATGTGTAAAAAGCATTATATATATATATATATATGTATCTAAAGGTAAATCCTAAATGTTGTAATTACAACAGAAAAAATGAAGTGAAGAACCTGGCTATCTCCCATCCTAAAAGCAGTATTGGCCTGAGTGGAAAAGGCAGAAAGGCAAAGCAAGTAGGGTTAATGGGATAGACAGTCTTACCAGTGAAATAAAACTTGTTTCCTATTGGAAACACTGGCTGCAGCTCTGTGTTTGTTCAGCCACATGTGGGAGGCAGAGTTTTCTAAGCAGCTCTAGCAGCTCTGACATTCTGTGAAACCTTTCTTTATTCCCCTGTGGCACCATAAAGGAACCCGTCTGTGAGACTACATCTGCACAGTGGTGCACTTTCTTCAGCTACCTCAGAAATGGGTGTTTCCAAATACTGACTAGGAAAAAGCTGCTTAACATTTGCAAAACTATCCATTATCAACATATAAACTCTTCTGGTAACAGTGGCAGTTCAAAATAATAAAGGAAGCTACTGAGATATGTTTTCTGCTTTTTTAAGCCAGCTGTGGTGGCTGTCTAGTTTATAAAATTACTGTCATTAGAGGACAAGTATAATGTCTGCTTGACCTTTTTGCTTTTTCTCGCCCAAAGGATGTTCTACATAAAGTAATATTCATTCTTCCTTTTTTCAGTACCAGCCCCAGTTGTTGGTCTCAAGGCATCCAACCGAAACATGACAGATACTTTGTGGTTCACTTGGGGTCCAGCAGCAGGAGATGTTGACTTCTATGAGCTGAATCTTTACAACCCAAATGGGACACAGAAAGAAACTAAGCAAAAGAAAGACCTGGAAGAGTGGCATTTCCAGGGCCTGGTTCCTGGCAGAAAATATACTTTGGTTGTGGTGACTCACAGTGGTGACCTGACCAACACAGCAAATGCTGAAGGAAGAACAGGTACGGGATTTTTTTTAGTTCACATTTCATAGTTCATAGTTTTTTTTAGTTTTCATTAGTTCACAACTATGCAACAGACTTATTCTGAAGGAGGATTTATTGTAGGAGTCACTGAAGGTATAAAGACGAAGTGCACCATAAGTGCATTAAACCAAGGGAATGTGAAAGAAAAGCAGTCAGCACTGTTTTTCTTTCAAAGGCTCAGGAATATGTTACAACTGTGGAAGTCACCATCACCATAATAGGTGCAGTAACTGGCTGTGTATACAAGATAATACAAACTACTTTGTGATGCATGAGGAAAATAATGCATGTTTCGTTTGTCTTGTCTAAAAATTTGTTAAGAATTTATTTTTCTTCTCTCCTTTCTTTTCCTCCTTTCTGCATAGCACCCAGCCCTCCTAACACTGTGTCATTTACTGATGTTGCAAACACTTCTTTATCAATCACTTGGCTGGGTCCTCCAGACTGGACAGACTATGACGATTTTGAGGTGCAGTGGCTTCCAAAGGATCCTCTCACAGTATTCAATCCCTACAGCAACAGCAGATCTAAAGTACGCATCATCTATGGCCTGCGCCCAGGAAGGCTCTACGAGTTCAGTGTCAGAACTGTCAGTGGCGACAGCTGGAAGACATACAGTCGGTCACAGTCTGCAAGTGTGAGAACCAGTAAGTAAAAATTTCCATTGCACCCTAAAACTCAGCTGAAGAAGATGCAAAGATGTTGTAAAATATTACCAATTCCTTATGCAGTTGGTAATTTCCATTAATAAATTCGTGAATGACACTGATGAATTCAGCTAGATTCTAAGCCCTTGCTGTGTTCAAGGTCAGCTGTTTAAAACTGAGAATGGACATACATTTATAATCTTCACATCCAGAGTCAATCTGTTTGGTTGCAGAGCCTGAATCAATCAGTTTCAGGGGAAAAATAAGGCTGAATATCGAAACTTCTCTGATGGTAGTATATTGAAATAATCATGTTTCTGAATGATAAGACAGGAAGGATGACAGGAACTGTGCTGTACTAGATTTGAAACTGGAATCAGTGTCTGTGAATCTGTTTCATCTCTAGCTGTCTCTAGCAACCTCAGTAACAGGCTGATTTGAAAAAGTGACATGGAATTGTAAAAATAAGTGAGTTGTGGCAAATCCTCATTTAATTTGGGGTGCGATTCAACTCTAAATTGACATCTAGCTCTTTAATACAGCATAATAGTTAAATTTCAAAAATTTCACCTGTACTTAATCACTTAAATGCCTGCCATCTGAAAGTGAAATCCTGTCTTTGTTACATGTTATATGACATAAATGGTGCTCTCAAATTACATGGATGAAGCATATTTCTGTGGTTTGTTTTAGTAATGTGGATACCTCACATGCTACCCAAGAAACCAGATTAGTTATGAGATGACAGTGTCAGTATTGATACTGATACTGGTTTAAGTGACCACGTGGAGTCTCCAAATAAGTTGTAACAGCCTTCTAAAAATCCATTTCTTTGTGGTGTTGCTGTTCATGTTAAGAGTTCATCAAGTAGGAGATTTTTCTTGTTTTCACAATTAATTACTGGAGCTTCACAATGCTGATGAGGCGGATGTCACTAGATCTGATTTCAGATTGCTAAAATTAGTTAGACAGCTTTACATAATAATCAGGCAGGACACAATTGGAGGATAGTTGGGAATTCTGACTCCCAGCCTTCTGCTCTCATCTGATGGTTGATGCAGAATCCAGGAGCTGTAGTGTGAGCAGAGAGTGTATGACACCTGTTCCTTTTTGCCATCGAGCATTAACTTCTCAACATTTCTCTAGAACCAGACAAGATACAAAGCCTTCACTGTCGGCCCCAAACCTCTACTGCCATCGCGTGTTCCTGGACTCCCCCCGATTCTGACTTTGACGGGTACAGCGTCGAGTGCAAGAAGATGGACACTCATGAAGTGGAATTTTCTAAAAGGATAGAAAAAGACAAATCTCTACTTAATATCATGACTCTTGTTCCCCACAAGCAATACCTGGTGTCCATTAAGGTGCATTCTGCAGACATGACAAGTGAAGTGGTTGAAGACAGCACCATCACAATGATTGATCGTAAGTGGAATTCAGAGTTGCCCTGAGGAGAGGCATTGAGCAACAATAAGCAATTGCTCATGTTGGTTAGACAGTAAAAGGAGTTCTGAACTCCACAATTGCCAAAGTGTGGAGTGGTGGCCAAAGCAGACTGAACCCCTCCTTTGGTCCCTGTTGTGACAGACAATGCAGATTTTGACTATATTGCCTCTCATTACATTGCCAGACCCAATTATTTGGCTCATTCATGAAGTATAGCCTGAGAAACATAAATATGTTGTTCTCATCATCACATGCCTTCAGCTGTCTTCATGCCTGCTGCTTGGCTTTCTGTATCTGGCTGTCTCCCCTCATAGGTGGTAGCCATCCTCAGCCCAAATATCCATCAATAAGGACATTGGATTGTAGTACTACATTCTCTTCTGGCTTCTATAGACTCGTCTGAGGTGCTACCTGACTAAATCATCTGTAAGACTTACCTGAGGGGGGGATCCACATTTCTATAGCATGTGCTTTGAAACAGATCCTTCAGTTTCACTACCCATAGGCTGCTGAGTGGACTGTACCAGTAGCATCTGCTGGTACCTCTACACTGCCAGGCATCACTGCAGACAGCAGCCTGCCATTGCTGACCCTAGAACTGCCCCAGATTTTGCACTGCCTCAGCATTCAGTGGCACAGCACAATGCAGAGGCCTGAACTGTTCCAGGGTTAAACTTCTCAAAAATGAGAGGATGGCCAGGAGGCCTATATTCAGGGATGCCTCTGTAGTTGCTTATTAAAAGTTACATTTGTGTGAAATACTAGATCATAAAAATTATGTTTGTTTTGGGAGCTATTGAGCTAAGCTAGAGTTCAGTTACCAGCCTGCCTTCTCCTTTACCCCTGAACTGCCTTTTAATCTCCTTCCTCTATCGCAAAGGATACTACAAATCCAGATGTAAGACCTAGTTATTCATGTCACAAGAAGTGAGACTGAGTCCTATTTGAAAGTTTGCTTATTGTGTTTATTCTTACTTGGTTTATGGTCATGTTTATTTATTGTCACTTGTTTTGAACATTGCTGCTCTCCCAGACCCTGATTAACGCTGGAGGCCCTGCCTCAAGGAAACACAAAAAATTGCAGCTAGACTTTGTGTATGCAAGAAATTTAGTTAAAAAGCATATAAATGTAGGAATTTTTGGTTCTTTTGGCATTCTAAAAGCTTTTGAAATTTAGCCACCTGCTTATGGTTTTTGTTCCCCATGTGTGCAATATAGTTTCAGCACTACAGATTTTTAAAAGAATCAGCAGTGTATATCCTTAAAATCTCAACTTCTGCTGCACCTTCTTCACTGCGTATTTCACTTTCCAGTTTACTTCTACTGTGTCACTGTGGAAGGTATAGTTTTGTATCACACAAAGAACATTTCCCATGGAAATTCTGCAGTCAGTCTAGAAAATGGTACTCTGTAGTTGAATGCTGTGTCTGGCTAACCCTGGCTGTTCCTCTGGAAAAGAAAGCAGAAATATAGATACTTAAAATAGATAACTTCTGTAGTGAGTGTATTAAGGGGCCTCCAAATACTTGGCTAAAACCTGTGTTGTTTTTAGCAGATGCAATTTCTGTTTTCATGGACTTGACACAACTTTCATGCATTTCCATGTGAGCTTCTGCAGGAATTCCTACTGAGGAGGTGTCACTCTTATTATGGTGAACAGACTGCTGGCTTGTTTCATCTTTTGGCAGTTTCACTGTGGGAGGTGAAGACACTTTCTTGATTGCAAAGAGAATATAATCAGAGATTTGGGTCCAGGCAACCGAGATTTATTACGAATTGCATTATCCTTACTAGGTCTAGCTCACAGTGAGTACATAGGTAATTCTTTCTCTCTATTTTTATTTTTTATTTATTTAATTACTAAGGTCCTCCTCAACCACCTCCAGACATACGAGTGAACAAAAAAGAGGTGTTGATTACCAAATCCTCCATCAACTTCACTTTTAACTGCAGCTGGTTTAGTGATACTAATGGAGCTGTGAAGTACTTTACTGTGGTCGTGAGGGAGGCTGATGGTAAGTGTTGTGATTTAATGCTATTCTCTCTATAGCAAATAGAATCTACACGTGGAAGTACATCCCTATCATTGCACAGCAAAGAGGATGCAGGAACTCAATCCTGTTCTCAGAGAGTCTGTAGAACTGCAGAGCTCAGACAGAAACAGTAGTTAGCTTCTGCACTCTACACTGTCACGTATGTTCAGACAATTTCCATAGCAGAAGGCTTGTGTTGGTTGCCATTGCCAGTGAACACAGATCTGTGCCTTGCTGTTCATAGATCTCAAAAGGTAGTTTAAATGTTAGGTGCAAACACTTAAAGGCAACTCTTTTGCAGAGTCTCAGTGAGCCATGCTGAGAAGGCACAGGTCTGCCAGGTGATGTTTGCTAACTGAAGAAAATGACTTTGCATGCAGCCCTATAAAACAGAACAGAAATTGTCCTTGTGACATACACATAAATCCCTACTTTCTACACCTGACCTATTGCTGAGCCGTGTCTCTGACAAATCAGATACATGTCTCAACAATTTATACCTTGTTTTTAAAAGTGGCTTCATTTACTGGCATACCAGGACATATTCTGTGACCCTTATGAAGGTTTCCTAATCTCTCTGTCCATCAACCCATAGGAAAAAAAAGATAATATTTCCACTGTCTGCTTTGTCATGCTTGGGTAAAATATAAAGCTCTTTGGGAAAGGGTCTACTCATTGCCATAGCTTTGCCTATCTGAGTCTTGTATCCAGTACTGTGAATTTACATTCAGGGGGCCCCTGTAATTTCCTACTGTAGTTTTTCTCTATATACAGTAGAGTTGTCCGCGTGTGGGGTTTTTTCTTGCTTTTTGAAATAGCTAGTAGTAGGATCCAGTAATCTGGATCACAAAAACTCCCACCAACAGCACAGGAAAAAATGTCATAGCATTTGACCTGTGCATGCCTATTGCGACAAAAGTTGCACTGAGGACGTGTGAGGAAATCTGCCTAAAAAGTAATAGAAAGGTGGGTACTAGAAACAAGGCACCCTAACCATTGCAACTTTGTATTCATGAGGTGGCCTCCAGGAAATAGAAAATTGGATAAGAATGTTTCTGTCAAGAGCTTGAGCCTATAAACCTCATCACATTAATCGCTATGGCATCTAAACCTTCTGTCTTTCTCTGCACATGACATAGGTAGTGAAGGACCAAAGCCCGATGAGCAGCACCCGTTACCTTCCTACCTGGAGTACAAACACAATGACTCTATACGCATCTACCAGACAAATTATTTTGCCAGTAGCTGTGCTGAGAAACCTGACAGTGACTATAAAAGCTTTGACATTAAGCTTGGAGGAGAAATGGAAAATCTGGGAGGAAAGTGTGATCCAGATCACCAGAAATTCTGCGACGGACCTCTAAAGCCTCGAACTGCGTATAGGTTAGACTTATATTGGTAGTTGTGCTCTGTCACATTATTAGGCTTGGTGTCATTTGGGAGCATGATCCACTTGAGCTTCTGTAGATTAGTAACTGCATTGTACAATGTTCTTTGTGTTTCACTGCAAATTTATGAAAGCTTTATCCGTGCCCCTGTTCTATAGGCAAGAACCAGTCATTCACTAGCATGGGTATGATATGATTAATTATGCACAAAACTGTGCAGTGACTAGGTTTATTTATTTACCTCAGCTAGATGGGAAGCTCTCCTACTGCTGTTAAGTATTTCTTTGGAAAGGCTGAAGACGATTGGCTAAGTTAGAAGAGTACTTAACAGAAGAAGGCAAGCATGCTTCACTTAGTCTGGCAGAACTCTGCCAATTGCTCTTTTGGAACAAGCTAGAAAAACCTGGAGGCCATTCTGTCCTGTGGCATCATCCTCAGGCTCTAGAGCTAGGTCCAGGTTAGCATTAGGGTGTAGAAGAGTGTGACTGCCAAGACCAGGCTCAGTGACACCCCTCCTACAGGCAAATACTGTCCCAAGAGATCTGCAAGCTGCTCACTGAAATGGCACATGGACAGAAGGCACATGCCAAGGAGTGCCCATTGTGCCTTTCAGCTTCTTCATTATCATTAAAACAGTGCTAGCCTGCTCTCATTAAGGCACATTTCCCAAAATTCAATCTGGGAAATACCCACATTACCAGGAGAACAAAGAGGACTATAACATTTATTCATTAGCACAGTGTGCCAGCCAAGTGAAGGGAATGTGTCCCCCCTGAGAAGCATTTCTGAGTCCTCTCTCCTCTGCAGCTTCTGCTGGTCCTGCCATCAGACATGGTCAGGCTGTGTGTGCCAGTAGCCAGAATCCCATCTGTTACCTCTGACAGGGCACCTCAGAGCCCTCTGCCTGCACCAGCTGGGCTCTGTATTTTACTCAGGGATCAATATTAATAATTGAGTAGAAGACTGATTTACTCAGGTGTCTGTATTAAGAATTATCTGTGGTCAGTGGAAAGGTTTTAGTTGTCTCAAAGGGGCAAACGAGTTTTACTTTTCTGCTGTTGGTTCTGAACCTGTGATGAGCCATTTTTTGACCTTTTTTTTTTTTTAGAATCAGCATTCGAGCTTTTACTCAACTTTTCAGTGAAGACCCAAAGGAACTTCCCAAACCACTCTTTGCAGACACCTTCTTCTCTTTACCCATCACTACAGAGGCAGGTTAGTTTCAGCTGTTATCAGTGACTGGACCATGTGATTATATATTGTGCCTAAGAGTACTCTGGCATCTAGAACTATTTGTAAGGAGTGGAACAAAGTTTGTTATGCATGCCCTGAGAGCTGCTCTGAGAGGAAGCTGCAGTCTTGGCTTATCTACCTTTACTGGAAAATTCAGAGGACTGCTTGACCAAGCTGCTGAAAGTAGAGAAAAGGAAAAATGCTCAGTGAGGCTATCACCAAGAAAGCTTCTAACTGCAAGAGAACCACTCCCGTATAATGGAGTTGTGCTTTCTTTTATTATGGGTGGGTCTCGGGGTTGCTGTCTCTCGAGATTTTCTTTGGGGCGGCTGTTCTCTAAGGCTGCTAGTTCTTCTCTCTGGGTTGCTGTTCTTTGGAGATTTCTTTGGGGTTGTTCTTTAAGGTAATAAGGTTTTGCGTTTTCTCTTTGCCTTAAGTGTTTCACACTGAAGGCAGAGACGACAGAGTCTGCTAGTGCATGTTTCTAAGGTTGTTTATTCTTTATTATCTTTTAGTTGGTTTTTTTTTTTTGCTAAGTTTCTTTGGTAGGGTACATTATCTTAGTTTTTTCTCTGCTCTCTGAGAGACATCTTTAGCAGAGCAGGGCACACGGCAGGACTGGGTGGATCAGAGAGCTTTGATCTTTATGTACAGTACTTTTGACTTAACTACTGTCTGAAACGTATTTATTATTTACAAAATTTCACTAATGTTTACTACTTACGCTAACATGTTATTTCTACTTTAAACTAATCTTTGAGATCTAACTCAGCAGAAAATGGGGGACGAGAACAAGAACAAGGAACACTAGGGGTACTCCCTAATTCCTCTATCTTGTCTCTTCAACCCTATATACTAAAATCCCAGATTCTACATTTACATTCTATGATAGACTAAATACTACTTAGTTTGAATCCACTCAGCTTGTGATTCTTCATACAATGTGGGTATTCACTCCCATGGGCAGAGGCCAGAATCTGAGTCCTCCTGGGCTCTGAGGGAGGCTGGCTGACCCCCCTGTACAGACCCCAGACCCCCCTGTACAGCCCCCAGATTCTCCAGGGCTGTCAGAGGGATATCCTAGACTCCAACAGGTGGGAATGAAAATTTTTGTTTATTGGTTTGAAAAATGAGAATAGAAAATCAAGGCCAGGTTCTAGCTATGTGTTTTAATGCCTTACATTTCCTTGTATTTAGCAATTTTCTTCAACTGATAATAACAGATCGTCTGGAAGTTATTGATTCTCTGATTCTTCTGATCCTTCTGATCCTTTCCTCAAGACATATAAATACACTTTTTGTTTTGTTTCTAGAGCCTCTCTTTGGAGTTATTGAAGGTGTGAGTGCTGGCTTGTTTCTGATTGTGATGTTGGTGGCTGTTACTGCTTTATTTGTCTGCAGACAAAAAGCTGGGTAAGCTGACTCTCTTTATCAGTCTGTTATTGAAATCTTGTCAAATTATGTTTATTTAATACTATTGATTAGGCATAGCTAAAAATTGGATGGATACACTGAACTGTTCAACAGATAAAATCTATGTCCTCCAATTTCTGTACATACTAAGTATACAACTAATGATTTGCATATTAAGAAATATATATATACTTAATTCAAATGGTGTCAGAATTATGTCATAGGGGATCCTTGTAACTTTTAGTTTGCAATACAGATATGAATAATTCTGAATAAAAAATGGTTTATCATTCAAACTTTTATCTTCTGTGAAAAAGTCTTTTGTCAAAAAATGAAGTGTTTCAGATTAATTGCATCTGCATTGTGTAGAGAGGAAGCTTTTGAAACTTCATTTAGACTTTATAATTTCAATTCAAAAATACTGAGATATGGCATTACCTCAGTGTCCAAAAGATTAGCTCAAACTTTGCTTCTCATTTTTTGTCAGGTATAGTTGTATATCTCACATTATAGATGAGTCTTAAATAGTGAACTTATATCTTTTTAAAAAATGAAATACCGTATCTCAACTGAAAAGATCTTCATCAATTTAAACTGTTTTGCATGACTAAGAGATGTGAAATTCTTTGTCATTTTTGAAACTAGAAAAAACCTCAGCATTTCCAGTGCATGGGAAATACTGCAAGTCTGAAATTCACTTCTTTTACTGATACAAAATTAATTTGATATGTTTTTGAATTTGCTTTTCATAGGCTAGAATTTCAGATTGAAAAAAACCTGTTTTCTGATTAGTCATAGCTTTTAGCCAAAATGAATGAACTTCATTCTAGAATGTGATTTCTTGTTGTAAGTTATATAGCCAGCAGGATGGCAATAATACTGGTATGGTTTTCCCACATCAGACATAAAGAGAAGGTGTTCTCTAAGGGAGAAAGAGATGACAACAGAAAGATGAAAGGCAACACTAGCTGTGTGGAGTGAGTACCACTTCTGTGGCTTTCCCAAAGCCTGCTGTGGTTCTGCCACTTACTCCTGCCATGAACATGGGCATCTGCTACAGGCCTGCTCTGCAGAGTGGATGTGCTGGAAGCTGTGGACCTTTTACAGTGCTGAAAATGTATCTACATGTTCCTCTACATGTAGAGAATCAACCGATTTATGGTCCATCTTAGCACAGGGCACCCTCCTTAATGGTGGATTGGACAGTGAGTGTTTCAGAACAAGAAAAATGTCTTACTACCTGTGCCATGCATACACTCCACATCACTACTGCCAAGCTAAAATAGAAGAAAACTCTGCCTCAGCTAAGAGCAATGTCACAGGATGAGAGCCAAAAATTGAAACACACTGGAAAACAGTAAACTGGAAAAAAGAAAATTTAAGAAAGTATAAGTTATGTCATTGCCAACTCTTACCATAATTAAGTTTCAAAACTTAATGATATAACAGAATCCTTCCTTTTTGTTTAGCAATGGCCATGAGAGACCTACAGCAAGGCTGAACATTCGCAGAGATAGGCCACTGCCAGTCCATTTGAACTTGGGGCAAAAAGGGTAATGTAAAAAATTTGGATTTTTAACATGTCATTATGTTTGAACAGACCCATCTGATCACTTACTGATGAAGTTTTTCTTCTTTTGAAATAATTTCCAGGTACCGGAAAACTTCCAGGTAAAAAGAAAAAAATATTACCTAAAAAACTTCTTGGTAACCAACTGGATAAATTATGACTGTGATTCATCCTGTGATTCTCTTCCTCCTGTTAAATATTTCAGTCCGATCAAAGTCAGTCACTTTGAAGCACACTTCACCAAACTTCAAGCAGACTCCAATTACCTTCTATCCAAGGAGTATGAGGTGGGATCCTAACCTAGGCAAAGGACTTGCCTTGTGAAGGGGCGGGCTGACTGAATCAACTTGTTAATATATTAGAAAGGCCAGCATTTGTTTGTCTTACTCACACAAATCCAAATAAGGGGGAGCATTTCATTTGAACTCTACTTGTCCATGTCCAGAAACCAACTCTTCATTTGGCATCTTCTGGTTGGCAGCCTCTGCCTGATATCTGTCTGGCTGAGATCAGAAACTTTTGTTTGTATGGCACATCTGTGTGATAAAGTATGGAAAGTACCTGCCAACCGTGAACTTGCTTTTAAACAGTATGATTACCTATGAAATTTTAGTTTGTTTTCTAAAAACCCCAGCTGTTTTCTGTCCATGGCCTTTAAGAGCTGATGAGCACTATTTCCCTTTGTGTTGTCTTGTCCTTTAATTGTTTTCACCTCACATTTTATTTCTATTCCTTTTTTTGCAGGACTTGAAGGATGTGGGTCGAAATCAGACATGTGACATAGCACTTCTGCCAGAGAACAGAGGGAAAAATCGATACAATAATATATTGCCCTGTGAGTTTTAGCTTTGGTTGTGTAATATTGTATCACACCAGCTATTTTTCACTTTTTTTTCAGCAAGCCTAGTGGAAAAGAGTGGAGCCAATCCCTTCCCTCCTTTCCATCTGAGATGAAATATCTCTGCCAGCTCAGGTCCTTGTGCTAGGAGGCAGATGATGCATGGCCCTGAATGGCTTCACACAGACCAGTAATTTAATTTCACACTGGAGGTGTAATGACTAGCATTCAGTCCAGGGAGAAAAAGCTCCAGCTATTAGGGGCATTCAGTCACTGCTGATAACAAGGACAGTAGAAATAACAGTAGGGGTTTTTTACATACGGGGTATCATCCATTCAGTGCTCTTTGACATCCTTGCCAAATCTTTGTTCTTCAGAGTACACAGCAAACCTACTATACAATGTAGAGTTAGTGTAATTCTGCATGGTAAGACACATGTGTCAAGTTAACCCTGTTCTTCTCAGGCAAGACCTGTCTGTCATAGAGAGGTTCCCCCTTTAATCTCCTACCTGTCATTTTGGAGATAGAACATTGAGAGGAACACCACATAACTCCTGCTCCACATCCCCACTAATGGATGTGGCATGTGCTTGCAGCAAAGCCTCTCCTGTGTCCTGCCTGCTCATGCCAGCAATGACACCTGACTGAGGTCCAGCATGGCATTATCTCTTGAATCAGTGTCCTGGCAGCTCAGACACTTTGTGTCTCTGTACAGAGGGCCCTTCACCTACAGAGGATGTTTGACCTGCTCAGCATTAGCTGGAAATATCACTGAAGTGCAACTGTTCTTTCAAGGGCAGAGCTGGGTGCTGCTTTCCAGTACAGCACACTGCTGTTAGGCTCAAAGGAGGATGCTATTTTGGCCCTTTTATTGTCGTAACAAATCCTATGCAGCTCAGCAGAGGAAATTCTGCATATTTACTGCTTCCTTCTTACCCATCTATCTCGTAGTCTCTGGAACACTCCACAGCACTCACAGATTAAAGAGCCAGTAAACCCAGCAGTTATTCCTTATAAATTAGCTCTTCATATAAAATCTTGTAATAGTGCTGCCAGTCCTTTCACAAATGCATTTCTGTAAGTGCCGAGAGGTACTGAAAACCAAGACCTAGCCCTAAGCCTCTTGTAATCAATTTCTTGCTAGATGATACATCAAGAGTGAAGCTTTCCAATGTGGATGACGACCCTTGCTCAGACTACATTAATGCAAGCTACATACCAGTAAGTGACTCAAGGGTGATGTTTTATAGTCCTCCTTCCAGTGATAATTTTTCCTTCATTGAAAACTGAATATAAAGCTGGATGGTTAAGGCTCCCCTCTCCCTTCCTTGATGCACTTGAGCTAAAAAACTGAGAACTCGTTTTTGGAGTGTGCTGAAAGACTGTGTGTGACTGCCATTAAGTTAACTGTGAGTGATTTATCCAGCACTTTAGGACACTTTCTTGCACTGCTATAGTTATGTAAGATAGCAAGTCTAATTGGCCAAGGACATATTTTTAAAGGTCGCTGATTTTATACTGTGTCCACAACAACTGTAGCTATCACTGCAGGTGGCATCCTCACTGTGGAGCTGTAGCTCATCCTGACAGCATTGGCACCTTGCAGGGTGATAAAACTGCCTGAAATTAAAATAATGCCCTTTGCCAAAGAGTTATGATTGATAATAGCAATGGCTTTAGCAATCCAGTTTTCAAGCCAAAACTCAGCTAATTTATTAAAAACAATAAATAAAACAAAAACTCCTAGCAATTTTAAAGTTGCTTGAGAGTGTGCTGAGCACAGAGGTACAAAGGAAAACTTTGGCTGTCACAAAAGGAACAGTGTTTGGATATACTGCCACAGTCTCTTCCTTCTCGCTGTTCCAGTCAGTCATTTGCTTCCAGGTCCAAGGCAACAATTTAGCTTTCAAAACTATTGTCTCAGCAAGGGCTGCTGCAGAACCCTGGCTGCAACCCCAAGGCTTTTTCAGTTGTTAGAAGGTATTTTTTCTGCTTTTTTGGAAACTAATGGAGTTCTTTTTATATTCAGGGCAACAATTTCCGCAGGGAATACATAGCAACTCAGGGCCCTTTGCCTGGAACCAAGGATGAGTTCTGGAAGATGGCATGGGAGCAAAATGTTCACAATATTGTCATGGTAACCCAATGTGTTGAGAAGGGCCGGGTAAGCAGTGACTCTTCTTTGTTATTAATTTCTGTTTCAACATCTTCTGAAGTTTTGCTTCTTATTTGCATCACACTTAAGCCAAAAAGAGCCCAGTTAAGGAGATACACAGCATAAAGATAAGGTGTAATATAAAGACAGGAGACATATTAAGGCTGTGAAATGAGGTTAACACAAACTGTCTCAAGATCATGCAACATGTCAAGGCTAGAATTAGGAACAGAGCTCAGTGCTTCTGGTCTCTAATCCAGGACTTTGTTCACTAGACAATTCTCTTCAGCATGCAGAAGGACAACCAGTAACAAAAAGTGCCTGTTTATCACATCAACTGTGATCGACTTCTACTTTAAACATAAGCTCTGGAGAGCAAATGTTGATCAGTAAATACCTCAAATTATCTCTGATATATAAGCCCTGGTGTAGTTAGCAAAGAGACCACTCATGCACTTAACACTCTTACTGAGGGCAAGTGTAGCACACCTTCCCGGGTTTGGCCACATCCTGTACCCTTTGTAAGACAGTGACTAGATCCATAAGAAAATTAAACAAACTTGAAGTAGTGATCCTCTAGTGGCACATATAGGGTCAGTTCCTTTCAGCTTACTATTTTTTCCTGAAGAGATGATGAAAACCGACACAGAATAGGTTCTGTGTCATTCTGCATCTCACTGATTCCAGGTGGGGCCCTACTGCCAAGTCTCAGCAAGAGGTGAGGAAGGGGCACTGGAGGCATAGCTCTCATCCAGGCAGAGATTTGAGAAGGGTTGATACAGCAAATATGCCATAGAAGTGGGCATCAGTGAAGTGCTAACCTGTTCCCATCCAGACCCTGTTTGTGGACATGGCAGAGTGGCATCTCTCTGAATTCAGCTGCTGCCTTTCTTCCTTCATCCTCAGGCACAAGAGGTCTGAAGTCTGCTTGTGCCAGTGCAGGATGGAGGCATTGTTTATGGCTGTGTCGAACACTATATCTGTCTTTCCTTGTGTCCCTGCAGGTAAAGTGTGATCAATACTGGCCCCATGACCAGGATTCTTTGTACTATGGAGACCTGATTGTTGAGATGCTGTCTGAATCAGTGCTCCCAGAGTGGACAATACGAGAGTTTAAAATCTGCAGTGTATGTTTGCTTTTTTTTTTTTCACAATGAATTGGCTTAAAACACTTGCAAGGCTAAATTAGGAAGGTTTGTTCTGCTGTATCTCAGTTACATCATACCTGGTTCCCCTCAAGTGGAAGCTATAGCATTTTCTCTGAAGGCACCTGTTCTGTGTGTCTCTCTCTCTTGTCCTGATGACCCACACTTTTGAATCCTAACAGGAAGAGCAGCTTGACTCAACGAGGCTCATTCGTCACTTCCACTACACTGTATGGCCAGATCATGGGGTGCCAGAGACCACCCAGTCCCTGATTCAGTTTGTCAGAACTGTGAGAGATTATATCAACAGGACCCCAGACACAGGACCAAGTATTGTACACTGCAGGTATGTGCAGCAGCAAACAGTCAGTGGCACAGAGCCCTTGTGCCTACCCTTGGGAAGATCCCAGATCTTCATCCCTGTTAGACTATGGGCAGCCACAGAATCTGAGAGATAGCTGATGGTCTTAAGTTTCCAGATACATCAGAGCAGTGTTCCCAAGGCACGTGCATTCAACCACAAGCTGGAAATGCCTCGAAAATTATTCTTAGGGAGCCACTGTGGCTGTGTGTCACTGGAGAGCATGAAAGTGTCAGCAGCTGCCACTGCTCATAAGCTTTTGCATTCTTAAATTGCCCATGTGCTGTGTTTGTAGCCCAATGTTTGAATCACAAAGGAATGTTTTAAAAGGTAAGATATACCTAGGGTTAGTGTGACTATGTGTGGATGTTGAGACTAGCTGCCAGATCCATCGTTTCCCCATTCTGACTGAGACTCCCTTTTCTTATTGGCCTTTTATGCCCTTCTGCTTTTTTCCATCTTTGGAAACTGACTTTTGGCAGTCACAGGGCTGCAATTTTCCCTCGCTTATGTGGTCCACCCTTACACTTGCATAAAAAATTACAAAATTGAACTGCCTGACCTGTTATCCACTAGCCAGTCGTAGCAGGGCTACAGAGAGAGAAAGAGTGTGGTTGGTGCCGTATCTTCTGATAAAGCCATATGTTCACTGGTAGTATCTTACCTCTCCACCATTATGGGCTGAGGCTTGTATCTTACATGACCCTGCCTGTGTGTGCCTGAACAGCGTGTGCTGCAGCATGTCAGATGTTTACTGTGTCCCACAGCTGCATCCGTGGAGAGAAGAGGTTTCAAAGTTAGAGCCAGGTGCAGTCTTTCAGTATATCTCAGTGAGTGGGTTAATCCAAAGCAGAAAGCAGTGCAGGCAGTAGCGGAGATACCTCTGCCATGACTACCCTTTCTCCCTTCCTAAATAAATTGCATTATAGTGTGTTGTAAAGGCCCAAAGGTGCCGTTTGAACAATTTGCTTCTCACCCTGGAGATCTGAACTTTACAAAAGTATCACATAAATATAGTGAATGTTTTGATCCATCTGCTTTTCTCTTGGGTTGTTTTCTTTTCCAGTGCTGGTGTTGGCAGGACTGGCACATTCATTGCACTGGACCGAATTCTGCAACAGCTGGATTCGAAGGACACTGTTGACATTTATGCAGCAGTGCATGATCTAAGGCTTCACCGCGTTCACATGGTTCAGACAGAGGTAAGGTTTGGATAGCCTGCTATGCAGTGACTACAGCATAGAATAATCAGTCTCTCATCTTAAAGGCCTTTAAAGCACTTTGCACTTACTCCACTGTGAAATGCTAGTTAGATCTGTTTTAGTTCTGTGAATTTCCTGAATTTTCAGTTCAGGTTTTTCCATTGGCTCTCTTAGAGAGAGTCCAGACCATTGCAAGTGGCAGTTATGCTTCCTGTAGTTTTCTCCTTCTATTTGCCCTGGCTCACAATCACCCCAGCAGCATTATGCAAGACACTTAACAGCACACTCTTGCTTTAGTGCAGAGTCCAGTAAATGAGCTTTAAGGGGAGATGGGTCCTTCAGGGATGGATTTGGAAGACAAACCTAAAACCGACTGATCAGTTGACATAATAGAAAAGAGGAATGCACAACAGAGAAAACTGGATGTATGCAGTTTTAAAACTCTAGCCTCTGTGACCTTGTGCCTTTGCAGTTTATGTTTTATTGAGCTGCTCTCTCATTTTCATTATAATGATTTTGGAAAGTTGATTGGCATTCTCCTAACTTTTCCATACTATGGAAAAGCAAGTACATTTACTCTCAATTTTGGAAAAAGTAAATGTTTTGTACTTCTGTCTGTGCTTTTAAAACAGCAAGAACATCATGTTATACTGATAGCTAAACACTTAGGAGCTGATTTAATAAAAGTGTGTTGTGGAGGTAGTCTTTATATTTTCCCTGTGAACTGTTAATAGGAGAATGAGAACAAGTTTGATGGGTCTGCCTGTAGCTTGATACTAATGGAGCTCTTTGCTGCAATTTGGAAACCAATACATCAGTGACAGTGTTTCCTGATAGATGCAGAAGTCTCATATGGGTATAAAGAGCTGGGAACACAAAACCAGGGGGTTCCTGGAAATATCTCAATCACAGCAAATCTTCTGTTGGAGGGGAGACGGATTGCCAGTCTGGTCTGGGCATCTTCAGAGACAGATCCTCCTACATTCCCATCATCCATAGTCTACAAAGGCAGAAGGACATTTTAGGAGGGTAGCTCTTTTTCCCTAGCTGGAAGAAAGAAGGGACTACCTCAAGAGCCTAAATTTGATGTATAGACAGCTGCAGTTGTGTGATACAAAACCTGCCTTTGGCAAGAGCTTGACATGACGTCTAACCCAAAAGGCCACATCCACACAAAAGTCAAAGGCCACAGTACCATCATACTTGACAATATTCAATCAGAGAAAAACAGCAGCAACAAAACAATGCTTCTGCTTCAGACTCACCATTGTTCATGACATGGGACTGCAGGTGGAGACATGCAAGGGAAAACTGCATCAGCTCAAAAGGCAGCATGCTGCAGCAGCTGTAACCATTCCAGTTGAAAACGGTCTTTGCCAAAGAAATTGTCCATGCTTGGCCAGCTTTCCGTCGCATTGGTGGATGGGATGCAGGGTTCTGCTTCACAAAGAGAGCAGCTGCATGTGCATAAAGGCAGATATCATCACTTTCCCAGAGCCAGAGCACTGAGAAAAGGACACAGAGCAATGGCCGAGGATGTGAGGGGAGAAAATGCATATACCTATTGGAGAAATTATGTTTTTGAGATAATGTTTAAAAGGTACACCTTTGATAATCAAAAGATTGTTATGAGCCATGTCATGAACCACAAAGAGTAGTAAAGCATGAAAGTTTAATAATCTATTCTGTCAAGATAGTTTGGTGAATGGTGAGTAATCAATAACATGCTGAACCTCCTTACTTTGGTTGTGAAAGTCATGTTAGCTCCGTTCTGTGAAAGGCACTCTGCAGAAAAGACTGTCATTTGCTGCATAGTCAGAAACAATCTTAGAACTTATGTGGTATCAAAAAAATAGGGTTTTTTTCAGAGAATTTTCAAATTTTTTCAGAGATTTATGTTTCTCATTGTTGTCTAAAACATATGTTATTGTAAAATTCTGTGGAAAATATTTCTTTTCAGAACAAAAAAAAAATCAGGAAATTGTTTGTCTTGTGCATGCTTCCCTGTACATATTAGTTCTTTTACATATACTTTATACCAAAGTATTCAGAAATAGTAGCTATCCAACACAGCACTACATGCACTTGCACTTTACAGTTTCTAAAGCTTTCACAAATGGCATGATCTGTCAAATCATACTGTGTTCATTTATGTTTTATTGGTATTATTTCTAAAGAGAGTTGATCACAAAAGTTTATGTTACTCGTGTGAAAAGGAGATTAATTTTAGAAGGATATTTTAAGTCTTAACACCACCCTTGATTTTGGGAGGGAGTTAGCTTGTAATGATTTTTCACATTACAGAAAATTAAGTTACAAAATTACGCAGTGTCTTAAAAACAAATCTTTTGCAGTGTCAATATGTGTATCTACATCAGTGTGTGAGAGATGTGTTAAGAGCCAGAAAACTCCGGAGTGAACAGGAAAATCCCTTATTTCCAATATATGAAAATGTGAATCCAGAGTATCACAGAGGTAACTGCAAGTTTATCAAAATGTTTTAAATGTAATAGCTCACTGATGGTGTAACTGAGGGGGATTGTGTTATCCTTAACCATTGATATTTCTTTATTTCCTGGACCTTCATTTGTTCCCTCTGCTCTTTTCATTCTTGCAGCTGTGTCTTTATTTCCTCCGTTAGTATTCATTATAACATCACTTCCTGCTCCTGTCTTACCTTTCTTCTCTCCTTGTCTCACAATTCATGGTTCCTATGCTGTCAAGGGAACTGAACTCCTTTCCCTGTCATGATATTTGTTTTACCTCACAAGCCTGTACACCATCCATGAGCAACTGAGGCCACTGACAGCACTCACTGGGCTCTTCTGTCATTCATGGCGTTCGATTTCTGTCTGCATCGCCCTCATCTGCTGTTGACAGTACAGGCAGCCTTGGGAGATTTCCCATCTGCCTTGACTGGAAAATATAGGTGTCCTAGGCTGTGCTCTTTCTTTCTCCCAGGACTCCCCATCCTTGTAGGCTCCTTTTCCTAGCCTGTATCCAGTCCCTTGCTGATAAGAGTTGCAGGAGTGGCAAACGTGGCAGTAGCACTGCCCTTCACCTCCTGTGCCCATGGCCAGAGGACCAATGTGGAGAAGCTGTAAGCAGTGGTGACCTTGTGCCTTGGTAGAGCTGATTCTTAAAAGATGTAGACATTTTTAAGGTCAAAAGAGAAGGATCTCATTAGCTCCACAAATTTGGACATTAGGAATTAGGTTTATATGATGAGAAATCCAAATAATTTGATTTAGCCTGTAGAAATCAGAGGTGTCTTCAACAGGTAGAAAAGGCTTGAAGGAGACCAAAAACTGAAATATCCAGGTTCCACATGTTAAGAGTCCAAGCAGAGGGTGGGATCTGATCTTTAGCTGTCACATCAGTCACCAGCTAGTGCTGCTGCCACACAGCCACCTCTCAAAGCACTGCTGAATCTGTGTTGGTTTACTTTTTCTAATCTGAGTTTTCCTTGCTTTCAGATGCTGTTTATTCAAGGCACTAAGAATGTTAGAGATATCTGCTGTTTTGAACACATTTGTTAACTGGGGGTTTTGTTTTGTTGAGTTTTTTTATGTATGTATTTCATGCACCAGAAAGGTGCCAGACCTTTTGGTTGAGACTGTGTATAATTTATTGGTCTGGTGATTTTTTTTAAAGATATATAATTTAAATGTAATAGATATTAATGTATATAATTGTATTTTGCCATTATGTAAATATGTATTTTTTCTATATTGTTTATGTTATTATTATGCTTCAGGTAATACTATTTTTTTCTTATTACAGTTTTTATAAACTGTTCTACATAAACTATTTTAAATTGTATGGCTAACAGGACTGCTGCGTTTGGGGCGCTATTGGCATGACACAGGAAAAGTCCTATATGGAGAACCTCATTTTAAAAACATATTGCTGTGTTTGTGAGATGAAATAAGCTACTATTAAGCAAGGGAAGAGTAGTCCTGTATAGGAATTGCCATGCTACTCTACACTTTAAACTTAGCACATTTAATCTGACAAAAATGGGAGTAACCCATATCACAGTGGCATACCTTTTACAGAGCTCATTAACAACCAAGCAAAACAGGGTTCACCTCACTACAAGCAATTGTTTCAGTCTAGTGTGACATAGTAGAAAAATATCAAACAACATACACTGCAGTGAAGTCTAGCAGACCTTTCTCCCACCACATAGTCTGGGGGAGACAGTCACATTCTGATTTCTTTATACTGGTTAAAGAGAGCAGAATCAGACCACAACTTGTGTCTGTGCACTTTCATGTGTGTATAATTTTAATTAAGAAAGGTGTTCAAAGACACACCTCAGACATTTGTGTTAACAGACCTGTAAGGATGTGAAGTCTGGCAACTTCCATAGCTCATTAGAAACAAGGCTGTACCATGACAGACAGAAAACCACAGACATTGCAAATCTATTGAATCAAAGACATATAAAGGTATATGTTTTACACTTTACACTACTGGCCTTAAACTGCACTTTGTCCCAAGTGCTGGTGTCCTTCAAATGCCACTTGGTTTCACAAAGGGACAGTTTGGCCCCAGCATGTCTGCATAGAAAGAATTCTCTACTGGAATGTTACATGATGTCACCATCACAGGGGCAGTTGGAATGGAAAAAGTCTCCAAAGGAAATGTAGGCTGGCAGGGCTGTCCTGATCACAGAATTATCAAATGTTCTGGGTTGGAAAAGACATTAAAGATCATGTAGTTCCAAACCCCTTGCCCCTAGGCAGGAGCTCATTACCAAAAACATGTGGTGATCAGCAAGAGGTATAATCAAAGAGCACTTTCCAGGTATCCTGCCCAGCCAAGTGGATTATGCACAGCCTCTCTCTCCTCCTTCAAGGGTCTAAACACTCTGTCTTTATAAAATGCTCCTCAAACAAATAGTGAAGAGACAATACACAGTTCCTCTCTGTCATGAAAAGAGGTTAGGGATTCATAGTTCTTCTTCCATATATCATACCCATACTTTTTGTAGAGAAAACTTAGCTTATTACTAAAGACAACTGCCTAAATTCCACTTCTGTTTTGGAGAAAAATAAATATTTCTGAAAGCCATCTGAGAATCACTAAGTAGCTACCTGAGTGCCTAACTGAGGAGCTCCTGTGGCACAGCAGGACTGTGCACATCCATGTCACTCCAGTTTTCCTTGAGAAGATAACAGCCTGATAGTCACTCTTCCTACTGCACCTGGAATCTCATCCTTTTTTGACCAAATACCCTCACATGCCTCAGAAGCCACCCTTCAAATCAGCTGTCACAGCTGCTCAGCACATGTAAATCTGGTTAATCTTTTTAGGTGTTTCTGAATGGAAATACTGCTTGTCCCCCCTGCTTGTCCTTTTTGGCACTACATGAACCTCAAAATTCACCACCCTTAATAGAAACGAAGAAGGGAACTAGCATTAGAGTGGAAAACATTTTCACTGAGGAAGGTCTAAGCAAAACCACAAAGAAATGTGCACATTTTCTGCAGATGCCTTCTTTATTTCCTTTGCTAGATGACTATGTTAGCAAGCAAGGACAAACAAGCATGGCAGCTTTAAGTCAATTAATGATTGTGCTAATAACTGCTGGACGTAAGGTGCCATGAAAACTGCTGTTATGTTACCTGCACTGCAATTGATGCTTTCTTTTTTTCAGGGGTAGCCAAGGAATGAAGATCACCACCATAGTTACCAGCAGTACAATTACACTGTTAAGACACACCAAGTGTACCCTATAAATTACCTCACACTCTATATCACCATGCCATTTTTTAATGCTGAGGGAAATGGAGCTCACTCAGTACTGTATGATCTAAGGGCAAAAGTCTGATTGTATGCTCTGTGTGCATGTTGTTCATCATTTTCAGAAAGACACACATAGTTCTGCAGTTTATTTTATTATTCTCAGCTCCCTTGTCTGCAGCTACAGAGTTCACAAATGCAGACCCAAAATGACGATGGCATAGCAGACAGCTAGTTTCATCTTTTCTCTCAGCTAATAATGGACACAGTTCATAAGCCTCTTCCTCCTCATCACTTCATAACATGACAGATGACCTTAAACACTCTGGTACAGTGCTCTTGAGCAGCTTTACATCTCTGCCCAAGTAGGTCACACATGAGACTGTATACACACATTATTGCTCTGGTTCTGCTCTCTAGGCAATTCTGTTCATCTGAAACCACTGTAAATCCACTGAGAGAAAGTGGAAAAGTATCTATGTAGCATTTTTAATATACAACACCTACTTCTCAGTATAAGTAATTATATTTACTGTGCCTCTAAGCTGAATAACAGGACTAATGGGAAATTGGTAATGTAAGAATGGATTTGAAAGAGCTTGTGTGCTGAACAAAGACAGCTCTTAAGGAAAAAGACATCTTTTGAATGTCCTTGATGATATTCTGAAACCTTTTCTTGATGTTTCCCAATAATAATGTTAGAAACCAAGGCTAGTGTTGTTGTTGATCCATAAGCTAAGATTTGCACACTTGGAGCCCATCCTTCAAATCTCCGTATTGTCCACAAAGCTACCTGAGTACTTTGATGAAAGTCAGCTCAAATGCTTGCCTGAAGAAAATACCATTCCACTTGTGAAGCACTTGCAGGGTTGGGCTTTTAGGTTAATTCAAATTTTTGTATTGAAAGTTATTTAATAATGAAAAAAAATGTAATAAATATTTTTAATCTGTGCAATACAATTACAAGATCCACTAGCGATTGTAGGAGAAAAAATATATTTTACATAGCTGGAGTTCATAAATGGTATTTTTTGTTATTAATGGAACACAAAAGTGAGTGAGAGAAATAGGCAATACTGTGAAGATGTCAAAAAGTGCAACTTTTTACATTTTTCTCTGCTGCTACAGTTATTTAGCAATAAAATAATGCCTAAAATGCCAGAAATATTATTTTGTGCCATAATATACTATGAATTTCCTTTCAGCTGTAGAACAGAGAAAAGAAAATATGTGGGCTTTAAGTTTATAGTATGTATTGTATATTGTTATTTACACTTTGAAAGCAAAAAAGTTAAACACTAGACAGATAGGAGTACATGAGCACTTAGCTGTGCTCCTCAGCCTGGGATTTAATATATGGATGAGAGGGATGAGAACAATAGCCACCAAATCAGTCTATCAGCATCACTCTACCAGCATCTCTCTCCAAGGCCACAGATCAGAGAAATGCATCTGACACCCAGAGATACAGGCTACTGCAGCCACAGCTTCATGCCCAAGAAATACCTTGGCAGGTGCTTAACATTTATTCGGATTTCTTTCAGTATTTCAGACATACAGTTTGTGTAAATAAAATGCAATATAGAGTGACCACTGCTCCCTCATGGCCTTGTCACAGATGTCTGGGCTCTGGAGCTGTGAGCTCTGGGACCTGTAATCCCAGGATTCTGCAACTTTTAATTGAAATGAATGCTCACCCCAATATTTGGGCAACTTGCTGTAGACCCCATGCCCCCAGCTGTCTCCCTCACGCTGACAAAATCAAACTCCTGACCTGCTGGTGGCACCACTATGGCCAAAGCAAACTGATCTGTTATCAGTAACCTCACAGATCAACACCTGGTTCAAACTGGGATTTTTTTTTTAAGGCTGACAGGAAATACAGGAGAGTAGGGACCAGCTAATTGAGAAAAAAATGTTGAATTGGGAAACATACAGTGTCAGCAATGCCGGTAGTCTAATATCCATGACAGTTTAGTTGTTTCTTGGTTTATTTGAAAGCTAAAAAAATACTGTAAATAACTTTAAGAAGCTAAATATATACTGCTCTAGACCAGGGCAGTACATTACAGTGAAAACCCCACAGTTTTGAAATGTGGCTAGCCCTAAATTCTTTGCCAGTGCCTGGAGTAAAGTATCTGAAAAACATTTTCAGTATGTATTCCGTGTTCATATGCAATATAATTACTTATAATTGTGTTCCTAACAAACCCTGGGTGAACACAGAACTGTGCTACTATTGTCAATTTAATTTATGCATTTAAGTATATTTTTATATTTTTAGCTGCAATCAACAAATCAAATATATTTGAGTGTATTTTACACATTTTTATAAGTACTTAATGAATAAAACATTCTTTTAAAAAATCACATTCTTGTCTTCTGTTTGACTGCCTTTGCATTATGGATTTTGTTGTCCTGCTACTCAGAGGAAAGGTCAGAAGTGAGTTTGATTTCAATTGAGACAGTCTTCAGAGAACATTAAATTCATCAGCAGCCTCAGCCTGTTGGGGGAAAAGAGGCTCTGCTGTTGCCCGCTGGCCATATTAGTGCCCATGTGGAAAGATAACATTGTTCTCTTCTCCTCCCTGGTCTTGTGCCCTCCTTTAATAAGCCAGATACTGTCTAGATTATGCAGTGGATATCTGAAACCACAGTGGGTCTTGAACTTGAGAGTGTGTTATTTTAGAGAAATTTTGCCAGGCAGTTGTACCAATTAACACTGCACTGCAGCTCCATCACTGCCTGCCCCTTAAGGATCTGAACCATGCTTTTTAACAAATGTATTTCTTCTCCTGCTCTCCACAGTTCTTAAAACCATTAGCATAACCATCCTTATGGGGTCAGGGTGTTTGGCAGTAGCCTGCTTACTGCCAATGCTCTGTTTCAATTACTCCTTATTGGTCATCAGAAGTATTAAAGACAAGTTTATTTAAAAGAAGGAATGATTTATTGACTTGTACTGTGAACTATTTGCTCGGGGGATGTGTAGCAAAGGCTGAGAGATTTGTGAGATTTTTCCTTTATAATATAAAAGTTTATCTCTGAGTTCTGCTCTGTCCTGGAACCAATGTAGACACAAAAGAGACGTGATAAAGATAAAATAATGTACAGTTAATATCTCCATACAAGAGAAGCAAGGCAAACATTGCAGACAAGGATAGATACAAATGCTTTTTGTAGCTGCCCTCCCCACCCCTCCTGACTCAAATTCCCAGTCAGGAAGGGTGGCAGAAGCCTGTCCTAGCCAACAGAGAGCTCTAGGTGGGTGCACACAGCTCCAGGGTTCAAGCAGAGAGGACACTGAGGTAGCCCAGCTGGGACTGAGCACTGGTGTGTTCCTCTCTCCGTGCCGAGGCCTCGAGTCGCTGAGCTGTGGGGCAGCAGCGCGTGCTGGGGACAGCAGAGGCGTGTGATGCAGACACAGCAGCTCCACCAGTGCCCATCCCAAGGCTCACAGGGACCTGTGCACTCCAGAGGCCCAGAGCATGAGCCCAGTGCCAAGAGCCAGGCAGGAGGGTGACAGCCATGGCCTGGTGCAGCAGCTGAACGCCAGGCTCCAAGTGCCGCTGGCAAATGCTGCAGCAGCTTGGCCAGACATCATTGTACACAACTTTTTGCACACTCTTGCCAAAATCCCTGCCAAATCACACACAGTGTGATTTGCCTTTGGTGGTTGTTTGCTGATGTGCCAAAACAAACCAGGAGCAGGTGGAGCAGCTACTTCTTTCCAAGTTTAAAGGCAGAGTTTTCTCAACCTCCCCACATCAGTGAGGCCACACAATCTGGTTGGCAATTGAGACCTGCAGTTTAAATCCTCTCAGGACAAGAAGCCCAAACCTGGGTATTTCTGCCCCTACAAATCTTAATCCATTTTTCAATAAGAGGAATTCTTCTTTCCAATGGACAGGGAAGGTATAAAGGGGTGAGCTGAGTGAACCCTTCCTGGGGGTTCATGTCTCTCAGCAGCCCTTTTTCAAAGGTTGGATGTTTTTCTATGTACCTGTCTAGGCTGGGCTGGTGTGCACAAAGCATTAAAACTATCCATTTTACTGAGCAATGCCCAAGTGCATCCTCATGCATAGTCCAAAACTTGAATATGAGGCTACTATAACACCTTCATAAAAAAACTTTGGTGGGTTATCAGGAGCATAAATTTGGCTTTGATCTGGTACTTCTCTCTTGTCTCTAAATCCTTGTCTCCATTTCTAACTCAGAAATTTTTACTTTGGAAACTTAGTAATAGAAGTTTTAAAAATTAACCCTTCCCACTATAATCACAAGATCTCTCCCAGTCCTGTTGGACACATGGGATAAATTATCTGGGTTTTGCCCAGATCAAGCTTGAGGCCATAATGTGGCCAGCACAGGAAGAAGGCCCTCCAATTCTGTTTTGCATACCACAGAGAGTAAAGAATCTTGAAATTAAAAAAGAGACTAGGAACATTCCGGATAAGAACACCCAAACTTCCTGGAAAATCAAATATGGGCTGTAGTAAAGCTACGCAAATAGGTTTGGTATGAATGGAGCTCCACTGTAAAAACACAGAGTAAAAATAATAGGATTCAGAAAGCAAAGAGAAGATGTTCAGAATGCTCCATGCATCTTAGCTAGGGAAAAAATGTTGTACAAATAAAAGACAGCTACAGAAAGGTCCATGTGTTAATTGGGGGCATTTCACCTGCCTGTCAATGACTAAAGTTGCAGTAATGAAACCACTAGGAGAAAAAGATGGATAGTTGAAAAGGCAATAAAGAGATATGTAATGTCCAAAGTATCAAACATCAGGAAAGATATGCTCAAGACACCACACATGATAAATGCCAGCATCCTGTTGTCTTATCATTGGATCTGAAGGACACCTGGAGCTAAAATATTTGTGAGAATCCAACTTTGAGAGAATGAACTGGCAGACAACTGGAATTAATTAATGCCTAACAGTTCTGTGCTAGAAAGGTTGGAGAGTACTAAAAATATCCAAGGAGCCTGTTACTTTACACATTGTGCCAATTACATCTGGTCAGACTGTGACAAATTTTCTGTAAACATTCTGGGAACAAGTAACTTCCCCAGCACCCTCCAGCAGTTCCCAGGGTGAAATCTTGCCTCTAAAATGCCAGAGCTTTCAATTACAAAAGGGGAGAAGGGAAAAAGCAAAAAGAAGTGCCAGCATCAACTATGCTGTGGTTGTTGAACCAAGGCAGGTGAGAAAATTTCAGATCCTTGACCTGGCAATATCCTTCACCATGGGTTTGTGTTTGCTTTGCTGGGATTAGATCTAAACATTTTATTGCACTGAGTCCATGACAGAAAAAGGAGAAAAGACAGAAAACATGGCAAGTGAATTTTTTTCTGTTCTTGTCTGGGGAAGATGCATCCATTTCACAGGGGAAAAACACACATATATCCATGCTGGGGTAGGAAGGAAGTTAGGTAGAAAGAGAAAGCCAGCAAAGGCCTCCAACAGTATTGTAGTGACAACTTTTATTTGTTTTCCCTTCTCTATCCAGCACACTGTCAGAGACCAGAAGAAAAACAGCCTGTGAAGGACCATCTGGTGTGATGGCAGGGGGCAGCCTCTGTCTGCTCTGAGCAGGGGGCTGAGCTGACGAGATCACACAGTGCAGGAGCACACTCACCTCACCCAAGAGGTCCTTGCACCAAGGGGAGGCACACTTCTCCTTCCTTGCTCAGCTTCTCCAGGGAAAGCCACACTGGAATTGTCTGCATGAGATCCTGCTGTCCCCATGGGAGTGGCTCTCTCCCACCTCCTCTTTTCCATCCCCTGTGCTGCCCACTTGTTCCCACATCTCTCTGCTTGTTGCCACTCAGTGCAGCAGACTGGGGAAGTGACCTGTGTTAAAATTTGTCATCAACAAAAACAAATAGCTATTTTTAATCTCCCAGGTTTGTTCCGGGGGAGTCTGGGGTTGTTATACTGCTGTGGGCTCACAGGGCATGGGTTGTCAGACATCACTCTTCATTTCTCAGACCTTTTCTCACTCCCTTAGTCCAGCTGCTCTGGCCAAACATGATCTGCCACTCACAAGTCCCTCCAGGCTGTCCCCAGAAAATGAGACTCCAACCCACCTCAGCTCCAGACTGTCACCTATCCCCATGAGGAACATGAGTGATGGATTTTAAATGGCTAGTCCTACACTGACTTTCCATAGGTGCGAGTATGACCATTGGCTGGGTACCAGCTCAAAGAGGAAGAGACCAGAGAAAGTGAAGGTAGAGCTCTGGATAGCAGGAGGAGAATGGTTACTGGTTCATACCCAATGTTCTGCCAAGCACATGAAAGCCCAGCATGGTGAGACTTTGTTCCCTGCATCAACCTTCTCCAGGGAGAGTGGGAAGCTGAGAGCCTTGTTAGTGTGACCAGGTCCCCTCTGCCCCTGAAGTGCCTCTATGTCTTCTAGTACTCACACACTAAAAGGGAGAACTGCATGCAGAGACTTCACAAACAAATTTTCCATTTTTCTCCATATCCTCCCCGCTCTAGTTCCTATCTCAATAATTAAATTATGCACCTGAGGAAAGTGATTTGGAAAACAGATGGCATGCAAGATGGTATGGAATACAGTGGTGCATTTTAAACCTTACAGCAGAGACACAGACAGATTTAGGTGGTATATGGGCCTTGAAGTAATTGAAATTCAAAGGCTACTTGTGCAATGACCTTAAGCAGAAGGAATGAATGACCCTCCAGCCTTCAACTTGATACTCACAATTAAGTATCCAAATCGAGCTTTTCCACGAACATTGTAGCTGGTCTAGTTTGCCACAGAATGTGGTGTGACCTAACCAGATCTTTGGTAACTGGCAATGGCAGGAAATATGGGATCTGGGCAAGATGGGGCACTGAAGCAAGAATTTCACCCTAGCATTGTAAAGGGATTGTAAGCCTGAAATGTAAGGGGAAAAGACACCAAAAAGAAGAGATCTTAATTAAGAAGAGATCTTAATTAAATTGTGTGAAGCTTTAAGCCCCTTCTCCCCCGTCTTCCTTGCATTTAAGACCACGGTGGGCAAGGCTGGGTGAGGAGAAGCTGCCACTGCTGCCACTTGGCAGCACAAATGCCATGTCCCCAGACATGTTGGAGGAGAGCTGTGTGGTGGGACCTCACTGTGCCACATCCAGCAGGGTGGGAGAATGGGAGCTCCTTTGCCAGCTCAGCTGAGAAAAGGTGCTCACCAACAACATTTGCCTCTGGTTCTGCATTAAAAGCATCTTCACTCTACACCTAGGTGGTAAAAGAGATTGCACTAGCTTGTGTTGGATGGGTCTGCAGCCACTGTCCAAGAAAATGGCAAAGTCATCAGATCCTACCCTCTGAATGGTGGAGGTCGTCTTGTAATGGAATCCATCACAAGAGGAGCTGGGGAGCCCTGCAGCTGTTTCCACTGCTGAACATATTTCCACACAAAGCTGGAGGTAATTCTCAGAGAGACTAATAAATCGAACATAAAGAGTTTAAACCACCCAGATAAATAATGGCAGATGTTTAGGGATAGAGTAACAGGCACAAGTATAAGTTATGCAGCGCCTGCAGTTCAAAGAAAATGAGTTCAAACTACGAGGGCATTGTTGAGAGGAACAGTAAGGGAATAAGCAATGCGGGGAAGGAGGAAAAGGGAAGAAAAGTCTCCCTTCCCTCAGATGGGTGAGTACCAGCCCCAGCCAATGTGGAGAACCACATCCTCACTCTCAATCTAGCATCCAGTGGAAGCAGCACAAGCACTGCCAGTCACAGCCTCACACCCTGGCCTGCACAGCTGGTTTCCTGGAGCATTTTTAGCATTTAACTGGGCTGCTGATGTGCAGAAACACTGAATTGCTCCATGAAACCTGCATTTTCCCACACATATTTCCAGCAAAGGAAATTCCAGCTAGTCTCTGAGGCAGGGACTGAGAAACAAGGATCCCTGCAGTTCATATCTGTCTCTGTTTCACTGTCCAGCCTTTTGTATAAAATCTAAACTCTACATGTAGTAGTTCAGCTTCCTGGAATTGTGAGGAGACCTAGCTCCAATTAATAACTCTACTGCCAGCTCTCTTCCTCATCCAAGGACAGAGTACATTTTAATATGATATATTTGCCAGAAATGTACTCTTGTGAAAGACGAAGCAAATGCTTTACTGTCAACAAGACTGCAACTCTAATGTTTGGGTTTTTTCTCAAATGTTCTAGGGTATAAAAGGCAGTGTTTAAACAAAGAGGGATGAATTATCAGAACACTTTTGAACTATAGAATGAGTATTGCTAATAGCAATGCTTGACTTGGCACAGTCTTCAAGGTTATTTAGCAAAGCACAGAATGTACATCAAACAAAATAAAAAGTTCATTTTAATATGTCTTTGGAAAATAAATATAAAAGTAATCAATTTGTCTTTTCATTTTTGATTTTGCTTTTTTGTTTGGGCTATCAATAAAAGCAACCTTGAAAATGTAACATAAGAAGAGTTAGCAGTGATGGAGGAACAATAAAATGAGGAGGAATGCAAGTGAGTACAAAATGTCTTTGATCATTACAAAGCTAATTATTGAGAAAGACAGCTCAGTGTGCATGAATGCAGAATAATGATGAGTTTTGGTAAACACTTACTGCACAATATATATGTGTTTGTGTGCCTGGAGAGAGGGTGCTTAACAAGGAAGCAACAGAGGGAAATCGAAGCGTGTGTGAGTCACTCCAATACCAGGATGCAAGGAAGGAAGAACTGCCAATCCATCTTACTTTGAGGCACAGTTAGAGCTGCAATGAGCTTCCACTGTGCAGCCATACATTAGTTGTTCTACTCCTATAAAATGGGCTGTAAATCTGAATAGGTATTATAAAAGTAATTCCCACAAAGTTTCAATATAGGTCAAGGCATAATTTAAAAACTGATTTGAAATACGGAGTGTTGCCTAAACCATTTTCAATTTTGCTTTGCATAGCAAAAATTCTGTGGGCATACATGCATGTCCTGTCAGTGAGGAAGACAGGTTACTGTCAAGTAACTTGTGTGCATGAATATATGGCTTATGCCCAAAACAAGTCTGGAAAAAAAGCCCACCTAGCCCCAAACCTGTTGCCTTTGACACCAGTGAACACTGAGAGGTTCACCCCCAGCAGTGTCCTGCCTGCTGCATCCAGCTGAGAAAACTTCCTTCCCCTGGCAAGAGTTTAGGCAGGGGTCCTCTGGCCATGCATGGGTTTGCAGCAGAAATGTGTTGCTTTTTGGAAACAAAAATCAGTGTGATGGTTCTGATGCTGCATTGGCAGAGCTTGAAGCTGGCAGTAGAAGTTGCTATTCTGCTTTACCTGGACCCAGACAGGATAGGGCTATTTCCATCGGGTTCTGCCTGTTTCAGATCCTTCCTCAGGCACCAAAACCCATCCAAATTGCTGTAAACAATCCCATGCAACACCACTCTCAACTTCCCAGACATTTCAACACAAAAAAGAATGGGAAATAAATGCTCTGAGCAGAACAGGTGAAAAAAAAGGGTTGAAACAGGTTAAAAAAACATGGTACCCCCACATGTCCCCAAAATGTCACCTAGTGACAGCTACTGGAGAAAAGGCCACAGTTTCAGCCCCAAAACATCATCTAAATGCCATCAAGACCCAGGGCTAGCTAGCACCAGTGTGTTTTTTAGCAGCTATCTGAAGGCTTTAGTGTCACAGTTTTGCTTGCTGAGATGTTTCCTCCCACCAAAACATTTGGTCTGTACCTTTCATCTTTATTTATTACCTTATATTTTCCAAGAATAGACAAGACATTTTATTCTTCTGCTGGTATTCTTAGTTCCTTATATTTGTTATTGAATCACCCGCCCATCAAACTGAAGCTCATAAATCTCCTGATCAAGCATATTTTTAAAAATTCAATCAATTTGCCCTTTATCTTGCCATTTAATATCATGAAAAAAGTTACTGAGACATCTCACCCCACACCTGTGCTCAGTAGCTCACTCTTCATTATTGCTTCGTGCTGACAATTCTGCAGCCCATTTTCAGTCTCCTCCCTGTTGTTGCCAGTCTGAACTAAATTAACTTTACCAATAAGATCTTGAGATAATATTTTAAATGCTCCCTATGAGGTATTGCTTCCCGTATACATCTCCACTAGCAAAAATGCAGAGAAGTTCACAGGACATGATTTATATTTAATGCAGCAGAATCATTTACTGCCTGTCATTCACTTGTCCAGATACTTGCAGATTCATAACATATGCTCTATATTTTTGAAAAGGATTGAAAATTATTCCCTCAAAAGCAAGAGATACTAGCTAACTCCCTAATTTCCATATATTTTTTCCTTTTCTATCAGACACACTTTTCAGGAAAAATATAGTAAGGATTTAGGCTACCTGCTGTTTGTGTGCTGCACATTTGTGTGCTTCCAAACTACTCTCCCCCTGCCTAGGAACAGATTTCCTGAAAAATTCACAGGAATTTTTGGATCATCTCTGTCTTGGGTTGAAAAATGTAACCAAAAATGTGTATTCTATTTTCATCTGTTGAAGTTGGTTGGGAGCTATTGTTCCTTATCTCTTGTAACTCTAGGGGGGAAAGAGGGCAGATACCTCCTGTTAATGGGATACCTGATAACACCAGATATGGCAGTGCCTTCTTATCTCTTCCTCCACCCATCCTCCTCTGAGGGACATCACCTGTGAATGGGCCATTTAAGGCCTCTCACATGACTGATAACATCACCTCATTCCATTGTGAGATGCTCCACCCAGGGGGAGGAGCCAAAGCCTTTCCACCGAGATAAAACCTGCAGTCCCAAACACCAAGGCATTCCCAGAGGAAGATTGGACCCTTTTCTTGAGGATCATCTCTACTCCAACAGAGCCACATCTGTCACTCTGGGAGGACTCACTTCAGGCTGCTTCCAATACCCTGACCAACAGGGGGTCAGGTTTGTATTCTGACTCTGTCAGTGGTCCTTTGTACTATCGCATTTATCTTATTTTATTTTTATTTATCTTTCTTGTTGTTTGTTCCCTCTCTATTAAATTGTATTTCTGACTTGGAGTCTCACTGGTTTTGCTTTCAAACCAGCACAATCTCAAACATTATTCTTCAGAGGAATAGTGCAGGAATATACAGCTCAGCCCTTTAGATTCCATGGGAGATTTCATTCCTTGCCATAACCATGCCCCTTCCAGTGGTTCATGTTTGCCTTGAATGGGAGCTGTCTTCTGATGCCCCTGGGTCATGCTCCCTCCCACAGCCCCACATCTTGGCAGTGCTCCTGATACCCAGTCCCCTGGCAAAGGCCAGAAATGACATCCTAGAGATGCTGTTGGATGGACACAGCAGTGGAGAGTGGGTGGCTGCCCTGCTGCAAGAGAAACCAGCCTCTGCAAGAGGGGAAAGGAATTGATTCTGCTGTATGGGGTCCAAATAGTTGAAGCATTTTGTCCAGAAACCCTCAGCTGCTGAACAAGCAATTATGTGAAAGAGCTTACGGGTTGATTTTTTTTCCAACTGCTTTTAGTGAATGGCAATTGGCATGCAAATAAAAATAAGGACAGAACTTATGCCAGCTGAAATGTTATGAAAAAGTTATATTATTAAAAGTAAAGTTTGATGCTCCATTAGCTCATTAAATTAAATTACAGCATTTGTTTTGTTTTTACTTTAATGCAATGTCAAAAGTAGTACTGAATTTCTGGGAGAGTTACTTTTGATTGATTACTGTATGTGCTGTTTGGAGATTGTATACTGTAGGTGTGTATGCAATTTTACAGCTATGCCAACATATTTTATAATATATTTTAACATGCAAATTACAGCTATATAGTGTAATGAGCTATCCTTTTTTTCTTTTTACAGCATCTCCAGCCATGCACCCAATGCACACAGAGTGATTGTTTGGCTTGCCAGACTTAAACCTTCAGATCACCAAAGACCAGTGGATTAAACACAGTGCAAGCAGTGGCAGCATTTGGGCTCACGTATCAAACCAGAACAAGGATTGCATGGCCTCCTAAATATCAAACTTTGGGGCTGATTCATTCAGTGGGTCTGTGACCTGACAAGGCAGTATGATTAATTGCACACACATTCCCTCAGAGGTTTTCCTGCTCAAGCTTTCTGCAGCAAAGATTGTTAGCTTGACAGATCAGCACAGCAGCCTCTCAAGATGCCAGAAAGGGAAGAGGTTGGTTTCTGACTGACGGCTAATGGGGGAGCAGCAGCTGTTCCACGCTGTGGGGAAATAAAACCCCAAACCAAACAGGCTCTGATTCTCAGGGGAAAACCACACACACGAATAAGCTGATTTCTCGATAACTCTGGCTATGGGATATCTGTCAGGGATTAAAAGGCCATATTTGCATGGTATAATAGGCATCATAATTAGAAATTCAGCTGTGCTTCCTCTCATCTCATTATTGAAATATAAGCCACAGCAAAAGTGTTTTCCTTTTCTTACTTAATGCTGTTCTAGATGTCTCCTCTTCCACATGTTTGTTCTTGATACTTTGGCCATTTAGGCTGAAGTTTGCAGAAACCCTGATTTAGCTCCCATATTTGCAGTGCTGAGCAGAGATGCTTGCACAGCACTTCCCTTCTGTTCACAGGCAATCCCCCTGTCCCACTGTCGGACCAGCCCCACTGCCAATCTTAAATTTAATAGTTTACTTTTTTCAAGTAAGCCTTAGAAAATTGCCCTACCACTTTACCTATTAAAAGGTTTTAAACATTGACCAGTGTTTCCCCTTCCACGTTTCCCAGCTGGACCCTGATGGGATAACACACTCTGGATGGATGCTTTTGTGCTGTGTGTGAATGAGCAGAGCTGTGTGGCAGTCCCCAGGCAGCCCTGAGTAGACACCCCTGCTGCTGTGGGCATGACAGCACAGCCTGGCTCAGCCAGGAGGGTCCCCAGAAGCGAGCTGCAGACAGGGAAAGCCCAGATGGCAGCACCAGGGCTGGGGTGGGCACAGCAGGCTGAGCCACGGCAGCAGATGTATGGAGAGCTCTGCACTCTCACACGTCTCAGATGTCTTTGTTCTGTTCTGGGACAAATCCCTCAAAACACACTTGGAAGTGCAAGTCTGGAATCTGAGACCTGTGCTACCTCCCACTGCACTTCCCAATCTGCATCCTGCTGCACCTGTTGAAAAGCTGAGTTGGAAACAGTCCTTCAAATCCAGCACTCTGTGCTGTACCCTGTCAAAAGGCTATATTATAGCAGAGATTATGGGTAATGATCTTCTAAGATGCTTCTGGATTCTCCCATGGCATCCCTCATCTTCTCTGAGTTTGAATTAAGGTGTTCATTCAACAGTTAAAATTTCTAACTTTGTGAAATCTTGTCTATAACGCAGAAACACACAGGCAGGAAAAAGGCAACAACAACAACAAAAGCTTCTATTACTACAACTTTTAAAATGAGGGTAAGAAACTAACAGAGAAAGATACTGTAGAAACAAATTGACTTAATTGCACTACATGAAAGAGAAGGCAGGTCTTACTGAAGTGGAGCAGTAGACAGCATGCCAGAACAAAATTCCTCAAAGCAATGGCATATAAATATTGAATAAAATGCAAAAGCCAACTCTGCAGATGGCTTTGGGAAAAGCAGCTGCTCTGGCTGCAAATATGTTTCAGAGAATACACCACAAAACCTGGAAATCTGCAAGGCCAAGGAAGAAATCAGTGAATAATCCACTAGAGGGAAATCCCCAGCTTCCACAATCAAGTACAGGGATTACAATGACATTTCTAAATCAGTGAAGGATGGGATAAGACAGAAGACTGAATGCCAGGATTTTGAGTCTTCCCCTTAGCACCACATACTGCCATGCCAGGCATATACCTACTGCTAGTCTTTGGGTACCAATTTAGATATTTAACTTGGGGTGCTAATCTCCCAAAAAGCAACATGATGTAATATCATCTCTGTAGCCATTACTTTCTTCCAGAGGCCTTTGCAAAAGTAATTTCCAAGAGATTAAAATATATGATTGCCAATCAAGTGAGCTGCATCCGCTCAATTTGCTTCTTGCCTTTTGCTCAGAGAAGCAGCTGTACGATTCACTCACAAAAGCTTCTGGAGCAAAGCAAGAGAGGATTTTGTTAATCTGGATTTGTGAGCCCCAAGGTACTGGTTTAAAATTTCATGATGAATCTGTGTCACTGAGTATTTCCTTCTCCCCTGGGAAAACAAAGGACGAATGTATGTGGAAAATCAGGCTTATTCCTCTTAACTGTAAGAAGCTACCAAAGAGAAATAAATGAAGAGAAATTGGCATCGCCTCATTCAGATAACTAAACCACCCCACACCTGCAGCTTTATGTGATGTGGAGAGTGGGAATAAGAAATATATATATACTAAAAAATAGCAACCAAGCCCTCAAATCAGACACACAATGCAGTGTTTCTGTGGGTTGCTGAGGCAAGAGAATCGCAGTGGGTGCAAACAAGGCCACAGCAGAGAGACACAGGTGAAAGGAAACACAATGGCCTTTGCAGAACAGCTCCTTCAGAAGTTTACAGGCTTTCCTCTGAGAGGCTAAGAGCTGACAATCTCTCTGCACCCAGTATATCCAGCACTATTCTTTTCAGTAGGCTGAGACAGAAGGTACCAGTGTGGGCTGGACAGCAGGCACCTTTGAAATGGTGATGTTTAACACATAGAATTGAAAATTTTTCTTACAAGGAGTATTTTTCATCTACAGGACTGGAGGTGCTTGAACATATACAACCAATGTCAACTAGATCTTTTATACAAAGTAATGTGCCAAGAAGCATCAAGTTCCTGCCCCTGCAAATATATTTCCTTAACTTGCTTTGAAGGAAGAGCTATCCCAGTGTGGACTGGGACCAAAAGTCACACAGCAAGAAGGGAAGCAGTGAATGATGTCCAGTCACTCTGCTCCCCTTGCCATGCATCACCCTCATCCCTGGGCACCACAGTGCATACAAGAGGTCTTATGGAAATCAACTCTAAAACACACAATACAATTAATCTGAAAAGGACACTGGGCAATACAAGCAGATTTGTTATCATGCCTTGTGCCAACTGAGTTTTCAGGCTTTCAAATCTAGCACTTTTCTCATTCTCAGGAAATATTTCTACTGTGTTAAAATCACAAAAACCCCCAAGGTATTTACTCATAATACTAAGAATATCAGAGATTAGTGCAATGCACAGTGTGTTCAGAATTGCAGAATTGTTAATGTAGATTAAAGTGCTTTGCCAGTAATCACTCATTCTCCTGCCCAAACCACGTGGCTTTTCCTTTTTGCTGTGCTCCAGCACTGCCAAGCCGCACAGCTGGTCCCAGGGGGCAGCCCTGGGGGGCAATGACAAGTGCCATGAAACTGCTCTGGCCCCAGCCCCTGAGCACACAAAAATGAGCTCTGAGAGACTGCCAGAAATATGGAACTCTCTGTGCTGAGCAAGTGGATTATGGCTGGTACTCCCACCACACATAGCAAGGAGCTGGTGCAAGCAGAGAAAGCACACCCAGCAAGATTCCATGCAAGATTCCATGCAAGATTCCATGCAAGATTCCATGCACACACTGCCCTGTCCTTTCTGGAGCATCCCCTCAGAGGGGGCGTTCATGGAGCTGGTGTGACTGGGATAGGCAGCTCAGCAGAACAGCCCTACAAGGAGCTGATGTCCTTCTCTGGCAGTGGGAATCACACCAATAACACACAGGCTCTCCTCAGCAAGCACTCAGACACTCCAGTACTGGGGCAAGAAGCTGGTGAAACACACTCATGTCAAACCATTACTGTAAAATCCCTGCTTCTTACAGCCTGGAGCATTCGTGAAGAGGGTACCTGAGAGGGGACAAGAGAAACTGTAGGGACTAAATACCACTGAGGCAACAAAGCTAGATCCAGCATTTAATCATCTTTTCCAATAACTGTTTCATCGTTTTTAGAAGTATTTCTGAGAGATTTCTACATTTCATCACAGTGAATGGGTGACAATGAAAGATTTTGTCTAGACAGAAGGTAAAGTTTGAATTTTAAAATTAAGTTCTAAACAGTAGGAAAAAAAAAACAAATCAGCACAACATTAGGCTTGCCTTAAAGCTAAAAAAAAAAAAAAAAAAAAAAAAAAAACAAANAAAAGAAACCCCCAAAAATTAAAACCTCCAAAACAATCAAATTTTATTATTTTGGAAATACGTTCTATCTAAAGTAAATGTTTTAAATATTCAGTATTAAACATTACCAAAGATCACTCATCAGGGAGTTTTATAACTCCCTCAATTTCTGGGTGGCTGCTCTTCAGCACTAACAGCACACAGCATATTTGGTGCAGTGTAGATTTTCTCTTTTTTTGGTAGAATATACTTATGTAGTGCTATAGCAGAAGAAGCAATTAGCTGGCATTTCATGGGGCAGTCTCCCAAAAACAATCCTGAGACAAGAGCAACTCCACCAGACCCTGGGAGGAGACGCAGCCGGGCGCTCACGCAGACCTGCAGGTGTGTCAGGTTGCCCCACCCGAGACCTTCTTGCAGGTTTTTCTTTTTCATGAGCAGCCTTGCCACTCACAAATGCTTCTTCTTTTTTATTGCCTCTGCCCTGACAGCCAAGCTCTTGGCACAGATGGTCAGGACAACGATGAGGACTCCAACCAGGAAAGTCACCACGGGCCAGAGGAAGCAGTGCAAGAGAACAGTCTCGTCATGGGTGCGCTTCAGCATCACATCATCTGGCCTGTAAAGAAGAGGAACAGAAGACAGAGAAAAAAATATAAATAAACATAAATCAACACAATATTGTCAATTCACCATAAGAGGAAGTCAGCTAACATGGTAAGAATAAAGGTGTTTTATTTGCCAAAGTGTTAGAAAAGCAGGCCATTTCATTCACTGCTGGCATTTGCCTTTTTATCACCAGCACTCAGCGAAGACTGTGAGAGCTTTCCACTTGCAGTGTTTACAGGTTAACAAGTTCACTTGGATTAAAAAAGAAAAAAACTAAGAAAGAAAACTGTTGATGCTTTACATCTTCCAGGGAATGTGGTCATCCCAAACAGCCATGAGGGATACAGTATCACACTGACTGTGGATTGCAAACCACTCTGGCAAAAACATAATACCAGGCAGCATTTATACATATCTACCTCAAATGTTATCAGGCCCTGTGAAATGGATTTAAAGAGTAATTTAAGCCTTGCTTTTAGCTTTGACCACTGATGTGTCCATGGGGCCACATGGAGGCTCCTGATGAAGCAAGCCCTGGCTTGGTTTGGGTGTGGGCAGGGAGCTGGTCCCTGTCCTCAGCACTGGACTGCTGCTGGCCCAGGCCAGCCCAGCTGCCCTGGCAGGCAGCAGCCTGCACAAAATCTATCCCCAGGAGGACCACAGCCTGGTCTGGGGTGGCCAAGGCTCCCAGCTCAGCTCCTTCCCAGCAGTGGCTGTTTCAGTAATAAGCTGTGATTTGGGCTGCAAACAGCAGTGCCTCAGTAGACTTGAGGAGGTTTCTACAGGGACAATTGGGCCAGACTCCCATGAAGGTCTGAACCTCCTTGCCTCCACCAGCAGAATCTATGAATCTTAAATGTTTTGAAAAACATAGGTACCAAAGGTAGCAGCAAGGGATGTCAAACACTCATTATAGCTGTGACAGTAACTCAGTAAGTTAGAAGAGTTTCCCTCTTGGGGAAGAGTCAAAGACAAGGCCTTTAAGCAAGTCTTAAGCTGAGGTTTGGGTTTAGATAGGTATTACTGCTATTTTTAGGCACAGCAGGACTCACTGTGCAGTGGTGTGGCCTCACCTTGATTCCTGTGTGCAGCTTTGGGTGCCACAATACAAGACAGATGTTAGGCTGTTGGAGAGCATCCAAAGGAGGGACATGAGGATGGTGAAGGGCCTTGAAGGGAAGCTGAAAGAGTAGTGGCTGAGGTCACTTGGTTTGTTCAGTGCAGAGAAGAGAAGACTGAGGGACGACCTCACCGCAGTGCCTTCCTCACAAGGGGAAGAGGAGGGGCAGGCACTGATCTCTTCTCTGTGGTGCAGTGACAGAACCCAAGGAAATGGCATGAAGCTTTGTCAGGGGAGGCTCAGGTTGGATTTTAGATAAAGGTTCTTCATCCAGAGCATGGTTGGGCACTGGAACAGGCTCCCCAGCAAAGTGGTCACAGCACCAAGACTGTCTGAGTTTGAAAAACATTTGGACAGTGGGCTCAGGCACAGATGACTCTTGGGGATGGTCCTGTGCAGAGTCATTAGGTGGATTCAATAATCCTTGTGGGTGCCTTCCAATTCAGAGTATTCTGTGAATCTGTGGCACTTGAAACAGAGTAATCTAACTGCTTTGGGTTTGCTTGGCAAGGCCAGCAGTTTTGAATTTTTATGCTACTTTTTTAAAGGTGACCTGCCTGCTCCCACAGACTTAAGGCTTGTTGTTTAACTGGGAAACAGAAAGGGAAAACTGTTCTGTCCTCAGAGGAAGACTTCTCATGGTAAAGACCTCTCTTTGCTGGAAAGCTAAAGAGCATCACTCCCCTGGTGCCGAGGCAGTGATGTTGAACCCGAAAGGAGTAGAAAGACCTTTCTCACGCCTAGAAACATGTTTCTTTTCCCTGTGAAAATCAGTAAAGATAATTAAATTTGTTGCCTTGCTCTTGTAAGTACAGGTTTAACAAACCTGTCTTTGCTCTGTGACTTTATATAGTACTTCAGTTCAAAGATGTTGGCAGAGGAGTTGTGCGTGTTCTCCTTAAACTTGATTATTGGCAGTCTCTTCTTTCTAGCAATGCTGCCATTCAGGTTTCCAGTAAATGCAAAGCCTCTTGAGGGGCTACACCCAGAATCTAATAGCAGTTGTCCATGCACAAACAGCTGCAGAGGCAAGACAGAGATCTAGTGGGACAGAAGGGGGAAATGATTGCAAGCCGTGCTCGGGCATTCAGAGCTGGTTCTTGCTGCAAACAGTGATGGCCACAGCCCAGCGGCAGTCCCAGGGCCAAACAACAAACAAACAAACTGGAAAAAATCTCTGAAGAAGCCTTTGCCTTAACTCTGAAAACACAGCTTTCCCTTTTACTGAACAGACAAGGAGGAAGGAATTTTGTTGTCATTGCTAAAAGGTGAGACCAGAACTTACTTTTAGCAGGACTTTGAGCTCAGGGCTAGACCCTTGTGGAGCTTTGAGCAGGGCTAGCTGGATTAGTTGTTGCATTGTACAAAACATCCCTGTTAGGTTCTGCCAGGTAGTTCAAACCATCACCAGATAAAACAGGCCTCCATCAGAGCCTTCAGAGCAATTACTGGACACCATGGGGAGACTGCAGGGCAGGGATTACCAAAAAGTCACATAGGACCAAAAGGTTATAGGCACATAAACATATCAGTCATCACTTATGAGCCACACTGCAAACCTTATGGCACACAGCAACAGCTGACAGAGGTGGAGTGCAGGATAGGGAAACCGTACAAATATTTTTGTATTCAAACAATCTGGATTTAAAGATTTTTGCCATACACTGACTTTTTTTTCCCCACGGATGTTCCCATCCCTTTGCTCTGACAAACAGTCATTTTTGCCTTGTTATGGCAAGATGCAGAGATCCTCAGCTGGATGGCTGCATGCAGAGGCAGCACAGTGTCTTACTGACAGAAAAGTCCTTCCCCCTGTGGGCCCAAGCACTGCTCCACAGGTGGAGGGAATTAATTTAGAAAACTGGGAAGTAAAAGAGCAAACCAAGATTTATATTCCAACATTTTATGGATGAGCAGCCCTGCTACCTGAGCGCCCTTGGTTTACACACATAATTATTCTGAGGTAAGTGGGAATCCTGCAGGGCATCCCGACAACATACAAGTTTTCATTAATCACTTGACAGGGTTTGCTCTTCAAATCTCTGATAAATTTGCGTACAGCATCCTGCAGCAGACACAGAGGAAGTTAAAACATGGCTGGTTCATCTGCTGTGCCACAGCAAAGGAAACACAGAGAGCTCTTGTGTATGGGACAAACCCAGAGTTAACAAGCAATAACATCACATACATCAGCCACTAATAAGAAATAACCTGACACAGGTTTCTCTGCCTGTCTGTCTGAGACAGTGAGGTCTGAGCTCATGGAAATTGTTTCTCCCTTTTGTTCTTGTCATGTATATCAATGAGACCTGAAACATGAAGAAATAGAGCAAGAGAATCTCCCCCATCCTGCCTGTTCCTTCAGGCCTCCCACTTCAGGGCATGCAGCTGTGGCCCTTGTTTGCATGAGGTGATGACTGCAGGCCCCTGGGACACTCAGTGTGAGATCCAGAACACCAGAGCTATAGAGCTCAGTGCCTTCTCAAACCTTTGGCAGCAGCCTGAGAACTTCATCTGAATTTGTCCTTAATTTTAGAGTCTGAAACACAGAAGGTTGGTTTCTGCTGAGCTGGGCTTCCCTCAGGCTGGGGTATCACTGTGCCAACAGGCAGGCACCTTCACCAGAAAAAACTTCACCATGCAGCTTGAAGCCCTTGTCCCACAGCTTGTCAGAGAAGAGTGGGACACTAAAGTTAAGTGCCTACAGTGGCAAAGCAAAACCTCACTCTTCAGTAAAGCACTGAACTCTGAGATAAGCTGCACTTTGGCTCCCTAAGATGAATGTCAGGCAGCTCATTTTGTTGGGCTGATTTACAGAAACCAAGAATGGTTGAAATTGCCAAGTCTGCTTCTCATCCCTTTTGTATAACTTTGAATTGTAAGAATGGCATCCCTTTTTTTCATCTTTTCAAAGTAACCTGTTGAAACCACCAAACTGAAAGGGAGATGTTACCCAAGAGTACACTTTGCATGCAGCAACAGTTCTGACAGTGAAGATGAAGTAAATACAGTGGAGATGATGTTCATTTATTGCATGTATATTTACCTAGAATTTTATTCTGCTGTTTCAAATGAGGAAAAATTAAAATTACAAATACTACCTTCTCTAAGGAACTATTTACTATATGTTTTATACAGACTTACAGAACCGTTAGCTTATCCACACAGTGAAAAAAATACTGACAGAAAATATGTACACTTCTATTTTGAAAGGAACAGATTTCTCCCTCACTTTGTTATGGTTACTTTTACTACTTTGCAGGCTGCTTAGTCATCATTGCTCCAAAAGTATACCCAAGCAAGCACGTTCCCAGTCAGCAGAACTTGTCTCCCATAGCTCACTGCTATCTCCAGAAGAAAATAAATGGTGTACACACTTCGGTTTAGACTCTCTTCTAGTATCTCTGGCAGTGAGTCTCTCTTACACTGTGTATGAATTGTTGTATGATCAGCAAAAGGCAGTGTTTCAAGGCAGCCATTGTGCTGGCAAGAGCTTTTAGCAGTATAGGATTCAGCATCTTTAGGGAAGAAAACCCTTCCTGAGTGCTGCACAATTCCTCGGTGCCAGCTTACATAAATGTCAGATCCTAGGCAGCATGCAGCCTCAGAAAAGCTTTGTCTTTGCTTCACCAAAATGTAATGTGAGAATCAGCTCACATAGCACCTACCACCCTACACTCCTTTTCAGGAGAGAAATAAACATCTCTGGGCATCTGATCTGTATCAGGCATTTACTCTGGGGTAAGATATAGGGCTCCTGTTTCTCTCCACTGACTAAAGAAGTTAACTTCCACATCATCCTTTCCAACCAGTTTAGATGTATCCTAGCCATGACTTCTCCTGCAGACAATCCCATGTTTCTGACTCTCCTGCTCACTTGGGCAGTGAGTGCTGCAAGTCCCAGCTCAAAGGAGCACAAGGAAGTGGCAACCCCTGCCTGCCCAGAAAAACTAAAATCGTAACTCGCCTCCTTGTTAGCAGATCCAAGCATTGGCACCTTGTGGACCAGAGGACTCCCAAGAAGGTCCCTGATAGGTCTGATGCCATCACACCCAGTGCCCTAAGTTTTCACCTCTGCATGCTGTAAGCAATGTTTCTTTCCCCTCTAAAGAACAAAAATTTGCTACAAAGTTTTGGTGGTGTCCCTCTGCAAAGAGTTAACCAGGGACAACAAAATCATCTAAGCTGCTGATGAGGTCTACAGCCTCTCCAGAGAGACAATTACTGCAGCCAGCCTAGGACAAACCTGAAGCCCCCAAGGCACTCAGCAGGACATCCACAGGACAGTCAGGCATTTCTCTGCCTGCCATCCATTTTCCTCCTGTTTGCCTTTCTGAACTTAAATATCTGGTGCCAACTCTCCCACACTGAGCCCTGAATTGCACCTGCAACTCATGGGCTATTCCCTCATCTATCTAACTTACAAGGAGGACCAGCCTCCTCCTGCAGCCACTTTACCTTTTATCTCCTGGCATATCACCATCAGAAAGAGAGAAGAAAAAGGACTCCCTCCCCTTTCTGTTTACTGAAGGAAGGAAACCACCCATCACTCTCATACACACGGAAGTCACATCAACACTGGCAGTAAAAGTAAGAACTGTAAGAGAAGGGGAGATGCTTTGGGTTTCAACTTTCTGCTCTGCAAGCATGTATGAAACCTGGCAGGTCTGTTGCTGTTTATTACATATATCTGATCTGTTAATCCTCTATGAACACAATTACACAATTATTACACAGTTATGAATTAGTTTGTAGCATTTACTGATCTCCCCTTTTCTTCCTTGAACACAGTAGGGTTTCCTTTCTATGGAGGAAAGGAATGTTAATATCCACACCAGAAATCTGCCATCTGAACGGTAAAAGCCAAGATGCTTTTTGCTATAAAAATTGTGTGTTTCAAGGAAAACTTTTCTCAGAGTTTTATATTTTTACTCCAAGTGGTAAAAATACTCCTTTTCTTTCTGTATAGCTTTTCATCAACAGAGCTGTCTTGCAAAGTTCTGCACTGAGCTCTGTGTGATCAAACCACATTCCCTGGAGGGAGGTCTCTGTGTGTGTATATACATATGCACGCATTTATATGTTTTCAAACAGAGCCAATGGACAGTTGTTAAGCAGATGCATATGCACTCCTGCCTAGCCAAATGGAGATTACTCACCTCAAGTGCTGGTTAAAATAGCATGTAAATGGTTGAGAACCCACTTTCTCTTTCCAGTATTTCTGCTTGTACGTGACGTTCTCAGAGTTCTCCTGATCATCTCTTGCACAGGGAGGGATGTACGAACACTGCCAAGACACATTGCAAAACAGAGTTACTGCTGTGCTCAAGAACACAGGGCATCACCTCTCTGCATTCTCCTCATGATACCAGGGTGACTGAAATGGACAAAGAATAATAACAAAACCTCCAAAGAAACGGAAAAGAAACATTAGCTGAACTTCTCTTCAATTGCTAATTATTCTGTACAGGTACTGGAAAAGAATATAGTGTGTTCCAAAACAAAATAAAGGTTTTGCCATGTTTGTTCCACTCTAATACCAAACACCACATAACATCTTGGGGTTTGGCATGATGAATGTGGAAATGATCATTTCGTTTTGATATATTCCTAGCCAGCTTCATGGATTGAATTTGAATAACTTCCTGTTTTCAGTGAGGTACGTAATCACAAGTTTGTTAAGTATCATGCTAATAAATAACCCAAAGAGTGCAGCAAGCTTTCCCAGATGATGGCATATCTGGCTGCTGCTCACTGATAAAAGGTATTGTTCCACTGTTATAACACAAGGAAAGAAGAAATAAGGTTCACAGCCCTGCTTCAGAAGAAAGGTTCAGCATCTGCTTCTGCTGTACAGAAGTCAAGGAGATTTGAGCATGCAGCTGAGTCATTTGCTCACGTTCAAACATCTGCTCAGAGCCCAGAGATCAAGGGAAATTCCTCCCCAGCTTGGTGCCCTTGGGATTGGGCTTTCAGAGGCTCCCCTTTGGGTCACACACACACATACCTTCTTTCCAAGTCTTTGGCACACCACCCTTAATTCCTAGCCACAGGCACTTAAACGACAGAAAGCAAATAGTGCACTGAATCAAGTGCCCAGCACTGTCATAGTCCAGTGTCCAAGCACAATCTCTCTCATTTTTACCAGGCATCCATACAGGAGGTCATGACAGGAGATGTTGAACCTCTGAGTAACTGAGTGACTGAGCTTAGTACAGCTGAACTGACCCTCCCATAACACAAAGGCTTTTCACCCTGCAGGACATGTGGATGCCAAGGCCCCAGGCGCACGCACTGGATTTTAATTCCTTTAAAATTGGGAGCTGCAAACCAAAAAATGTGTGACTGGGAAGGTAGCAAAAAAGCCTCCTACTTAGTAAGGATGAGGAAGCAAGAGGTGAAGGGTGTGGGAAGCCCCTAAAGGGGGCTCACATGTGATCACAACATTAATTTCTCCACAGTATCCAGAAGGCAGAAACAGCAAGGAGAGTGATACCCTCTCTAACATGAGAATAAAGATCAGCCTGACTCACTGTGCTTAGTGAGAGCTGCCTCTCCTTCTGCTGAGGTTTCACTGGGGCCTACCTTACCCTCAGCTGCACACTATACTTAAGAAGTACAGACCTACAAGTCCATGTTCACCATACAACACCGTGAAGATTCCAAGCTTTGCCATTCCAGGGGCAAGGGAAAAATCCAGGGGTTTTATTCCCCTCATCATGTAAAATCTGACCACTTCTGCCAGCACCTGCAATTGCTGCCAGTGTCTTGCACGCTACAGAATGAAGGAATCTGCAAGGTCTTCCTTGCTGCTTCCAAACTGAAACCAAACTTTTCCACATGCAAGGATCCCCATTTTCACATGAGTTTCTGTCTGGTGCTGCCATGGCACAGAGCTCCCTTTAGTTCCCTGCTCCCAGGACCCTAAACAAGGATTGTCCCACTGCTGCTGATGAAGGACAGGAACGAGTGGCACCACTCTATTTCAGAAACCAGAATGCAGGGTATATCACACACTGTGATTGCCATCTTAGATAAGACTCCTTGGTCAGCAGAATTTTTGTTTTGGTTGTCCACTTTGGAAGCATCAAACACCCCCCTTTTTCCTCGACACTTCCAGTGCATAAACACATCTGTGCAGCAGCTGGGCAGAGTCAGCAAATTCAGCACAAAGACACCTGAGAGCACTGCTGGCTCTGCTCTGGCCCCCTGACAGCACCAATGTGCTGCACCATCCCAGCTGGTTCTTCCTCCCTGCTTGGCCCAGGGTCCAGCACTTCCAAAATCCTCCATTCTGTTTTCCTTTATGGAGCATTTCCTGCTTTGGAAATGGCACCCTCTCCCACGAGCTGTGCACTCACTGCCAGCATCTGACTGTAATCACCACTCTGCTCTTCCCAAGCCCCCAGCTTGTAAGCAGCCCCCAGCTTTTAGGGGCTCTAGAAAGAGCTCTCAAACCAGCCACTATTTAGCCAGCACACAAAATGCAGAACTAGACAAAACAGCTAAGTACCAATAGACATTATTTTGCCTAAACTCACCCAGCTGTTTCCAAACTCCTATTCCTGTGTTGCTGGATCCGTTACACATATTTCCTCTATCCTCTGAAATAGGATATGAATTTGAAATTTTTGAATGTTTGAAATGTTTCTTCTTCCTGGCTGAGCCTACTGCTGTTGTCTGCTATGAAAGTGCAACTTCCTCACCAGTCTTGGTTAAACTTTCTCTGGATCCTTCAGAGACCTTCCACCTCCACAAAAAATTACTTGAATCCTTCTCAAAGTTCATAACCTGGTGAACTGTTTGTTAGCCCCATCCTGAGTTTCAGGCCTAGAAACAACCAGAGAGGTCTCTTTTCCCAAGAGATGCCCATCTGAACAGACAAGTATCAGGCTTTTACAGTCTCCCAGGACATCTCATCAGAGTGCTTCCCATTTGTTCCTGTCAGTTCCTGTGCTCTTAGCTCAGTGTGAAGATATTAAAAATTGAGTTTTTCAGGGCAGGGATTTTTCTTTGTCTGGAAGATGTAAAGGGGCCCACAGACAGTTTCTCCAAGCAACACTTCTGTATTTTCCTATGCCAGAGCAAGACAGAATTTGGGAGTATTGCCAGTATCTACAGGAGGGACACCTGGAAGTTGGGCACAACAGTGAGTGCTTTCCATAACTCAAACTTCCCACCATTCCCTGCACAAGTAATCCCAACTGACTGAAAGCATGCTGGATACACTTCTACCTCTCCCTCTTTATCTTCATGTGGAAAACACGAAGGAGACACCCAGGGTCTTGCCATAAATTGATGTGGCCTCACTGCTTCTGTCTGTTGAGGATTAACAGTCTTCAAGAGAGGAGTGGCCCTGTCCAAATACAAATCCCAGGGGCCACCCTGAAACATCAACTCAGAGTGACAAAGGTCTTGAGCCCCAGGAAATGCCCCAGGTGCATTCCCAGTGTGAACATATCGGCTGCTGCACAAACACTGGGCCTTGTTTGCCTCCCCAGGATGCCAGCACAGCCCCCACCAACCCAAGGTGCCTTTTGTCCCTTTCTGATCCATGTAGGGGTTGGATCTCTCTTCACTCAGCCTCCCAAGAACACTTCTAGGGCACTTTGCTTCCAGCTCTATCACCCTCCAAAGCAGATTCAGCAGGCAGATAAGATCATATCCTCACAAATTCTGCTGCTGTGAGCTGATGGATGAATGTGAAATTACTTCCACTTTGGCAATAGGCAGTTTCTGAGACATTAATTCTGTAGTCCTCCCTTACAAGACATGGCATGAAATACTGATGTCAAAATATAAACAAATGCCAACTGAAAGCAAGTTAGAGCACCAGTAAAAATGTCAGTGAACAGCTAATACATCTTTACACCAAGGTTCTGTAGGATTTGTATCTGTGTTTGCTGCTGGATGCTCCCACTCCAGTGTCCCTGCAGATGCATGGGAAGATTCCTGGTCCTGAACACTTCATGAGAGCAGATATTCTTCCATATCACAGAGAAAGAACAGAACCATGAACTCTTGATTACAGTTTAAGTTCCAGGTTGCATTCCATGCTTTTCAAAAATCAATTCTTGCCTAATTCAGTCACATTTTTAATAAAAAAGACAGTCTTCATAGACTACAAGACAAGTCCAAGAAAGTTTCAAATGCCAAGAGACACCCCAGCCCAAAAGTTTCAAATGCCAAGAGACACCCCAGCCCAAATTAGAAGCAGTTCAGCCCAACAGAAGATAAACCAAAGTAATTTAAGAGCAACTTCAAACTCAGTTTCCAAGTGACATGTGGAGGACCATCCTCCTGGCTCCTGCTGAGCAATGGGACAGAGCATGTACCATTTGTTTGGTGTGGCAAAGCCCCACAACATGAGCTGGAGTAGATGCAGCCCATGGTGCACCTCACACCACAGCAAAGGGATGCCCAAAGGAGGCTGTGACTTTGCAGGAAGCACACATGGGAGCAGGGTCCTGGCAGGAGCTGTGATCCTGTGGGGGACCCGTGCTAGGGCACTTCATAAAGAACTGCAGCCTGTGGGAAGGACCCACATTGCAGAAGGTTATGGAGAACTGTCTCCTGTGGGAGAGACCCCACACTAGAGCAGGGAAAGAGTGTGGAGAGGAGGAAGTGTGATGAACTGACCACAGCCCACATTCCCTGTCCCTCTGTGCTGGTGGGAAGGAGGAGGTAAAGAAAATCAGGAGTGGAGTAAAGCTCAAGAAGAACAGATGGGTAAGGGAAAAGCATTTTGAGATTTGATTTTATTTATGTAGTACCCTTCTCTGATTTAACTGGCAATAAAGCAAATTAATTTCCCTGAGTCAAGTCCATTTTTCCCATGACAGTAAAGGGTGAATGATCTCTCCCTGTCCTTATTTCAGTCCACAAGCCTTTCATCATATTTTCTCTCTCTTGTCCACCTGAGGACTGATACAGCAGCTTGGATAGGGACCTGAAGTCCAGCCAGATGTGGGGTCAACCCACCACACTAAGCAATATATGAGCTTCTAACTTTGTGTGTGTCACTAGTTCTCTACTGGGTCACTCTCATGGCATGGAAGGGAGGAAGGGCTGCCACAACCATTCCACTGGGGCAGGACAGGAGCAGGTGGACTCACTCCATTAGTACAAAAAACTGCCCCTTCCCAGCTGAGTGTCCTGAGGGAACTGGAGCTGAGCACCATGTCTGATTTTCACCTGCATCTATCAGTGAGGATCATCATCAGCACAACCCACCAGGAGTGATCAAACCCATGACCCCTCACAGAGGCTCGAGGCAGGGAGTGGTGCCCCAGGTGAGACAAGTGGGTGATAGAGTTTGTCCATGGCCTCTGGGCCCCCTTCCAGAGGAATTGCTGGGCAGTAGCTGCATAGTTTGCCTGTCTCAGGTACCAGCCCAAACACAGTCTGAATGCTTCACTGAACTATCACAAAATTATTGTGAAATTGTGTTTTGTTTTGAAACCTCCTCTGCCATGGGTCATATTTAAGAGAGTCCAAACATTTAGGCCCAATTCTATTTACAAGTGCACAGAAGAGATGACTGCACATCATCTTGTCAGGTGGAGCCATTATAGAGAGAAGTGTGACAGGAGCACGGGCAGATGTGCAGTGCAGACAAGGGGCAGCAGCTGGTTTGCTCCTTGCCTGGGGACAGGGATGGGGACAACCAGGTCCTGCTGCACAGCTGTCAACATCTCTCTTGCCAATCCCTCCCCTAAAAGTTTCTTTGGCAAAACAGGGGGCAGCTTCCTCCAACCCAGCAGTTAACTGCAGATGTGGGAAGGGTAATGTCTAAAGCCCCAGGAAGCAGACCTGTTCAGCTGCTGACAGGCTCCCCTGGCATTTTCCCCAGGCAGAGCTGTGGCCCGGTCCCTGCGCTGGCTGTGTGCGCCACCGATGGCCGGAGAGCGATAGCCACAAATTGATTTGGGAATTAATCCCTCTTAAGCCTTATCTCAGAGATTATTATTGCTATCAAGGCAGCTGAAGAAAGGCCACTGTCACTCCAATAAATTTCTTCCTCTGAGACAGCAGTGAAAAAAAAATCCACAGATCACTCAGACTGAACACAAATGTAATCGTGTCCGGTGCTTTATATACACATTCCTGGATTAACTCTGACCCAGCTATATAATCTTTTAAGAGCTAAAATGAATCCTGGGCTGTACAATGATGTGATTATCTTAGAAAGCAGGAGAAGAAAAAAAAAAGAAGATGCCTACATCTAGAAAAAGGTCTTTCCTCACTAGAACAGACAGATTCATACCTTTAATATGTTTATATGTCAACCCACTCTGCTACAGAAAATAGAAGATTTTTTAATCAAATACACTGGGAATTTTTGGAGAGAGTGAAGCTCCCAACTGATTTAGTATTGTTGTGGGTTGTAAGGAGCCCGAACTATGCCTTTTCCACACTATTGATCTACAGGGAAAAATTGCTACCCTACAAAGAGAAGCAGCTAAGCAGGAAGTAAAGTTTAAAAACTGTTCAAAAGAAAATTGGTCTTTTTTTTCCCTTCTGGCTAGAACTGATTAATGTGTCATATGTATGTCTAAGTGCATGAACACAAGGAAGCATAGTGCAAAAAGGTGATGGGAACGGGAAGGGTTAAACAGTTCTCTAAGTGTTTGTTCATAAACATGTACAGGATCCCGAGCATTAAATCCAGCAGATTCCTGCTCTGTAGCTCCAACTAATGTATTTCAGCATAAAATCCTGAAAGCTTTTAAAGACAGCAAGATTTTAAATCAAAAATTAAAAGAGAGTACAACTGTTTGGCTCTGCAGACGTTGAACTAGGGAAAACATGAGAAAACCAAACCAACACATATAGACTTCAGTCCCTTACAAGGGTATGTTTTCCTGATGAGACCTAACCAACTTTTCTTATTATTTTGTATTTGTTTTACATAAGCTTCTTATGTAGGGGAAATAATAATCAGAGCACTTTTTTTTCCTACATAGTTTTCCACTGAGATAAGTTCAATTACTACCAAAGAATACAGTTACATCAAAAAAATTCATCCTTTCTGCTTGGTCACATTTGGTAAATCAGATTTAATCCTCAGTAATCAACATTCCATGGTAAACAGCTCACACCTATAGGTGGAAGGTAAAGAAAACAGATTATATTTGTAAAAGCAGGAAAGTACCACACACTGCCAACAGCTCTGTTATCTTATTAGGATTTAACACAAAATTAATTGTTAAATAAAAGTAATTTTCTGAGCGACAGTTAGAGGCATTACTTCTGCATCTCAGAGTGCCTCCCTGCAATTGCAATTCAGCCCCTGGGCAGGTGCAATCCTTCTCTTCCCACCACACTTGCAGAAACACAGAAGAAAATAGGGTCAAGAAGAAAAACCAAAACTACTCTAAACACTTGGACTACTCAGAAAGGTATTGCAGCCATAGTCCAGTTTGAAAGCTGCTGCTGAGCATGAGGATGCTGCCAGAGTTGCTGAGCCCAGGCATTCTGGTGGCAATCAGCACTCACCTCCCATGTCCCACCTATCTCTCAGCTCCCATCCGTGCTGGAGATGGCCACAACAGAGCCACAGGGCCGTGCTGGGGGAGAGCCACGCTGCACCCTCTGCAGAGCCATGTCAGCTTCACTCCATATCAGAAGCATGACTTTCTCCTGTGTTTTACCAACTCCCCCCTGCCCACCTGAAACTGGAAAGTTGTTTAGAGGAGTCTGCAGCTCGGGCAGCTAGAGCACTCCTGGCACACCTCTCCACCACTGCCCTCTCCACAGGGAGCCTGGCAGCAGCACTCCCAGGAAAGGATTTGCAAAGATTTCTCACAGGCCAGCATTTCATCTGCTTTGCTATCAGGCTCCATCCAGCACTGCAGGTCCAATCACTCATCACTTCTGAACCGTGCCAACAATTTAATCCAAATCCTGTCAGATCTACCATCCTGCTACTTACTCTGCTGATTTTTACCGGGACCACCTTTCTCAGCTGCCAAGGGGAAAAAAGCAACCCTCAAACCCTGAGTGTGAAACTTAAGGGACAGAGCACACCAGTGCAAGTATGACTGAGGAGATGTGAGACTGCACGTCCCAGCTGCACAGCCAGCCATGCTTCCCAGCTCCTGCAAACAGACCCCTGCATGGTGTTTAGCACAGCCCTTGGTTTTGGCTCCATGTTATATCCACAGCTTGGTCCAAGAGCCAAAATTTCCTTCTCTGGTACACTCCCAATTTCAAGTTCTTTCAGACCTTGGACAATTCTGACACATTTTTATTTCTTCTTCAAACTGTTTAATAAGATCTCCTCCACTCCGATGCGTGCTGTCAAGGCCATCTTTACCCAGAATAAAAAGGAAAAGGAGAAGGCAGAATAACTGCCTTTAAAGAAAGAGAAAGCACAAATCACACATTGACTTCAGACTTCCCCAGTTTGCCGGAAGATGCAACTTTCACGAATTACTCATTTGCTCCTTTTTCGTGTGGGTGATGGAGGAGTTTAAGAGTCAAAACAGCAAGGAGGAAACTTCTGTTTTGGTGCAGCCCCTTCCCCAGCTCCCCGCCAGCAGCGGCTCCATTAACATTTCTTCCTGTGCTTTGAGGAGCGGCACTGGGAAGTCCCGCACCCTCCGGGACGCGCAGTGCAGCGGCCGCGGACGCTGCCAGAGCAGACAGAGCTCCCCGCGGGCAGCAGGAGCCTCTCCCCGCCGGCAGCAGGAGCCTCTCCCCGCGGGCAGCAGGAGCCTCTCCCCGCCTCCCCAGCGGCGTCCCGGGGTCCGGCGCGAACGGCAGCGGAGCCTCCGCTGCTCTCCCTGACCTCCGGGGGCGACGGGACCGGCTGGGAACGGGGCTGGCCGCGAAGAGGTGTGAGTGTGAGCGAGTGTCTGTGTGAATGTGTGTGTGCATCTATCATACTAAGTACAGTATATAGTACAGTGTCATACACTGTATAGCATACTATACATTATACAAAGTGTGTTATACTATGCTATATAGAATCACAAAATATCCCGAACTGGAAGGCACCCAGTAGGATCATCAAGACGCACTCCTGGCCCTGCACAGGACAGCCCTAAGAGTCACACCGTGTGTTTGAAAGCAAACGCTTCCTGAACTCTGTCAGGCTTGGTGCTGCGACCATTTCCCTGGGAAGCCCGTCCCAGTGCCCAGCCATCCTCTGGGTGAAAAACCT